>CM031243.1:169095828-169695828 GCA_018340775.1 Taxus wallichiana var. yunnanensis | reverse complement strand
GAAGACCGAAAATCGCGACAAACCAAACAAACCTTCAACTTCCCGTTTGCATGCCTTCTCGCGAGTTCCGAGCTCGTCTCCTAGAACATTGAATGCCATTAAACCAACTTTCCCGCTTAAACTCAACTTCCACCGACCGCCAGAATTGGCGACAGTCCAACTAAAACTCATGTTCATTTCCAAACTTAGCGACCTGCCACGTCAGAACAGGTTAGCTGCTGCTTAAACCTCCGCCATGACCTGTCCCTCATCCTTATCCCCAACATTAATTGCCATAGAAAACGCCGCCCATGGTTCGCACCCCCTTCCATAGGCCCCTTCATAATCTCCTCATTAGTTAGGTTAGTATCTTAGGTTAGAATTTAGGGTAATACCCATACTAACCAATTTACACATAGATACTAACTTAGGATATTAACACATAGCCTAGGTCTAGGTTAGCTTAACAATAATCTAACCCCTAGGTTAGGTTTTAGTTTTTAGGTTACTAACCATTAATAATTCCAGTTAGGTATAACATTTTATATGCCAAGAAAAGACCTAAAATCATGCATCTCCGAATGGATTTACTCTATACAGTACCGTTAGGCTACAGGAATATACATGATAGAATTATTACTTGGTCCACGTCCGAGACCTTCCAGATATACCTCCATATCGGGAACCAATTCATTTCTCAAGATCAGCCTGAGTCATACTCCTGACCAGCTTAATAAATGCTTCCATACCTTGCAACCTGTTCAAGGTCTGTGATCTAATTTATCACAAACAGATTTAAAGCATTACTTGGATCAATTCCACTGATCCAAGTCTAGATATTATAGATGAATATCTCTATAATTCATTCCGTGATCAGATTAATATTCAGACACAAAATGAAATAAATAAAAGAGTCTAATCATATTCTGACTCAGTCAAGATCTGCAATCTGCAAGAAATTCAGTACATATCAAGCATGATTTCTGAATCGAGGAACACATCCTTTTACAAGAAATCACATATCAACACTTGTATGCTTAGGAGAAAGTAACAACAGTTCAGGGTGTTACATGCTTCCCTCCTAAAAAGATTCATCGTCCCGATGAATTACATATTAAATTAACCTTCAGGTCAATCAATTTATTAGTACACAAACAATGTGACTACTTCCATATTAAATAGTTTCAGAAATCAATGTCACAACACATTTATTCAACCTGAATAAAGTCTGCCTTAATCTGGCTTTCATAAATACTTAAAAACAATCAGTTCATAAAAGTATATTTTGTCAACAGTTTTCATTCTGTTGCAAAAAGAGAAGGAAAAGCAATTTTCATCTCTTCCAGGTTTTCCCAAGTTGCACTTTCTTCGCTAAACTAGTCCCACTGGACCTTACATTGCTGTATATCACGATTTCTTAAATGCAATTGGTGAGTTTCCAGTACTCGTGTGGGTTTAACCACGATTATTCCTGGGTCTTGGACCTGCAAGGAATTCCAATTTAAAACATGTGATGATCTCGAAACGTATTTCTTAAGCAAAGAAATATGGAAAACATCATGCATGCGAGATAAAGCGGTGGCAATGCTAAGCGATAAGCTACGAGTTGATTATTTCGACAATTTCGAAAGGTCCCACAAATCGTGGTGACAACTTGGCAGCCTTGCCAAAAGTTATAGAACTCTTTCTGGGTTTAACACGCAGGAAAACCTTATCACCAAGCTCAAACTTTCTATCAACCCGCTTAAGGTCAGCATAGCTCTTCTGTCTATCCGCTGCTTCCTTTAATCGTTCACGAATCAGCTTAACTTGCTGTTCCATTTCTGTGAGAATCTCTGGTCCAATTACCACTCTATCCTCAACACTGTCCCAACTAACAGGGGTTCTGCACTTTCTTCCATAAAGTGCTTCAAATGGTGCCATCTTAAGAGATGAGTGATAAGTGTTGTTGTATGCGAACTCAACTAATGGAAGATATTCTTCCCATTTATACTGTTGATCCATGCAATACATTCGCAACATGTCCTCCAACACTTGATTTACCCTCTCAGTTTGCCCATCCGTTTCTGGATGATATGCAGAACTGAAGTTTAGTTTTGTTCCTAGGGCTGCGTTAAGTGTTTGCCAAAACCTTGACGTCATTCTAGGATCCCTGTCAGATATAATCAATTCTGGTACACCATGCAATCTGAAAATTTCGTGTACGAACCTCTTGGCCAGCACTGGTGAATCATCCTTTAGATTTCCAGCGATGAAATGAGCTACCTTAGTCAGTTTATCTACAACTACCAGGATAACATCATGCTTATTCCTGGACATAGGTAGTCCTTGTACAAAATCCATGGTTATTACTTGCCATTTGTACTGCGGTATGCTATGAGGATATAACAGTCCAGCAGGGTGCATATGCTCTGCCTTCACCCGCTGACATTCCAGGCAATGAGTCACAAAATTTATCACATCCTTTTTCATACCTTTCCAGAAGTATTGTTGTTTCAAATCAGCTAGCATTTTTGTGATACCTGGGTGTCCAGAGAAAGGTGAATTATGAAATTCAACTAACAACTTCTTTCTCAAATCATTCAGCACAGGTACATATACCCTATTTTCATAACGCAAGATTCCTTCATTATCAAAATGAAAACCTTCATACCTTTTATCCTTAGGTTCTGCAGCAAGCGCTGCTTTTACTTGCTGAAAATATGCATCTGATTCTGAGGCACTTTTTACCTCGTCTTTAAACTGAGTTCTCAATGTTATAAGAGCAGAAATGTGCCTCCTACGACTTAGAGCATCATCTACTCTATTCTCCTTCCCTTTGATATAGCTAATATCAAAGTCATATTGTGATAAAAATTCTAACCACCTTCTTTGTCCTGCGGCATTGATTGGGTGAGTAAAAATATATTTCAGTCCCAAGTGATCGATTTTCAACTCAAAAGGTTTTCCAAGTAAATAGTGTCTCCAGACTTGAAGCGCATGAACAATGGCAGCAAGTTCCAAATCATGAGGGGCATAATTCAGCTCATGTAACTTAAGTTTTCTACTTTCATAAGCTATGACCTGATCATTTTGTAACAAAACACCTCCAAGGCCTTCCCGAAGCATCCGTTACAACAAAGTAAAATTCCCATTAGGTGCAGTACAGCCAATATAGGTGCGAGAGTCAACTGGTCTTTCGGACTTTTGAAAGCCGCTTCGCACTTGTCATTCCACATGAATTTCTTATCCTTCTTCTCGCAATGAAGTTATTGGTGCAAATACCTTAGAAAAATCCTTTACAAATTTTCTATAGTAACCAACAAGACCCATGAAGCTTCTTACTTCATGCACATTCTTTGGTGCAGGCCACTCAGTTATTGCCACTATTTTTGAAGGATCTACAGCGATTCCTTCTTTACTTATGACATGACCCAAATAGTGAACTTCTGAATCAAAGAAAGAACATTTGGATAACTTACCATACAACTTTCTCTTTCTCAAAATTCCCAAAACTATCTTCAGATGCTCATTGTGCTCTTCAACACTTTTAGAATAAATGAGAATATCGTCCAAGAATACAAGTACAAACTTGTCCAGGTATTCTTGAAAAATATTGTTCATTAAATTCATAAAGGCTGCGGGTGCATTAGTTAACCCAAAGGGTAGAACTGTAAATTCATAATGTCCGTACCTTGTTCGGAAAGCTGTTTTATGAATATCTTCCTCTTTAATCCTTAACTGATGATAACCAGATCGAAGGTCTATCTTAGAATAAACCGCTGCTCCACGCATCTGATCAAACAGATCATCGATCCTAGGAAGTGGATATCGGTTCTTGATTGTTGCTTTGTTCAACATCCGATAATCAATACACAGCCTTAGTGTTCCATCCTTCTTTTTCACAAATATCACAGGTGCTCCCCAAGGTGAAACACTTGGTCTAATCAATCCTTTAGACAAAAGCTCTTGTAACTGTGCCTTAAGCTCGACTAACTCAGTAGTAGTCATCCGATAAGGCGCCTTGGAAATAGGTTCCGTTCCAGGCTTGATTTCAATGGTAAAATCAAATTCTCTCTTGGGTGGTAACCCTGGTAATTCCTCAGGAAAAACATCCCTGAAACTTTGTAACAGTGGAATTTGCTTCATGTAATCACCATCTTCTTCTGAAGATTCAGATATCTTTACTGCATAAAGGGTACATCCTTTATTCTTAGCCTTTTTAAGCTGCATAGCTGACAGCTTTCTAACTGAAATTTCTCGTTTCACACCTTGAATCTCTGCTGATTCCAGCTGATCATCTAAACATTTTATGTTCTTTTCATAGCAATCTACCTTTGCTTTATGGTCAGATAACCAATTGACACCAATAATAATGTCATACGATCCCAAAGGTGTAACATAGAGATCAACTTCCGTGGAGAAATTAGGTAAATCAAGGACTGCTCCAAAGAGACACATACTCACTGTATGAACAGAATTATTACCATACTCTACAGTCCAAGATTTATCCATTTTCCCAGCTTTTCTTTTAAGTTTAGAAGCAAGTTTATTAGAAATAAAACATTCAGTAGCTCCTGTATCAAAAAGAATAGTGACAGGTATGCCGAATAACTTACCCGGAACTTCTATAGGTGTTGCTTGCTTTTCAGCTTGCTTGCGCTCTCGCAAGGCATGTATCTTATCTTTGCTTGATTACGATCATCCTTCTTTAAAGGACATTGATTTGCGTAATGATCTTTACCACAAGTGTAGCAGCCTCCTACAGGTCCCTTCTTAGGCTCAGCATTACCTCCAGCCTTGTAATTGTCACGCTGTCCTCCATAGGACTTCTGTCCATTATTATAATTTTTAACAAAATTATCCCTTATATTTCCAGCAGGCTTATTTACTGCTGCTTTCTTATTGTTATCTCCTGGAAACTTACTCTTGTTTCCAAACTTTTTCCACGGTCCTTTTCAGGGTGCAAGAGAGGTTGAAGAAGGGTTTGCAGTCTTCTTCCGCACTTCCTCCTTATGAGCAGAAATAGCCTTTAATTTCTGTTCTTGCCTTATGGCCTTTTCAACAACTCCTTCCATAGTGGTTGGACTGTGAACATCGACCTCTCCCCCTATCACAGGATTCAATCCCATGATGAATTTCCGTATCCTGAACTTTTCGTCAGTTTGATACTGCGGTACATACTTGAGGAGTTTTGTAAACCGCTCCCAGTATTCAGTTACCGTTAGCTTCCCTTGAGCTAAGTTCTGAAATTCTGTCATTTTCTGATCATAGAAAAGTTGTGGCAGCCACCGTTGCCTAAAATAGCCTTTAAATTGATCCCAAGTAATATTGGTCTCATCAATGTTTAGCTCAGCTTTTCGGCTATCCCACCACGAAGACGCTTCGTGAGAAAGCTGATAGGCTCCCCAAATAGCTTTGGTTTCCTCCGAGAAGTTCCTTATTGCAAAGTACTTCTCCATTTCACTGAGCCAGTTCTCAGCTCCATCTCCTAATGTGGTGCCATCATACTTAGGTGGACTTATCCTTTTTATATCATTAGTGAGTTCTGCTGCCAATCTGGCCTTTTTGTTTTCTGGTTGGACAGGTGCATTTCCAGCATTAACATCAACACCCATTTCGGGGTTGTCCTCAGGAGGTTGCTGATTATTATTATCAGCTTCTTCTTCCTCCTCATTTCCCATCACCTGCTGTTCAAGTACAGCTAAGCGATCTCTTGTGTCCAACAGGGCAGCAAGGATCTCATCCAGTTTCTGGGTTGTTGCCGCTCCTCCTTCAGGTGGAGCATTACTCGCAACGTTCCCCTTGTTCTAACCATTTTCTGTTACAAGAAAATTCAGGTTTTTATCAGATTATGGACTCAATAGGTCCAAGAGCTGCAACCTTCAGCTCTGATACCAAGATGTAACATCCTCATTTTAAACTTTAGAACAAGTGAATTTTTTTTTTTTTTTGATAATTGCATCCTGGTTCTAAATACATAATTTAGAACTCACAATTCAATAACCATTCATATAACAGACAACCATATGCAGCTGTAATGACTCGGAGTACCTCCGATCTATTCATTCCATGACTCGGTAATCTACCGATCTATTCATGAGTAATAAGAGTCGGTGTTTTTATTTAACACACTACTCTTGCGGTTCTCTTCCCTAATCTGGGATTCAGAATGCTCTGTCCAAGGAATCTAACTGAATAATTGTTACCATTATTCATCGGCATCTCATCCCTTAGACTAGGTGAATTAGGACAACGCAATCAATGCAACTTGCGATACTTTGGCCAAAGATTTGAAACATATCTTGTTCATGTCTCGTATTCCTTAACGGCATACTCGTCAATCTGAATACGTCCTTCACCCCATTCATATGTTATATAGAATGTCTTATACGACTCTTTCGTCAGTCCTTCCTTTCACAATCGAATCACTCGGAGGCGATTAACAAGGTGATAATGTTATATGGATGACCACGAGGATTAGGGATATGATGACATCTTGGTTCAACCTTGCGGTTCAACCAGGTGTGTCATGATACCCCGAATCTCCTAGCAGCCTTATAACATGACCACGTTCTTAATCGGTCTGGGGTAACTCGTGCGAAATCAAGTGTAAATCTTAGCGATCAATGCAAAGGGTGTCGCCATAAGTCATCTGCATTATTGTAACTTCAGAAGATCCTAATCTTCTCGGAGGTACAACTCTGCGATTGACTTATGTCGTCGACCTTTAAATCCGCCTCGAAAAGATCTACTCAATACAAGGCCCGTTACGCACTTGAGTTTAAATCACTTTTAAAGACTTTCCCTAAGGTTAGCCTTTCCGATCCCTGGATTCTTCGTCTTAAGACGACCCTCCTCTATAAAACCCATTACATGGTAGAGGTATTACGGTCAAGTTCTCATCAAGGAGTCATTAGAATACACCTGATTCTAAAGCAACAGAATCGGACAATATCTCATAACCTTTGCTTGAGATTGCCTTCTGAACTCCATTTGATTGCATATCAGTTCTCTTAACTGAATTTATATCATACTTTTAGTATAAAGATATAAATGATTAAGAATCCAATTTAATATTGTCCTGTCATACTTAGGACTAGGGATTAGTAATTTAATCCAGTTTGTTTAGCGTTCTCTTTAGGCTCATTTTTAACCTAACTTCTAGAAAGACAAATATTTAAATCCAATATTGCTTTCGCTAGAACAGATTAGAACTTCTAAACACTCATAAGAATTCAATCTCATTTTCATGCAAGCTTTCATTGTCAATCACAAAAGCATCCATATTATACAATGATAACAATGCCTCTTCGTTACATAAACCGAAGAAGGTCAACTATCAGAAATAGAATACAACACATAAGTATCAAACACTTATTTCCATTCCTTTCAAAACTATACAATTACATTTTATGCAACAGCATACTTGATATAATGCTAACGGAAAAGAAACATCTTTTCTCATATAGTACATCTATAAAATCAAGCTGTAATTCATTATAAATCAAATAAACAATCTGATCGGCTGTCAGATCTGCATTGCTTTTACCTCTTACGGCAACCATCTGCAAAAATAGTCAACATGAGTCAGTTCAATGAACTGAGCATGATAAGCACTAACTTTTAAAACAATTGCAATCCATCAATTGTTTTCATTAAACACCCTGTTTAAATGAGATCAAATATCCAAATAAGTAAACATATTAAGACTATGTCCTTGTAATACAAAATGATTACAAATATGTAACTCTATCATTGTTACAAAATAGTCTTAATCACTTTCTAATATTTCATCAAATATTAAAAATCAAGGAACGAATGTACACAAACAATCATTGAATCCAAAATCACAACATTGGTCAGATCGTTTCATTCTTCCAAAAGGAAATAACATAACAATTCGGGATTCTACCAAAACGCTACAAAACAATTTCCCCCATTAGACAAATATCAACAAATATGAAATAAAGGAAGAGAAAGAACCAATCCATTCATACTTCCTTTCACATAAATTCATCAACTGCATCGTCTTCTCCTATGAAAACATTTATCCAAATATAAATGAACAAGTTAGACAAGCCGCATTGCAAGATCGCTGTTCTAAATCACGAAAATAGAAACACAAAAAACTCTTGTGTCAAACTAACACATCAACAATTCATGTATCAACCCTAAGCCCAATGCTAGTTCCTTTTACACAGTAAGGCTTTGACACAAGTTGAAAACAAGAAACTACAAGCGTATCGCTGAAAACAACAACCTTATTGCATCAAGCAATTTGAGGTTTCCTAGAGACTATGCTATGTTGACCACACAGTATTTCCAAATCATGCTCAGTCAAATCGGACTGAATAAATGGAAAGGAACATAGCATACTTATTCTTGCTCAGTCAAAATCGGACTGAAGTAAAAAGAAATGAATACAACCAATCGATCCTTACCTTGGCGCATGCAAGTCTTAGTGTGGTATTCGCGACTTACCCAAACAAGGTCAGAACACGAAACAGTCATCCATACTCAAGGATCTCAAATAGTGACAAAGACAGTGTCCAATGTCAAGTTCAGAAAGAGACAGAAGTACCAGCTACCTTTCCAGAATTCCAAATGATTCAAACGGAGGTAACAATTCAAGCAAAAGCATATTAATTCATACTTGATATTCATCAACGAAGCATAATAAGAATCGAGACAAACAAATTAATCTCGATTTCACACCAAGAACCCGATTGAACTCGCGATCTTTTTACACAAATTTATGCAATTCGAAGACGTAAATGTTCACCTAAGATTACTGTACCACAAAACCCATGCAACACAAGAGTAATTCCCAAAATAACAGAGGTCTATTACGTGTTATTCCTTCAAGTCCCAGGTTCATCAATCACCAACTATTTAATATATTCAACTTGAATAAGATTCAAATATAAAACATACAATCGACTCCTCATAGTCGTTCGATTACAACGATTGTAAATATATACATATATATGCACACGTATATACCGTTAAACGGGTTTATACCCATAACCGCTGAACCCTACAACAGCGTAATATGAAATTAGCTGATAAATCCTTCTATGCCATTCATGGCAATCATTCAGAATAAAACAAGTGTAAGCAAATCGAATACCCATTTCAAGCAAGGAAATCAACTGAGCCGCTTCAAAACTTTCGAACAACTTACACAAGAGGAATGCAAATGCATACCCAGGAAATCTATATCCTTTATTCATTACAAATAGCAGTGAACAAAAGACCTGTTACCTCTTACAAGGCTTCCACGAAAATCAAATAACAAAACTCATGGATGAATCTACATTCTCAGCAGTAGATAGCAATATACGATTCAATCATGGACTCCACTGAGTCGATAAAATAAAGTACAGATGTATCTATATTATACACAGTCAACAAGTAATCCCGTTACCACAATAACAAGGAAAACAACTTCCGCTAGGTCGTATAAACTACGGTAACACAACAGTTACCTGTTCCTAGCAAAATTAGAAGACAATGAAAACCCAAAAAGTATCATTAAACACTGTCAACAAAACCCACGACAGAGTTTCCAAAGAAGCAATAATACTGATCAATCTTACAGTATTCTTCAAAATCATTCCATACAGTTTCCACAGCAAGAAACAGCGACCACAAATCAACAACATACAGTGGTCTATTCTCAACACAAGTATATTCTTTGGGCTCACGCCAAACAGGCCGAGCATTCATGCTCTTTACATATAAATATCTCATATATTTAAACCAGAAAGAATACACAAAGGAATAGAGCCACAATTCGAATTTAACAAACACCCATCAAGAGGAAATTGAAAAATCGAACCAGAAGAGATACAGTACCAAAATTTAAACAAGATCTCCATAGAAAATCCTTTATTTTCTCAAAACATTTGAACAGAGTTGTTCTAATGAAATCACTTGAAAGACAGCAAGATATTTAAAGGTTAGGGCCTAACATGCCTGTATTTTTGATCAAATTTCCGAAGCAGACCACTGGAAGAGCTCAAACTTCCTTTTCTTTTTCCAAGATAAAGCGACCAACAAAATTTTGCTATCTCCATCACATATATATCTTCCATGACAGAGAAAAGAGCTAGAGAAATTCATTCTTGCCATGCAACTCAAGGAGAACTGGTGCGAAGAACCAGTAAACAAGCAGAGAGAGAGAGAAGACCGAAAATCGCGACAAACCAAACAAACCTTCAACTTCCCATTTGCATGCCTTCTCGCGAGTTCCGAGCTCGTCTCCCTAGAACATTGAATGCCATTAAACCAACTTTCCCGCTTAAACTCAACTTCCACCGACCGCCGCCGGAATGGCGGCAGGTCCAACTACAACTCATGCTCATTTCCAAACTTAGCGACCTTGCCACGTCAGAACAGGTTAGCCGCCGCTAAACCTCCGCCATGACCTATCCCTCATCCTTATCCCAAGCATTAATTGCCATAGAAAATGCCGCCCATGGTTCGCACCCCCTTCCATAGGCCCCTTCATAATCTCCTCATTAGTTAGGTTAGTATCTTAGGTTAGAATTTAGGGTAATACCCATACTAACCAATTTACACATAGATACTAACTTAGGATATTAACACATAGCCTAGGTCTAGGTTAGCTTAACAATAATCTAACCCCTAGGTTAGGTTTTAGTTTTAGGTTACTAACCGTTAATAATTCCAGTTAGGTATAACATTTTATATGCCAAGAAAAGACCTAAAATCATGCATCTCGAATGGATTCACTCTATCTGGCCGTTAGGCTACAGGAATATACATGACAGAATTATTACTTGGTCCACGTCCGAGACCTTCCAGATATACTTCCATATCGGGAACCAATTCATTTCACAAGATCAGCCCGAGTCATACTCCTGACCAGCTTAATCAATGCTTCCATACCTTGCAACCTGTTCAAGGTCTGTGATCTAATTTATCACAAACAGATTTAAAGCATTACTTGGATCAATTCCACTGATCCAAGTCTAGATATTATAGATGAATATCTCTATAATTCATTCCGTGATCAGATTAATATTCAGACACAAAATGAAATAAATAAAAGAGTCTAATCATATTCTGACTCAGTCAAGATCTGCAATCTGCAAGAAATTCAGTACATATCAAGCATGATTTCTGAATCGAGGAACACATCCTTTTACAAGAATTCTGTCTACATATTCTTCTCTTAAGGGCTCAAGATAGGGAATTAAATTCCCATCCATCAAATTAATCATAACACATTCCTCCTTGTTCTCAAAACTTATATACCCCTTATTGAAATGTAATTCAACATTGTTCTTATAGCACCAGGTGGGCGCCCAAGCAACACTTTGAAAAAGTTGTCTCGCCTCAACAAGCACTAAGAATTCAAAGTCTCCAAAGTGAATTTCAGCCCTTATATGGTGATAACATAATACTTTAGAGCATAAATGGGAATTATGTTTGTCTTATTAGCCATATAAAACTCATTTGAGGATGGATGTAATGGGGCCTTCCCATTTGATTCTAGGCGTTCGGGGTGAGAACATTAACTTTTTCACCTGTGTACATTAGAATATTACTCAGAGCCATCCATCAACTATTGCATTCAAGGTAATCTCCTTATCATATTCAATGCTATGAGGATGAGGGTTAGCATGAAAAATATACCTCTTGTGATCTCCTCTAGCACTTGATAATTTATCTCTCACCATTCTCATAACAGAGGAATGATGTTCTCTTGTGTAAAACCTTGTCAAAATGTTATATTACTCTTACGCATTCCAAGCATTGACATGTAATTTTTCTAGACAAATGTATGCTTTGTGGTTGTTGAAAAATCATACTTCCCAGGGATAAATCAATTCTACTCTTTTATTGTAGGGCTAATATGTTGTTGCTTGCAATAATATATTTCACTTCTTTTGAGTAAGTTGTAATCTAGTCAGAATGGTTGCAAACTTATCCTTTGCAATTGGACTCATCCTTGGATCAATTCCATTAATCTAAGGTATGTTTTAAACCTTCTTATCTAAACTAAATGAAAAACTGACATTCATTGATTAAGAGACTTAACAGACTGAACTTGTGTTTGTTGCAAATTATTTATCATCTTGAAAGACCGTGCCTACATTCTATTTTGTGTTGTGCTTGGATCTTCTTGATTAACCCTTGCAGGGTGCTTAATGATGTTAAGGGAAATAGAAACCTACTTCAGGATTTTGAAGAAGGTGAGAATATAAACTTGACCTATATCTATTAAGGTCTATCCTAATGGATTCAAGACTCAGGTGATTTACCTAACTCTTCCTACACCACTCTACGTGGGATGACATCCTAACCTAAGTTGTTAACACTAAGTTAATATGAATGGGAAATAACCTAAGGGATGCTAAGTTATTTCTAACCTATTGTATTTGGTTAAACTAAGACCTAACCTAAGGTGACAATCTATTGTTTGAAGGTTATATCCTAAGGTTATATATTTTAAATTAACCTAAGATCTAACCTAAGAAAATTCTATCTATCCTAAACTAATGGGATATGAAAGGGAACCTATGGGTCATTGGAAAGTGGGAGCTAAGCGGTGGTTCCTAGGCTATTAATGAGATGTGATTTTTGTATTTAAAAAGGAAGAGTACTTGCTAGACTTGGTAATTACATGGAAATTTGGAGGAACCTATGTGGAAGCATCACTAAGTTTGGAAATGCAAGTGGAAGTTAAACTTAGTCTCGCCAACTTTGGATGGCGGTGGCAAGGAGAGATAGGTAGGAATATGCAAATTAATGGCATTAATTCACCTCGGTTTTGGTGAGCAAGTTGTCTTGGAAGGCATGTTGGCGGATTTGTTGGGGTTGTTTTGCTTTGCATGCTTCACGATTTTTGCTCTGCATGGAGCTATCTAGTTTTTCAAACCATCAGTTTGATCTGCACTTAGTGGCTATTTTTGAATTCTCTGATCTATTTTTGGTTTGAGGAATGTATAAGAGGCACTATGGAAAAATATTATTGTTGTTTGATCTTGCTTGGAGAAGAAGGGGTGTTGGAAACTCAGCTAGAAGTCTTCTTTGAATCGGCAGAGGCACTATTAGGCATGATAGGCTCTACCCATTAAGATTTCTTTCTTTCTTCTAAATGATTCATTAAAACAACTCTGCTCACTAGATATATATTTTTACATGATGTATCTAGTTATTTACTTGCTTGTTTTCTTGAAATTTATGTGGGTTTTGGAATACGAATCCTTGGCTATTAGATGGTAGTTCTTGTGAACTTTATCTATACTAGTTCTTGGTGGTATTTAAACTAACTTGATTTTAATATCTCTCATTATTTGTATTCAAATCAAGGCGTTGTGTGAACAGGCATGTGTTGCCATATGTTTCATTTTGAACTATCATTAAGAACATTAGTTTGTTGAGTTTGAAGTAGAGTTCCTTGCCGTTACAAATGGCATTGTTGTTTGGTTGGTTTTGTATCTCTGTTTAAGTTTTGTGTTTCAGGGAGTAGTAATAGAGCTCCATGGATGTTCTAAGATTGTGTGAAGCTTCGTGCTTTGTTATGAGATTTTTTTGGGCCTTGTGATTGTTTGGACTGAATGGAACTAAGTATAGATCTGAACTCCTAGTTGAGCCTTCGTATTTTGACACTGTACTTATATTTAGTTCTCATGTTGAACTGGTATTTGAGTCATGAGTTTTGCTCTGTAATTTTACTCGAGCTAAGGTTTTATTATTAATTATGGAATTGTGAATATTAGAATTGCATTGGAATTTTGTGTTGACTGAGCCGGTGTTAGAGTCTGGAAAAGTCTGAACTTATGTTTGAAGTTCATATTCAACATTGTGCAGGTATTCTAATTTTGCGTGTTCTAGATCTATGTGGGAGTTGATGTGTTTATTTGTTTCATGAGCTGGGTTTTGGTTGGTTTTGGTTTTGTAAACTTTAATCTCATTAATATAGTCTTCCTGAAGGGACCTTTGGAGTTTTGTATTGGTCGGATGTAGACCGAGTATCTTCTTTTTGAAACCTCCTCTGTCTTGTTTCTTGTGTGAGAATTGTTGTATTACTTCTTTCTTTCAGGCCACACGGTGTTCTTGAATATGACAAGGCATGTGAGTTCAAAGTAAAACCTCTCCCTCTCTACCTTGAGTGAATCTCGTGTCATGTAGGGAGCTTGGTTGTTTAATTCTCATGAATTAATGGACTAGAACTACAACTGCTTTGGGACAAATTATATCGGTTGAAGAGGCATATGGAAATTATTAATTAATTCCTTTTTATATTATATGTTGAGAAAATTTGTACCTTTCATAAGCTTATAATGGAACTTGATGGGCTTGTGGTGATTCTACTCAGTCGAGTGGAGGAATTTGGGGACAATACTTGTCTTGAATAGTTTGTGTAGTTCCCTACTCTCTTCAGATATTTCATCTGATTCGTGGGTTTTAATTGAACGATGAATTTAAACCTATTTTCTATGTGGTTCGTTTGAAGGGAATACGGTGTCCCTGTCATGAATGCATGGGAAATTCAATCCTTGGGACCATGAGTTTTATCGACCCTTCTCTAATATTGTACTATTTCATTTTCCTTGTTGATTTCCTTGAACAAATCTTCGGTTTTAAATAGGGAAGTGAATCGAGACCTCTTAAGTATCGTATGATTTTTAGAAATTATACTATGAATTTCGTTTGAGATTGAAATTGGATTTGAGCTTGGCGAATGAAAATAGGTAAGTAGTTGTAAGTTTTGTAAAGAATGTTGGTAATGTGCATCCTTTGAATTGTGCATTCTGTTTGAGTTCTCTTTTGGGAACTAGCTAGAGAATTTCTAAGTTTGTATTTATAAAGGATTTCATTTCATAGTAAAATGGAATGAAATATGGATTGGGTCCATTTTGGTTTGGTATCCTTTGATGTTGACTATTTAAGTTCATTTATTTAACTTCTCATTATTTGATTCTCTTCTAAGATGGAAATTTTCTAGTGGATTGGTTAAGAGATTTAATTGCCAAAGTATCGCTTGGATTTGTGGGTAGTTTGAGTTTCAGACCTTTGCATTATATCTACTAATAGATAGAAGTTAGTAAGGCTTTATTTTAGACTATTTTTAATCTTCTTGGAATTGAATTGGGATTCTTGTTTTTTTGTAGCCTCTTTATGATTGGACTCCTTATTTTGTCATCTTTAGACTGAGGCAGTGATGCATGTTCTAAACCTAATTCTTTCCTTCAGAAAAATTGTGTCTGAGAAATAAATATGTATTGATTCTCTCCTTTGTCTATATGGAAAGATGAAGCATACTAATATGAGATATGTTGTAACTAACTCCTTTGTTGCTTGGAAAAGTTAAATGTGTTTTTCTATCCTTATGAATTTATGAAATAATGGAAGGACAAGACTTGTTGACTAGTTTAAAAGTAATTGATAAGATCAATTAAGTCTTGTGATATAATTCTAATGTTGCAGATTATAATATGCTCTTTTCTTAAAAGTAAATTCATATTTTCTTAATTGTACTTCTTTCTTGATGTGATTACTTATGATTATTATATGTTGTATATTAATTGTTTCATTAAAGAAGAGTTGTTTAATGAAACAATTAGTGGAATGCACTTTACTTTAATGCTTAGTGCTTATCATGCTCAGTTCATTGAATTGACCCATGCTAGCAATTTTACAGATGGACATCGTAAGTGATAAAGGAAGACAAGAAATTTCATGTTGTATTAGGCTTATTTAATTATGGATCTTATGTAAAGAGTTACGGTTCATTCTTGATTTGTATTGAAAAAGAAAAGTTGTATTCTTTTTGGAATAAAGGTTGTTTGTTATACAGTATGCCTAAAATACATAGTCTGATAATGTATAGATTTATAATGATGAATTGAAAGTTTAGATTTACTTGTATTGGTTGTGTAAATTTACTTGTATTTTTGAAGAAGATGGAAAACCTATCTTGATGATATATTTCATATCTATTTATGCTTAATTCGATAAAATTGATCGAGTTGGTTTAAGGAAATAATTGGACTCCCTTATTAATATGCAACTTGTTAAATTGCATAAGATAACAATTTTATCTAAATAATTCTAACATAGTATTGGAATGTGTATTGAATATGCAGTAAAACTATAGAAATTGTGAAAGATAAGAAGGGTACGACAAACCCTAACACTTAAATAATGAAGAGGAATATTCTTCTTCACTTAAAGAAATGTAATCTAAATAATGGTGATATGATCGTTAATCGTTAGACTTAATTTCTTATAAAGTCCACTTCTAGTTGAACCTATTTGGTTGTTACACCTTCTTTGAAAAGTTAAGTTACATTTAATGGGACTTTTGATGTTGTTGTCCTGCCCCTTGGATATCTATTTGTTATGGATTGTAAAACAAACCTAAAAAGAAATCATAACTTAAGGAAGTTCTTTAATGACTAAATGAATCAAATTTAGAAAAGAACTTAAGGAGTGTTGGATTAGGGTTTAGCAGGGTTGCTGTAATCAATGCAATAATCCAAATTATAAGGTATTAATAACCTCCTTGGAGTATGTACATCTCGATGAGGTAGTTTCTATAGGATGTTGACACATACCAATTGCAGGATTGTACCTTCGAGAAGACAAGGGTCTTCTCGAGGATACAACGTTGCAGTTGACATGTGGCAACACCCTTCTACATTGATCATCTAGATCTACACACAAATAAGGACTTGAACTTAGTTTCTCTCTAGGTCAAGTTAGTGGCATGTTTAGGATAGGTGGTAGCTTTCAATGGCTCAGGGTACCTTGGCACATCCGGTTGACTTAGGTCAACCAAGTATGCCCATATACCCTAAGACATTGTGAGTGTCTTCCTATGATAAATTATGTTTCTAACTCTAGGCTAGGGTTAAACCTTGGGCAAGTGGACTGATGGTAGTTAGTAAAGACCATTCTAGATAATAGAAGAGTGAGGTGAAGGACATATTCTAGAATGATGAGTATGTCGTCTAGGAATAGTAACATGAATAGTATGTTGAAAATATTTGGCCAAAGTATCGCAAGTGCTAGTTGTGTTGTCCTATGTCACCTAGTTTAAAGTAATCGGATGTCGATGAATATTGGTAACTAATATTGAAAGGTTCTTTAAAAAGATAACTCGTTACTGGAATAGGGTAGGAGAACCAAGTATTCATAGTATACATAAAGTATTCTATACTTAAATTAACATGAGAGATCGGTTAGTAATCGTACGATGGAAAAGTGGCATGCAAGCATAATAATCTATAAGTAACTCTTCCTTGTACCCAACCTCTCGAGGTCGTTCCAAGATGACCGTGAATGTGGAATATATGGGTACAAAAAAACTATGTTGGTAATCTTATATCCTCAACACGTAATAATGGAATCTGCGAATCTAAGGAGAAGAAGGACCTCTTAACCTAGATTGGTGTGATGGATCATTTGGATATAATAGCTACTCAGAGGCTCCAATGAATGTCAAGCTCTACTGCAAGATCCTATTTATTAGCTATTGGATACGTGGAAAGTGACTGTAGGTGCTTTGGGTATATTTCCAGACAAGGTCATGAAAAATTGTGATGAGATGTGTAGTGGATCCTCCAGGGTTTTATGGATGATTCTTTAGTCTAGTCCAAAATCTTTAGCTTGATTGCTACTATGTTTAATATGAAGAATTGTGTAATGATGTCTGTGGGAGTGGTGAGGTCCTTAATATTAGTGTTTGTAAACCAAAGTGTCAATGTCTGATTTGTAACATCCTCATTTTATACATTAGAACAAGTAAATTTTTATTTTTTTGATAAATGCTTCCTGGTTCTAAATACATAATTTAGAACTCACAAATCAAAGCAACCATTCTTATAACAGATAACCATATGTAGCTATAATGACTTGGAGTACCTCCAATCTATTCATTCCATGACTCGGTAATCTACCGATCTATTCATGTGTATTAAGAGCTAGCGTTTTTATTTAACACATCACTCTTGTGGTTCTCTTCCCTAATCTGGGATTCAGAATGCTCTGTCTAAGGAACCTATCTGAATAATTGTTACCATTATTCATCGGCATCTCATCCCTTAGACTAGGTGACTTAGGACAACGCAATCAACAGCTTGTGATACTTTGGCCAAAGATTTGAAACATAATGCTTATGTCTCGTATTCCTTGATGGCATACTCGTCAATCTAGAATACGTCCTTCACCCCATTCCTATGTTATGTAGAATGTCTTATACTGACTTCTGTCAGTCTCTCCTATCCCAAGTTATTCACTCAAATGGATTAGTAAGGTGACAACGTTATATGGATGCTCCCGAGGACTAGGGATACGCTGACATACTGGGTCAACCCTAGTTAAACCAGTGTGTCAAGATACCCCGAGTCTCCTAGGAAGCCTTATAACGTGACCACATTCCTAATCAGTCCCAGAGTAACTTGTTCGAGTTTAAGGTGTAAATCTTAATGATCAATGCAAAGGGTGTCGTCATAAGTCACCTACATTGTTGTATCTTCGAGAAGATCCTAATCTTCTTGAAGGTACAACCCTACAGTTGACTTGTGCCGTCAACCTTTAAATCCACCTCGAAAAGATCTACTTATTAATAAGTGTTACGCACGTTGAGTTTAAATTATACTAAAAGATGTTCCCCTAAGGTTAGCCTTTCCCGATCCTTGGGTTCCTCACCTTAGAATGACCTTTCTTAATAAAACCCATTACACAAGAGAAGTTATTAAGACTAGAGGTCCCATCAAGGAGTTCATAGAATATACATAATTCTATATCAACGAAATTGGACAATTACTCTCATCCTTCACATGAGATTGCTAACCAAACCCTTTTTAGGTTTATATCAGTTCTCATAACTAAATTTATATCTTACTTATTAATATCGAGATATAGTGATTAAGAATCCAATTAAACGTTGTCTTGACTTAGGTCAAGACTAGGAAGTAATAATTTATTCAGCTTGTTTAACTTCCTGCTCCGGTTTATTTTAACCCTAGCTTCCAGAAAGACAGTGATCTAAATTCCAATTTAGCTTTAGATAGAACATACTAGAACTACTAAACAATCATAAGTATTCAGTCACTTATTCTTGCAAGCTTACATTGATAATCACAAAAGTCTCCAAATTATACAATAATAACAATGCTCTCAAGATCATTTGAACCGAAGAAGGTCAAACTATCAAGATATGAATACAAACACATAAGTAACAAATATCTCTCTTTATTCCCTTCAGGCTAATCAAATACATTTTATGCATTCAGCATACTTGATACAATATTTCAACAGAAAAAGAACATCTTTCCTCATATAGTACATTTAGAGAATCAAGCTGTAATTCATCATAAAACCAAATTAAACAATCTGAACATCCTATTAGATCTGCGTGCTTTTACCACTTACGGCAACCATCTGCAAAAATTGTCAACATGGGTCAGTTCGATGAACTAAGCATGATAAGCACTAACTCTTAAAACAATTGCAATCCACCAACTATTTTCATTAAACAACCTGTTTAAATGAGATCATTTCACCAAACAAGTAAACATATTTCAGACTATGCTTTTGTAATACAAACATGACTATAAACGCGTAACTCAAATTATCGTTACTGAATAGTCCTAGATACTTTTCAAATATTTCATCAAAATATTAGGGATCAAGAAGAACGAAAGTATCCAAAACAACTATCCATCTGAATCCCAAGGACAAGCACCCATCACATGACACTCTTACATTCAACATAGTAAAATCAATATCATAACAAATCATGATTCCATCAATATGTTAAAACAGTTCCAATGGTTAGTTAAACATATACTTTATAACGAGAGAAAGAAAACGCAGAGTCATTCCTATTTCCCTTCCAACAAGCTCATGACTGTACTGGCCGTCCCCTCGAGAGTAAAGCATTCACCTTATACGCATACGAATAAGTCGGGGCGAGCCACAAGAAGAACCACGGTTTGTTAAAGTTTAAATATAACAACTTCCTGTAGCTTACTAGCAGTACAGTAGCTCTCGCGCCAAGGCAGTGATGAATAATCTATCAAATAGACTCCACATAACCTTCCATACTAATCGACAAACAAGAAAATATTCAATGCCATCGCTTGTCGAGGTACATTTATCAGCTCTTTAGTTCAGTCAAGCTCACGACTAGATATTCATGCTAACAGAAGACGTAATCATGTTCAAACACAAGAACAATCCCACTGAGTCAAAACTCACATCAACATTCAGTTCAATTTAATCCCTACTAAAACACAGCAAGGACAAAAATTGAGAATCGAGCCAACATACAACATAACATGGGCTCCAACAGTGTCAAATTCAACCAATACTTATATTAAAGGTTTCAATTGAAGTTGAATTCGTATGACAACAAATCAAGAATACTAAAAGTACTCACAAATGAGAACTCCTACAGATGTTACAACATAAATTACTTTTCAGTGTCTCCACCAAAGTTGATAACATTTAGTATTCATAATAACAACAGCATTCATAACCCAGCTTTGAATGAAATTAAAAATACTAGATACCTGTCAAGGACTCTCACTGAGTCAGTATCGACCGAAATCATAACAGGACTTACAGTAGAAACACCAAATCACATATCAAGGATTCCAACCATGTGGTACTCTTGAAATAAACTTCTACAGTAGAAAGATATATGATACATATCAATCCAAAATTCCAATCAAAACAATATCATACCGTGTTCACATCTGAACTCCTTCAGAAGTAGAAACGTATGGCATTCACGACTAACTTCTACAGAAGCCCAAATACAAGATATATATATATATATTAAGGGTTCCAACAGAGCCAATAGCAATAAGTGTTCATAACTAGGCTTATACAGAAGCAGAAACACTGGTTTCCTATCAAGGACTTCAACTGAATCCAAACAACAGTATTCATTTTAAGCTTAAGCAGAAGACAAAATATAAAAAGTACACCAACTGAGTCTGTACCAAGAAATTCTTTGCTAAGCGAAAGTATTCATATTAAGACAACTGAAGTCGTATTACCAATTACCCCTCCAGGACTCCGACTGAATCAAACTACCAGTATTCACATATATGACTTCTACAGAAGACCATAATATACGAACCATTCCAAGAACTCCACAGAGTCATTTTGTGTATAAACAAATATATTGCAAACTATCAACGGGTTAAATCCCATAATTGCAACACAAGGGGGGGAATAACTTCTACAAAGTCGCATTCGAATACAATAACATAGCGAGTTATCCAAACAGAAGTAACTTAAGTATTATAGCAAGATCCAACAAGATTCAGCAACCATAACACATATTACTCACGAAAAAACTTTTAGAGAAGTCGTATATACTGTACACTCAAGAAATCCAACAGAATCGTTTCAACAAGAGAAAACAACGAGGTATAGACTTAAGTCCGAATCAGATAAGAAAACAATTCTTAAACTCCTCTGAGCCAAATTCATATATTTTCCTTGCAACATTTCTTCAAAATCCAACCGGAATGCAAAACATATAGCAACGTAATACATCCGTTCGAAACAAAATGCACACCCATCAAGGGTTTACTTGAAAAATCAAGCTGGTTAAGAAAATACAGCAACTAAATCACACAAGGCTACCATAAAAACCAACTGAACCCGAAAATCATTTGAACAGAGTTGTTCTAATGAAATCATTTGAAAGAAAGCAAGATCTTTAAAAGTTAGAGCCTAACATGCCTGGTTATTTTCTTAAAAATCCGAAGAAGACCACTGAAAGAGCTCGTGCCTTCTCCTCTTTTTCCACGTTAGATTCAACAACAATAACTTGTTATTTCCATGCCTTATAAACTTTCCTTGCCAGAGAAAAGAGCTAGTTACGCTCATATTTTCTATGCAACACCAAGTAGACTGGTGCGAAGAATCAACGATCGACAGAGGGAAAACTTGGAGTGCATGAAAAACCAAACAAACTACCGGTTTTCCATTTTGCATGCCTTCCCCGAGAAACTCGAGCTCAAAGAATGAGTTCATTAATTGCATTTACTCCAAATTTCCCGCTCAATCTCCATTTCCACCAACCGCCATAGTTGGCGATGGATAAAAACAATTCAAATACCATTTCTAACTTTGGCGTCTACTTAACGTCGGCTCTTGCTATCCGTTTAAACTTCTACCAATTTACCTCGTCCTTCATGCTTATCCATCCCATTTAATGCCATAGAAATTACCGCCCATGGTTCGCACCCCTTCGTAGGTCCCCTTTCTTCCTTGTTCAATAGTTAGGTTAGTAACATAGGTTAGGATTTAAGATAATACTTAGTCTAACCTTCATAGCAATAGGTTACTAACTTTGAACATTTAGCTTATAGCTTAGGCCTAGGTTAGATTAACACTAATCTAACCCCTAGGTTATAGTTTAGTTTTAGGTTACTAACCTTAATAAATCTAGTTTAGGTCTAACATTTCAAATGCTCAGAAAAAGAACCTACAAACATACATTCACGAACAGGATTCACTCCTGCACTGCCAATAGGCTAGTGGAATAAATGTATCTGAATTTATTACCTGGCCCACGATCAAGACCTTCCTGATATTACGATATCGGGAACCAATTCATTTAACACGATCAGTCTGAGTTAGACTCCGAAATAGCTTATTCAACGCATTCAGACCTTGCAACCTGCATAAGGTCTATAATTTTTGTTCATCCCGAATAAACTTAAAGCATCTCTTGGATCAATGCCACTGATCCCAGGCTGGGTCTTATAGATGGATAACTCCATAATTCATTCCGAGATCAGATTAAACTCAGGTGCAAAAATGAAAGAAATAAAAGAGTCCAATCATATTCCGACTCAGTCAAAGATCTTCAATTGCAAAGAAGATACAGTACATATCAAGCATGACTTCACAATCAAAGGAACACATCCTTTTACAGAAGAAATCATATATCAACACTTGAATGCTCAGGAGGAAGTAACAATTGATTCAAGGTGTTACATGATTGATTAGTAGATTGTTGGGTTGTGGGACCAGGATCAAAACCGTAAGCTCATGGTTATGGTAGACCTCCTATGGTCAAATGAGGAGTTAGTTTCTCCTTCCGATTATCCAAGAATCGTCGTACACCTTTTTAGCCTCTATGTTTAGAACTATAAGTTGTGTAATTTTCTCATAATACCTTGTAGGTGTTCGCAACTTGAATGTGTAAGCTAGTATCTATCTCAATGAGGAGCTCTCCTACGTTAGGTTATGGAACTAAAGGATCGCAACCAAGTACTTGTTCTTTTTTGAGTCCTTATACAGTCATGTAGACATCCTATCAAGGAAGTTTGTAATTAGGGTGATTTGACCAAAATGTGTATGCCTTGTCGTCTTCGATATTTAACTCTCTCAATTGTTCATTAATTATTTGTAGGTTTACCGTTGTTTGAAAAAATTGAATCCTAAGGTCTTGATCTATATCAGCTAGTGTTGTGGGGAGATTTGGTTGAGGCACTATTGGTTCAAACACATATTCCCTGAATTCCCTAGGTCCCGTGATTTTCATGCAAAAATGATTCAACTTTAACTAAAACTAGTAAACTAATTATGAAAGATGTATCTATGTAGACACTAAAATTAGGTCACACTCCCCCTTTGTCCTTTGTTATATAAGCCTTCCTTTATTACATCTACATAGCCATGACCCTTCACCCTACCAATATTAATTTAATTAATTTAATTAAATTAATGCTTTATCCTCACTATATTTATTATTTAAATAATATCTACACAAACAGTTCAGTTAGACACCTCACCAAGCTAACTCAACCTAAGACCTATTCTTAGCAAGTTACCATAACTAACTAAGACTTATCAAAACCCTAAAAATCAATGCCTACATTCCCTCTAACCACATTCCTACATGCTCACAAGAAGCTCCCGATCGATCCGTGGGATAATGACACAAGATCCGAGGAAATCAGGAGGATCTCCCTAAGTTTGGTAAACCTAGAAAATCCCACCTTGACCGACGCGCTCCTCTAACCATCGCGCTTAAGCTGGAATACCATTAGTTACCCCCTTTTAACCCAAAACAACCTTATTTCTCAAGGTGGGAACTTGGAACTTGGAGGTTGGAAAACATTGCAAGAAAGTGGGCCAGCAAGAATGACATCTTAGAGAGATAACACATCTTTAGAGAGCCAATTCCAGCAAGAAATGACATCCAAGGAAGGAGATTGAGGATCTTCTCCTGCACAGCCATCCCAGCCACCTTTTGATCTATCCAAGTAAAAGAGGAGCGTGCATGCAGCCCATACAGAAGCTTTTCTTCAGTTGGTGATCACTTGCAACCTTCAAACCCATCATCAACACCTCCATCCTTCACAAACAGGCCTTCAGAATGAAATCCAAGTAAGTACAATATCATACTTTCTTGGTTATTTCATTTTATCATTACTTTATCATCCATTGTTTATCTTGCTCCCTATCGACCATCTCCAACATTTTTTACCTCCATAGACCCACCAAAACCTCACAAAAACCTATTCCAGTCACCCAATACCTCTTCTCGACCAACTAAATCCTTTGTGAAATCACAAAGGAGACCAAAATCTTGTTACTCGTGACGTTTCCAGATCTCACAGTAACCGGCACCGGTTATACCTAACCGTGGTCGGTCACCTCGGTGACGACGTCGGTCTCTGTGTTTGCCCATGCAGCCTTAAACGAGAGACCTATCCACCTAATTTTACCTCACCCTCACTCACTTGTGACCTACCCGAGACCTTCATCGACTTGTAGAACCCGTTAACCAACCATTTGACCCGTGGATTCTATTCTAGCTTAGCCTGTTAGATTAGATTTATTTTCTTATTGTGTTTTAAGTGAGATACCTAAATCATTTTAAAATAACAATAGGATTTACCTTGTTTTCAACATTAATTTGTTTAAAATAGTGGACTAACATCCATCTAGGAAGTACCATACTTCTCGGATCTAGCTTACGCTAGGCAGTTCACTGCCCATATTGTTTAATTCTTTCTGGTGGTCTTGCTTTTCATTACAGGTAGTTCCTCCTAGCCAAAAGGAAGCTCTCATAGTCAACTGTGGATTCGGAAGTCATACGCATGCAACAACCCATCAACCGACATTTGAACAGTATTCCTCCTACGCCCGTTACCCTATCTATTTCATCAACAATTCAAAGAAACAATCTAAGAAAAAGGTGAAACAATCTACACTATACATGTATTCTTTTGTCTTTTTATTTTCTATGAAGTGTTTTAAAGGAATTAAAATTACATCTATTCTAATATATTCGAAAATGGAAAATTAATCTAGTAACATAATCAAAACAAACAAAGTAGCATGGTGTAGCTATTTTCCCGTGTAGTCGTGACTTTATCTTAAATATCTAAACAACTAATTAATTTAAATCGAAAGACTCTCGATCTTACCTCAAAAGTGAGGAATGAATCATATTTTCTCGAAACTATCAATCCACACAGCTTCCCTAGTGATATCATGAGTGATATTTGACCTGAAATGAAATAATTTACTACTCTATTTGTTATGTTATAACTAGAACTTTGAAAACTCAAAAATGGATTTTATAGAAGAATGGTAAATCTAGTTGTGTGTGACTTTTTCCCCTCACTATGATCTCCTCATTCCTTTGTGTTCTCTTGAATCCATAAAAGCATGTATATGATATCATCAATGCAGAAGAAAGTACTCAAAATTACAAACTTTGGATATAGACCAAATACAATGTGAGTAAGAGAGGGATAGTGCAAGTGAACAGAGCTTGACTATGCAATTCCCAGCAGGATTTATTACGGGAATACAACATAAATATGCCGAGAGTTCTAGAAACTATCTTTTGTGACCATACAAAACCCGCAACTCTAAATGGATTTTAATCTAAGAATGAAACTACCTTTTTTAAACTAATTTGCATGGAACAACAATGAAGCAAGATTGAAACAAGAAGATCAAATGACCTCTAAATAGCAAAGGAAGACTAACAATGGATGTAAAACATGAAACTATTGGAATTCTAAGAAAGAAACTCAAAAGATTGAATGATTAAATAGAGAAGGAGAGGGGCCTCTTGTTTGAAAACAAGCTGGCTATTTATAACAAATGCATTCACTAGAAGGTAACTTGGAATGGAACTCTTTTACCATTAAACAAAGAGAAAACACTATTCATAGGGCGGCCAAAACATAAATGCAAAGAAAAGTAGCTGAAGAATGCAGATAGAAATTTGAATTTTACGTTTGATGAGATCATCAAAACATTCTGGAAAACGCGCACAGACCACCACCCCATGTAGGGGGCGGAGGTTACAGACTACCGCTCTATCCTAGGTGGTGGTCACGGACCGCCACCTAGGAAGGGCAGTGGTCTCATCACTTAAGACCAAAATGCAAGGAAAAAGGGGGAAGAGGGTAGAACAAAGCACATGTAGGCCGGATGAGGCATATGGGATACAAATGTATACTTGGTGAGCTTTTCTGGATCCTAAACACCTTGTGAGGAGACTTGTATCATCATTGGGGTATGTGTAACCTCTTTCTAGTGGTGCAATACTCTACAATTTTGGGTATGTACATATTTCCCCCTTAGAGAAGAATTTTAGCCATGAAGAGGCATAAAATGGTGGATCCAAGTATGACAGTTCTAAAATGGGGAGTTAGGAGTCATACCTGACACGCCCGTGTGTCGGAGAGTCGCCATCCAAACTCCTGCTATCTGTAAAATGAAAAAGGGGACTCAAGTGTAGATAGATAAAATAAATTGAGAAATAAAACTAAATTGATATGAAATGAGGACTTACCATCTACATGGGGTTTAGAACTTACCTCGATTGACGCTCCAACCTACCGAAAGACATTCAAAATCAATTTTAGAAAGCTATATATATATATATAATGAATTCATTTTAGTATTCATTTACGCATGTCGATTTGGTGGTTTTGAACTCGGGACCCACAAAGGTGACCATTTTTATGAGAGTACAGTCAAAACGTCCATTGCGAGAATGTGATCATGCGTTTGAGAGTGGAATATCGGCCTGTGAAGTCTCAGGTTAGTTCTTCTCAATTTATCGTTTTCAAATCCAAAATATAGAAATGTTGAAATCTTTGTCATGGGGGGATCATTTTTGAAAATGCTAGTCTTAAATGAGTCTCTGGGGGCACCCATAGGGTAGGTCTTTATTTTATCTAAAATGGTGTTTTCTTGCATTTTTAATGTGTTTTTAGGGCTTTCGAGCCGTTTGACGATTCGGGACAAGACCACCGCCTACATGGGTGGTGGTCATGGGACCGCCACCCTATGAAGGTGATGGTTACATGACTACCATCTAATAAGGAGGTAGTTACGAGACCGCCACTTCTTAAGGTGATAATTATGGGACCGCCGCTTCTTAAGGAGGTAGTTAGGAAACCGCCACTCTACACAGGGTGGTAGTTTCAAACAGAATGCAAAAAAGGGTGTAAATTTTGATTGTCTTTGCATTTTTAGCATTTTTATATGTTCTTGATAATTTTTCTAGTCAGATTTTGTTACTAACTTACTCTATTTTCTGTGTTTTTGGGTGGATGCAGAAGGAGGAGTATATTAGATGGAGTAGAGAGAGGGAGTGTGATTGGCTCCCGGTAGTGTTAGATGCACTATCTCAGGTGGAGAGAGACATTCTACAGAGGGCTGGAATTTGGAGGATTGCACAGGTCCCTCATGTCACACCTGCCAGTCACATATTATGTGACTTATTTTCATATTGGGATGCAAATCGGAACACTTTCTTACCAGGTGTTAGGGGTGAGTGGTCTATCACCTTGGAGGATGTCTACCGTATATTGGGGGTTCCGATCCTTGGGAGGTGGCTGTCTCTCAAGACAGATAGTATCGAGATCTCAGCTGGTTCAGTGGGCCACCTATATGGGGATTTCGTTGTTTCCATGGGGTCGAAGAAGGGAGTGAAGGTCCACTCCATTGTTGAGTCAGATATTCCTATGCTCTGTAAGGCTATTATGGGCATCCTTTCTTCGAGATTGATTGGGGACAAGGGAGGGGACACTCTCTTATACTGGATGGCCCCCATCATTACACGTGATTGAGGGCCATGGATGTGTTTATGCTTGTGGATTAGACATCCCTGGACCACCTACCATGATTTATACAAGGTGGTCAGACTACAGGGACAGTCACTGAGCCACCCTACTCTTGTCATGAGTTGGGTGTATGAGCATATTATTCCGTATGGGAGAGGTGTACAGGTAGAGGATCCTGGGGCTGTCAGGGAAGCGAGGTGGACAGGGATGACCATTCTTAGAGTACCTCACCCAGCTGGGGCTTCTTTGACTATTGCAGACATGGAGGCTACTCCCTATCAGGCTATGACAGGGTTATGGGGAGAGGAGACTCATACATTGATTGCCTGCTATTCTACCAAATCGGTGATAAACAGATGGGAAGTTGGAGCTCCACCCTTTGATAGAGTACCATAGCAGTTCACCTCCCATAGATTAAAATGTTTCCTCCAATGGGGCAGGTGTATAGATCTGTCGTGAGGCTCGGGGAGGTCCTAGAGGCCGGGGTTGGACTATGGTCACTCCTGGTTTTCCCATCGCAGCTAGGAGGGTGGTTCATGCTTGAGGGTATCTAATGCTCCTCGAGTACCTTTACTTTAGATTGGTACTAGATCCCGCTCATAGCGGAGATGAGCCCGTGCATTAACGTGAACTCGAGTCCAGAGGATTTCACTTTGGGAGACAGAGGAGGTGGATAATGGAGCCGGTGGGATAGGTGAGGATGATGACAATGATTCTAAGTGGCATGAAACTCTAGATATCTTGTGGGCGAGAGAGGGAAGAGAAGAACTTAGAGAAGGTGACTCTAATTTCGGAGGAGTTGCCTTCTCAAGATTTAGGGGGAGATGACGAGTCCGTGGCAGGTGTCACTTTTCTCTGGATGTGGGAGAGGGATGACAGTTAGTGGCAGGTGTGGATCCTAGAGATCCCACCTGAGGCCTAGAGATCCGAGTGAGTTACTACTCTTTTCTCAAATTTGTTTTAGTTAGAATTGTTTAGTTGTTATTTCCCTTTTTTTGTTTCATTCATCTTTGGTCTTATTTTGGAAAACTTTCTAACTTGTGTGTTTCTCCTTTTTATTTGCAGTGACTACTGAGGGATGGTGAGACTTGATTCACCAGTTTTCACCGACACTCTATTTCTCCCTTCTGATAGTACTCGAGGCTGATCTCACTGAGGACGTTGGAGAGCCCTCAGTAGCTGGTTGACATACAGATGTCTTTGCCCCTATCTAGAAGGTGGTAAAGATCATTACCTCCCTTCGCACCGAGTTGGCTGGATATAGGACTATTGAGCATTTGATGAGGAGGAGTCACTCTCATAGTGAGACCATAGCTACTGGCCATGATCATGAGCCCTCTGTCCATTCATATCGTCATCATAGTAGGAGTCCTAGGCGTAGTCATACACCTTCTGAGGGATCTCATAGAGATTGAGAGATCATAGTGTCTTTTTGTAGTGACTTTTGGTTAGATATTTGTACCATTATTTTTGTATTTTCTAAGCTCATTGAGTGTTTTGACCATGCCTTAGTGCATGATGGCATTGTACATGAAACACCATATATATATATATATATATATATATATATATATATATATATATCTTTTTGGATCTAGACTATCTGGTGTCTAGAATTTTGTGACTCGTTTCCCATGTGTATACTAGATGTTTTTAGAGTATTTGTTTTCATGCTTTTCAGAATGTATGCAATGGATGAAAAATGATAATAAATACTAAACAGAATGTTTTTACTTTATTTTCTTTTGCAATGCTGATATGTGATGACGAACATGTTGTAGTTTTGAACTTTTGGCCTCTTTGGGCAATGTCTATGATTTCTTCTTATGTTGGCAAAACGTGATGAATGTATAGTGATAAAGAGATGAACTTTCCCCATTCCCAACTCCATGCAACCAATAAGATGCGATGGCTCAATGCCAAGAGTTGGGAAGGGCACAAATTGTATGATTTTGGCTTAATGGAATGATGAGAGATAGACAAACCAGTGACAAAAACCAAACTTAGACCTACACACTTACCCTACTCAAAACTACCACCGTGCTCAATGGAAACTTACCTTTTAGTTTATCTAGACTTAGATCTATAAATGGAAACCTGGTTGAAAAATTTGGTTTTGAGGATTTGATCTCTTTGGAAATTGGATACTTATTTTCACTTAATATAATTTGATTTGTATTTCTAGAATACCAAGATTTGTTAATTTGTGTGAATGGACCCCCACACCCTACCTCGTGCCACTAGTAAGAAGCATGGGTTTGTCACCAAAGGAAATATATAGACAAGTAAGGCCACTTATTTCCTTTCCCAACCTATCACCACTAGTAAGAGATACGGGATTATCACCGAAGGTTGGTTGGGTAAAGAAGTGTGTAAAATAAAATATTTTGTTTGCTTAGCATTTTTTATTCTATTTGATTTTGACACTTTTGATCTGTGACTTTGGGATATCCTTTCTTTCAAAGAGACATAAGAGGGATAGATGTGACACAAAGAAGCTTCTAGAATAGACCATAGGTAAGGAAAACTTCACTAGAAAGAAGAAAGAGAAAAACCAAGTATGCAAGTCTTGGTATGGTTTTCGAATACTTATCTGTCAAACTTGATGAGAAGATTTGAAATTAATTGATGATGTTTGAAGAGATGTGATTTGAATTATTTTACCAATATTTTCATAAATTTATAATAGATTTGTTAAGAGTAAGTTCCTTGACTACAAATTTTACAAAATGAGTGGACAAAATGAAACATCAAGATGACTAATGCAATGTAGGTAGCTATAATGTACAAATGGTGATTCTGATGTCTATGTGTAAAACCATTTAAGATGTAAGGAATTGATGTTTCATTGAATTCCTCACCTTCTAGTGTACACAGGAGATACACACCATTTTTGTAGTCTTTCATGACTTGGTATGGGCCCAACCACTTGGGCCCATACTTCCTTCCATCACCGGTTTTCTTATCAATTTGGCCATCTAGTCTTAGAAATATATCTCCCTCATATATTTCTTGCTCATAGAATTTTTGTTATAATGCCGAAAATATGGTCGCATAAGCTTTGTGTCATTGTTCAAAGCATTTAGCTTTGGCCTCGTTAAGGCTTTCCAGTTGAGAGAGGCATGCCTCCTTATAAGCTTCTTTGTCTAAAATCCCTTGTAATGAGATGTGGAGACTAGGTATTTCAACCTCAGTGGGAGAACTGTCACGCCTCAAATACCAATGAGAAAGGGATTTCTCCTATTTGGTGTTCTTATTGAGGTTCGATGGGCCCACAAGGCCATATATAGTTTTAGATGCCAATCTCACTTGTTCTCCTTAATCATTTTGAGGAGAATAGCTTTTAATGTTTTTTTTGCTTCGGATTTTCCATTGGCTTGAGGGTAGTAAAGAGAGACCATGCGATGGTTTTTTTGAATTTTTGCATAACTCATGAACCTCGTCATTTTTAAAGGATGTGTCATTATCTAAGTTAATGACTTGTGGGACACCGTAGCTACAAATGATTTGGTTTAGAATGAACTTGGTGATTACCAAACTTGGTACAGTGGTGAGAGGCATGACCTCTACCCATTTGGTAAAATATTCTATGGAAGTAATTATAAAATTATGGTCATCTGTTGATGAGGGAGAGAATTTCTCTATCAAATTTAGACCTTATGTAGAGAAAAGCCACGGGGTTGCTATTGGTTGTAGGGATTGTGTTGGCATGTAAATCTCATGAGAGAACTCTTGGCATTTGTGGCACTTATGTACAAACTCTACTATGTTGTGTTTGAGAGTTGGCCAAAAATAGCCCATCTAATGTATTTTACAAGCAGTGGCATGACCACCGAAGTGGCCTCCACATATCCCATTATGGGATTTAGAAAGAATATTCTTTGATTCTTCTGTGTTGACACATCTTAGAATCATGCCATCAAAGGCTTTACAATAGAGTACTTGTTCTAAAACAACATATTTAGTAGTGATAATGCGTAATCGCCTTCTTTTTGTGATGTGGCACTTTACGGGTATGTGTGGTCCATGATAAAATTGATGATATCGGTGTACAGGGACATGTAGAGATGGGGGCTTGGTTTCAACAAAGTATAGACACTCATCGGAAAGTCCATATTTACCGGATCGCGCCATCTAATGGATTGTTAGCTAACCAATCTATAATGATTTGTCCCTTAATGGATTTCTAGTTTACAAATGTTAACTCAAATTTACCGATTAAGGTTATGAAATGCCCAACCTTTTTAGATAGAGACCCTTGCGTGAGGAATGTCCATAAATGATCTGTCTTTATAATGACCCTTGTTTCTTGGTTTAACATGTAATGTCTTAAATGTTTTGTTGCAAAGACTATGGCAAGGCATTCTCTTTACTGCCCGTGTATAACATGTTTCACAATCAAGAAACATTTAGATAATGAAATAGATTACACGTTCTCATTTATCATTGTCTTCTTCACCAACATGTAGGCTAGTGAGACATCAATGGGCCATGGTATAGGAGTAAAGGGTAGTCTGGTATAGGAGGAATTAGCGTGGGTGGAGACAAAAAGAATCATTTAATTGCTTGAATGCCTTGTTGCATTCTTCAGTCCAATGAATGCTATAATATTTCTTTAATATATTGTTGATTGGATGAATAGAAAAACTTAAATGGGGATGAATCTTCCAATTGTACTGAGTTTCCCAAGAAATGATCTGATTCCAAACTCATCTGATGGTGGAATCATCTCAAGAACAACCCATATTTTGGCTGGATCTACATCAATCCCTCGTGAAGATATAATGTAACCTAGAATTTGCCTCCTATCACCCCAAATGCGCACTTCTCTGGGTTTAATGTGACACCATATTCAATTAATTGTGAGAGGATGATACAGTACTTCTAGATGATCACAACACTTCTTGGCCTTGGCCAACAAGTCATCCACATAGGATTCCACAATTTTATGGATAATATCATGGAATATGTATGTCATTGCCCACTGATATGTAGCGCCAACGTTCTTAAGACCGAAGGGCATGACAACGTAACAATAAGTTCCCTAGGGAGTTGTAAATGTGGTTTTGGCTTGATCATGTCCGATATTTTAATTTGATTATACCTTGAAAATCCATCCATGAGGGATAATAATTCAAATCCAACTGTTGCATCAACAAAAACGTCAATGGATGGTAATAGGAAGTCATCTTTGGGACAAGCTTTGTTAATATCCTAAAATTCAATGCAAATGTGTATCTTCCCACTCTTTTTTAGAACAAGGATGATATTAGATACCCATTGTGAATAGTCAATGGGTTTAATGAATCCCACTTGGAGAAGTTTCATTACCTCCTCTTTTACCATGAGAACCACTTTTGGCTTCATTGGTCTTGACTTTTGTTTAATTTGTTTTGCATCTAATTTAGTGACAAGATTATGTACCATGATATGTGGTGCAATGCCTGTCATTTATTTATAGCTAAATATGAAAACCTTTTGATGTTCTTTGAGGACTTGGGTGTGTATTTCTATCTCCTCTAGAGTTAATGAGGATCCCAACTTAAAAATTGTTGGTTCTTCCTCCATTCCAATGTTTATGTCAATGGTTTCTTCTATTAAATAAGTGTTCCTTCTTCAAATTCGGTGGGGTTGGAGGTAGTTCCAAGCTTTCTCTATCTTCTACCTTGTAGATATTGAGATCCTTTTGTGGAGGAGACTCTACCATGGGATTTCAAAGTAGGAAGAGGAATGTGGTATTAGGGAAAGATCCACTATGCAGTGAGCAAGGTGTATCTCCCCATAGGTGTTTAGATATTCGAGAGTGACTCTATCACCATCAAAGTGATCCAGGATAGGAAAATCATTCTCAACTTCTCCATGATTCAAGAGTGATTTGTTGGTATTTTATGTATTAATTTGTTCGGTATGAAGTGATACTTGTGAAATTCATATCTTCCAACTCATTGTTTGGAGTGAAATGGGAAGCTGAGGTTGCTATTGAATTTGTGAGAAGGTTATACTCTCGTGGGATTGCTTCAATTGATATGAAGTTGAATCCCTTGCTTAGATCTAATACCGATGTTTTGTAGAGTTATAAATGTTCACCCCTAGTTTCTATACCTTAGAGACTTGGTTTGCAAATAGTTATGAGTCTCCTAGCACTCTAATGTTATCGACACCCATTCTTTTGGCTAGGATGAGGCCAAGAAGGAGAGAGCTTCGTACTCAACTCCATTGTTTGTACACTCAAAGTGTAATTTAAAGGTGAAAGGTAGGATCTTTCCCTCAGGTGAAGTAAAGACCACTCCTGCCCCAGCTCCAAAGTGACATCTAGCTCCATCAAGTGGAGATTCCAATATCTTCTTGGAAAAATGGATGTTGGGATATTTGTCATATTTTTTTCTTCTACCTCGGTTACTTCAACCATAAAAACTTTGTCTGATGGAAGAGAATCAATTCCCAGGGTGTATACCATACCCATAAAATAAAATGGTAGGAGAATAGGTAAATCTTTCTCTAGCAATTCAAAAAAATTGTGGTAGTCCCTAGTGACACTGCTTTTATGACGTTGGTCTCATTTTTCGAGTGTTGGAATGCCCTCACCAGATTTGTAATCTCTAATTCTCTGGTGGGTATCAACTTCTCTTTGGTTTTGAATTAATCGGTTTGCTAATTTTATTTTTTGGGAGTTCAAACTTAGAATGAATGCTTGGTCTTTTTTCAAATCAGCTAGGTTTATATTGAAGGGTTTTGGGTCACCTTGTGCCACAAATATTTTCCTTAAGTGTAGAAATCTTATTTCTTGGAATAACATTGAATGGATTGCCTTCATGCGGTGTATCCATGGCTGATTGAGGATCATATTATAGTTGGTTTCCCGATCTATAATATAAAATTTAATGAGGACCGTCTTGGGTCCTAAAGTGACTAGTAAAACTATGGTTCCAATTGAGGTGGCCTTGAGGCTATCATAACCTCTTAGTGTATTTTGTGTTGTGGAACAATTTGTTTCTCCATATCCTAACTTTTAAAGAAAAGTGAAGGGACTATGTTAACTACTGCCCCATCATCAATCATTACACATTTAACATAATTATTGTAAACCCATACTTGTAGATGTAAAGCTGGGTCACCTCTTCATGCAATTTCAGCGTCTATTGGCATTTTTTTTATATCGAATATAAACTCAGTATCCCTATCTAGCTACCTTAGAGGGTAGACATCAAAGTCTACATGGTTTACTTGCATTTACAGAGGAGGATTGATATTGATTAAATGACCAAGGCCTAACGCTTCTAAGAGGGCAGCCCTATGGGCGGGAGAGTTTTTTAACAAATCCAAAAGGAGATGTGAGAGAAGGTTTTAGTTAAGTCATTAATTAAATCATAAGCACCTATGGGTTTTACCAATGTTTGTTGAATGTTGTCCAGTTCTAATGGATAACTTGGAACTGGTTGAGAAGAATAATCCTGTGTTCTTGTTATGGTTTCTATGCATAGCTCAATGTCTAACTCTACCAAACCAACTATCTTGGTTTGCAATCGAGTTCCTAATTGGGGTGCAACCGGTGGATTTAATGAATTTGAAGCTTCATGATCATTGTTTCCTATTATAAAAACTTTGTTTATTCTGCTTGGATCTAACCTATTATTGTTAGTATGATTTGGGATCGATCATTAAAGATCTTGAGGGATGAATTTTGAGGGGAAACTGCCTTTATGTAAGTGTTCGCGCGAGAACTATAGAATTTGCTAAGAAAATATCTATAAAGAGTTGTATTTGGTCTTCCTGGAAAATTCTGCATGAATTTATTATAGTCACGGAAAGTCCTAATATCGTGGCCTTGAATTTTTGGAAACCACAATACAAATTGGGATTATAATTTCGAGGTTATTGATTTGAAACCTGTTGTGGCCCAAAATTCTGATAAGGTTGTTGGTTGTTAGAGTTAAAATTTTGAGGTTGTTGTCTTTTGTTTTGACTCTGATATCTAGTTAGGTTTTGATTTGGACCTTGTGTTTGGATTTGTCATTTTTGTTGTTGTTGTTATGGTCATGGTGGACGATTACAATCCATCGCGTTGATTGTTGGAGTAAAATTGTTATTTCGCTGATTATTAATAGGTGGTGAAATGTTTACAACATTTTCTCTTTTAACTTGTTAGTTACTCCATCTGTTGTAACTCTGCGGTTCTTGTTAAGGATCTTAGGTCCTTGATTAGCATTCCTAGTATTAGGATAGGCCGTGGTGTTTTGATTGGGAGTGATTAATTTCCCGTTTGTTCCATATGTCTTATGACCACTATCTATCACTTCTTGGTTGATTTGGAGAGAACTCTCGAGTACTTCATCATAAGTTCTTAGTGGGAACTTCTGGACTTCTTCCTTTATCTCTCTATTGATAGAATGAAGGAATAAATTGCATAGTTCCATCCGATCCATGTTTGGAGCACTTGCTGATGAGTAGAGAACCGTACGCCATCTTTGAATTAAATGAGCAATAGATTCATTATGTTCTTGTTTAATATGCAAGAATTCCCTAATTTTTGTTCTTAAAAAAAATTCATATTAAAAGCTTTGATGAACTCTGACATGAGTTGTTTAAATGAGTGTATCGAGGCTTCAGGTATTCTGATAATACCAATCAAGGGAAATACCCTCTAAGGTTTTAGGGAATATCTTAGCAACAACCCCATCCCAAGGGAGTAATTCCCGTATGGCTGTGGCATAGGCCTTAATATGTGATTTGGATATCCTTCCCATTTGTATTTGGGAAATCGGGAAGAGGTCTTTGAAGCATAACATTTCATATGGTGAAGTCTAGGGGCTCTTTTAAATATTCTGAATAAGTCCCTACCGCATAGGCCTCGACCATCGATGGTGCTTGTTGAGGGGGTGGGGGTGGCATGGTTTGTTGATATGGCATAGCATATGTATTTGTAGGGACATAAGGGAATCCCTATGGTTGAATGAACATCCCGGAGAAGATAAAATGTCTCCTTGTGGTGATTTTGAATAAATGTTTAAGTAGGGAGGAGCATTGTTCTGGTATGGGTTATTTGGTGCCAAGTCGGGAGGTATCATATTTTCAACTAGAGCATCATTTGAAAACATGGTCCTAGTTGGTGTTTGTTGTGTGTAATTATATGGATGTTGAGGAGTCATGCCTAACATGTCTGTTCTTGTAAGGAGGTCAACCTAACTAGGCTGATGTGGAGGGTTATGGATTCTTACTTGCCCAAAATATGAATTTTGAATTTAATTGAGTAAGTTTCAATCCTCTAACCTTCTCAACTAAGGCTAAAATGACCTCTATTGGTGAAGACATAGTGTTTTGCTTTAATGTTGTTTGTTGTATACCTAGAGGTTGTAAAGGGGTATGATACCCTGCTATGAATTGATCATTACCCTACCAAGATTCACCTAGAGCAATTTCCCATAGGTGGAGGAATGGGGTGTTTTCTTGGAGTAGGGTATCGGATTGTATTTTCAAACTCCATATAGGTGGTTACATGTTTTAGAAGTGTTGTTCACTTTTAGCATAGTGTTCTAAGTACTCCTCATCCAAAAATGGGAGTGGATCTGATTTCTACCGATCTTTGTGTCCGAAAAACACCCGAGGAGATGAAATGGATGAGCACGAGGGCTCTAGTTTTTTTGTTTGTGCAAGATGATCTAACTCCTCAATTTGGAATGAAGAACTAGAACTAGTTCTTTGAGGGGGAGTTTGAGATGATAGGTTATTACTTGAATAGTTATCAACCCATGCATAAAGTGAGGGTGATGGTTGTCTATTTGTTTGACCATAATTTTCTTCGATACACGAGAGAGTCTCGCCATATGCATCATATCCTCGACATATTCGGGGTATATGAATACCCGAGAATAATGAGAAAGAGTGAAGGTGGATGAAAGAAATGAAAATAAAAGGAGAACAATTTTTTGTTTCACATCGGGTTCACCAATTTTGTATGATGGAAAAGTGACATGCGAGCATAAGAATCTACAAGTAACTCTTCCTCGTACCTGACCTCCCGAGGTCATGTCAAGATGGTCGGTGAATGTGGAATATATATGGGTATAGACAAACTAGTTGGGCAAATCTTATATCCTCAACACGTAATAATGGAATCTATGAATCTAAGGCAAAGAAGGCCCTCCTAACCTGGATTGGTGTGATGGATCATTTAGATATAATAGTTGCTTGAAGGATCCAATCAATGTCGAGCTCTACCGAGATCCTATTTATTGGCTGTTGGATACGTGGAAAGTGACTTGTAGGTGCTTTGCGTATATTTCCAGACAAGGTCATGAAAAATGGTGATGAGATGTGTAGTGGATCCTCTAGGGTTTTATGGATGATTCTATGGTCTAGTCTAGAAATCTTTAGCTTGATTGGCTACTATGTTTAATACGGAAAATTATCTAATGATGTCCGGTAGGAGTGGTGAGGTTACAATCTTAGTGTTCATAAACCAATGTCAATGTATGATTGATTAGTAGTCTGTTGGATTGTGGGACGTGGATCACAACCGTAAGCTCATGGTTTTGGCGGACCTCCTATGGTCATATGAGGAGTTAATTTCTCCTTACGATCATCAAGTAATCATACACCTTTTCAGCCTCTATGTTTAGAACTAGAAGTTGTGTAATTTTCTTAGAATACCTTATAGGTGTTCTGGCAACTTGAATGCATAAGCTAGTATCTATGTCAATGAGGATGTCTCCTACGTTAGGTTGTGGAAGTAAAGGATCACAACCAAATACTTGTTCTTTTTCAAGTCCTTGTACAGTCATGTAGACATCCTATCAAGGTAGTCTATAATTAGGGTGATTTGACCAAAATGAATATGCCTTGTTGTCTTCGATATTTAACTCTCTCAAATTTTCACTAATTGTTCATAGGCTTACCGTTGTTTGAAAAACATGAATCCTAAGGTCTTGATATATATCAGCTAGTGTTGTGGGAGATTTGGTTGAGGCACTATTGGTTTAAATGCATATTCCTTGAATTCCCTAGGTCCCGTGATTGTCATGCAAAAATGATTCAACTTTAACTAAAACTAGTAAACTAATTATGAAAGATGTATCTACACTATGCATGTATTCTTTTATCTTTGTATTTTTGATGAAGTGTTTTAAAGGAATTAAAAGTGCATCTATTCTAATATATTTAAAAATGGACAATTAATCTAGTAACAGAATCAAAACAAAATAGTTGGTGTAGCTATTTTCTTGTGCGATCATGAATTTATCTTAAATATCTAAACAACTAATTAATTTAAATCAAAATACTCTCGATCCTACCTCAAAAGTGAAGAATGAATCATAGTTTCTCATAAACTATAAATCCCCATAGCTTCCTTGGCGATATCGAGAGTGAGCTTTGACTGAAATGAAATAATTTACTACTCTATTTGATATGTTATAACTAGAACTTTGACAACTCAAACATGGAGTTTACAGAACAATGGTAAATCCAGTTGTGTGTGACTTTTCCCCTCAGTGTGATATCCTCGTTCCTTCATGTTCTCATGAATCTAGAAAAGTGTGTATATGATATCATCAGTAGAAGAAAGTACTCAAACAATGGCAGCTTTGGATATAGACCGAATATAATGCGAGTAAGAGAGGGATAGTGCAAGTGAATAGAGCTTGACTATGCAATTCCTAACAGGATTTATTGCAAGAATACAACACAAATATGCCGAGAGTTCTAGAAACTATCTTTTGTGACCAGACAAAACCTGCAACTCTAAATGGATTTTAATCTAAGAATGAAACTACCTTATTCTAAACTGATTTGCATGGAACAAAAATGAAGCAAGATTGAAACAAGAAGATCAAATGACCTCTAAACAACAAAGGAAGACTAACAATGGATGTAAAATATGAAACTATTGGAATTCTAAGAAGGAAACTCAAAATATTGAATGATTAAATAGAGAAGGAGAGGGGCCTCTTGTTCGAAAACAAGATGGCTATTTATAAAAAATGCATTCACTAGAAGGTAACTTGGAATGGAACTCTTTTACCACTAAACAAAGAGAAAACTCTATTCACAAGGTGGCCAAAACATAAATGCAAAGAAAAGTAGCTAAAGAATGTGGATAGAAATTTGAATTTTACATTTAATGAGATCATTGGAACATTCTTGAAAATGCCTGAGAGGATCGTGCCCTATGTAGGGTAGCGGTTACTGAACCGCCGCCCTTTCTTGGGTGGCGGTCTCGTAACTTAAGACCAAAATGAAAGGAAAAAGGGGGGTAGAGGGTAGAACAAAGCACGTGGAGTCCGGATGAGGCATATGGATACAAACGTATACTTGGTGAGCTTTTCTAGATCCCAAACACCTTGTGAGGATACCTGTATCATCATTGGGGTATGTGTAAGCTCTTTTCGGCGGTGCAGTACTCTACAATTTTGGGTACGTATAGTAATCGAGTCATGGAATGAGAGATCGATATCATATCGAGTCATTACAACCACATATGGTTATCTATTATGAGTTTGATTGGCATGAAATGTGTGTTCTAAATGATGTTTTATTTAGAATAGAGAACATTATGTAAGAAAATAAAAATTTCCATTATTTCTAAAGTCTTAAAATGGGAATGTTACATCTTGGTATCAAAGCTGAAGTTTATAGCTCTTGGACCTAATGTGTCCATAATCTAATGAAAATTAAATTTTCTTGTAATATAAAATGGTTAGAACAAGAGGAAATGTTACAAATAATCCTCTGCCTGAGGAAGGAGTAGCAACTACCCAGAAACTCGATGAGATCCTTGCCATGTTTGACACAAGATATTGTTTGGTTATACTTGAACAACAAGTAATGGGTAATGAGGAGGAAGAAGATGCTGATAACAATAATCAGCCACCTCCTGGGACAACACCAATGTAGGTGTTGATAATAACAATGTGAACATACCTATTCAGCCTGAGAACAAAAAGGCTAGGCTGGTAGTTGAACTCACTAATGATATAAAAGGATAAGTCCACCCAAGTTTGATGCCACCACAATAGGAGATGGAGCTGAGAATTGGTGAGTGAAATGGAGAAATACTTTGCAATAAGGAATTTCTCAAAAGAAACAAAGGTGATATGGGTAGCATATCAGCTTTCCCATGAGGCATCTTTATGGTGGGATAGTTGTAAGGTGGGTTAAATATTAATGAAACTAATATCAAATGGGATCAATTTAAAGGTTACTTTAGGAAACGTTGTCTTCGGCAACTTTACTACGATCATAAAATGACTGAATTCTAGAACTTAGCTCAAGGAAAGGTAAGCATAATCGAGTATTGGGAGTGGTTTACAAAACTCCTTAAGTATGTACCTCAATACCAAACTGATGAGAAGTTCAGGATATGGAAATTCATCATGGGATTGAATCTCGTTATAGGAGGAGAGGTGGATGTTCATAGCCCAACCACTATGGAAGGGGTTGTTGAAAAGGCCATAAGGTAGGAACAAAAATTAAAGGCAATTTCTACTCATAAGGAGGAAGTAAGGAAGAAAATTCCCAACTCCTCTTCATCATCTCTTGCACCTAAGAAAGGACCATGGAAGAAATTCAAAATGAAAAGTAAGTTTTCAACTGATACTAATAAGAAATTAGCAACAAACAAGTTTGTTGGTAATGCAAAGAACAACTTTGTCATCAGAAAGAAGACCTATGGGGGTCAAAACGATAACTCTAGGGTGGCATAAAAGCCGAGCCTAGGAAGGGACATGTAGGAGGATGTTATAACTATGGAAAAGATCATTACGCAAATCAATTCCCTTTGAAAAAGGACAATCGTAATTAGTAGCATAAGATACACTCTATAGTAGGTGACAAGCAAGATGAGAAATAGGCACGCCCATAGAAGTTCCGGTAATTTATTTGATTCACCTATAAATATTCTTTTTGATACGAGCTATTGAATGTTTTATTTCTAATAAATTAGCATAAAAACTAAAAATAAAAGATGGAAACATGGACTGTACTATATGGAAACAATGTTATTCATATAGTTAGCATGTGTCTTTTTGGGCGATCCTTGATTTACCTAACTTTTCCAATGAAGTTGATCTTTATGTTACACCTTTAGGATCTTATGATGTGATCATGGGTGTTAATTAGTTAGCGAGAACATAAGCCTAAAGTGGACTATTTTGAAAAACACATTAGTTTTTAGATGAACTATAGAAAATAGCGAGATTCGGGTGTGAAATGTGAGATTTCTATCAAAAACTATCAGCTATGCAACTTAAAAGGAGCAAACAAAGGTTGTACCTTATATGCAAAGTGAAATTACATAAATGGCTGAAAAAAGTAGTGATGTCATGGAACGATATCCGTTGTTACAAGACTTTGATGATGTATTTCTAGAAGAATTGCGTGTCTTCCACCCAAAAGGGATTTTGATTTCACAATAGAGATCAAGCCTATAACCAAACCGATTTCTAAAGCACCATACCAAATGACTACTACTGACTTATTAGAGCTTAAGGATCAGTTGTAAGAAATTTTTTCTAAAGGTTTGATTAGACCAAGTGTTTCACCTTGGGGATAACCTATAGTTTTTTTGAAAAGAAGGATGGATCACTTAGATTGTGCATTGATTATAGAATGTTAAATAAAGAAACAATCAAGAATAGATACCCACTCCCTAGGATTGATGATTTATTTGATCAGATGCATGGAGGATTGGTATATTCAAAGATAGATCTTTGATATGGATATCATCAATTGCGGATTAATGATGAAGACATTCATAAAACAACTTTCCGAACAAGGTATGGACATTATGAGTTCACGGTTTTACCTTTTGGATTAACAAATGCACCTGCAACATTTATGAATTTAATGAATAATATCTTTCAAGAATACTTGGAAAAATTTGTGCTCGTATTCTTGGACGACATTCTCATATATTCTAAAATTTTAGAGGAACACCATGAGCATTTGAAGATAGTTTTGGAAATATTAAGGAAGAGACGGTTATTTGGTAAGTTGTCTAAATGTTCCTTCTATGACACAAAAGTACACTATTTGGGACATGTAATAAGTAAGAATGGAATTGTTGTAGATCCTTCAAAAATTGTAGCTATAATTGAGTGGCCTACACCAAAGAATGTACATGAAGTTAGAAGCTTCATGGGACTTGCTAGCTACTATAGAAAATTTGTAAAATATTTCTCTAAGGTGGCTACACCAATAACTTCCTTACAGAAGAAGGATAAAAAGTTTTTTGGAATGAGAAATGTGAAATTGCATTAAAATTTTTGAAGGAGCGATTAACTTCAAATCTATTCTAGCGATGCAGATCTAACAGAGATTTTATGGTGTAACCGATGCATCTGGTGAGGGTCTAGAGGTATTTTGTTACAAAATGATCATGCCATACTATAGCTTAAAAAAGTAGAAAACTAAAGTTACATGAGCTGAATTATGCTCCACATGATTTAGAGTTTGCTGCCATTGTTTGTGCACTACAATTTTGGAGGCATTACCTACTTGTAAACATTTTGAATTGAAAATCGATCATCTTGGACTGAAGTATATCTTCACTCATCCAAATCTTAATGCAATAAAATAAAGGTGGTTAGAGTTTTATCTCAATATGATTTTGACATTAGTTATATCAAGGGTAAATAAAATAGAGTGGTGACAATCGAAGTCATAGGAAGCATATATTTCTACTCTTATAAAATTGAGAACTCAATTTAAGGATGAAGTAAAAAGTGTTATGGAATCTGATTCTTACTTTTAGCAAGTAAAGACAACACTTGCTGCAGATCCGAATGATTTGAGGTATAAAGGTTTTCACTTTGATAATGAAGGAATCTTACGATTTGAAAATAGAGTATATGTACCTTCGCTAAATGATTTGAGAAAGAAATTATTAGCAGAATTTCACAATTCACCTTTTTCTGGACACCCTGGTATTACAAAGATGTTTGCTGATATAAAACAACAATATTTTTGGAAGGGAATGAAAAAGGATGTTATAGATTTTGTGACACATTTCCTTGAATGTCAATGTGTTAAAGCGGAACATATGCACCCAACTAGTTTATTGTATCCTCATAGTATACCACAGTACAAATGGAAAGTGATAAGCATGGACTTTATTCAAGGGTTGCCTATGTCAAGAAACAAACATGATGTTATTTTAGTAGTTGTGGATAAACTAACAAAGGTAGTACATTTTATTGTGGGTAATCTGAAGGATGATTCTCCTATGTTAGCTAAAAGATTTGTACATGAAATTTTAAGATTACATGGAGTTCCTGAATTAATAATATCCAATAGAGATTCTATAATGACGTCAAGGTTTTGTTAAACACTTAATACAGCTCTAGGAACTAAGCTGAACTTCAGTTCTACGTATCATCTAGAAATGGATGGACAGACTGAAAGAGTTAATCAAGTTTTGGAGGATATGTTACAAATGTATTGTATGGACCAGCAGTATAAGTGGGAAGAGTACCTTCCACTAGTTGAGTTTGCATATAATAACACATATCATGCCTCTCTTAAGATGGCACCTTTCGAAGCATTATATGGAAGAAAATGCAGAACCTCGATTAGTTGGGACAACATTGAGGATAGAGAGGTAATTGGACCTAAAATTCTTACTAAAATGGAACAAGTTAAAATGATTCATGAATTCTTGAAAGAAGCAACAAATAGGCAAAAGAGTTATGTTGATTTAAAGCAAGTAGGCAGGAAGTTTGAACCTACTGAGAAAGTCTTTCTTCAGGTTAAACCAAAAAAAAGCTCTATAACTTTTGGCAAGGCTGCCATGTTATCACCACATTATGTGGGACCTTTTGAGATAGTTGAAGTAATCAACCCTGTAGCCTACCATTTAGCATTACCTCCTACTTTCTCACGAATGCATGATGTTTTCCATATTTCTTTGCTTAAGAAATACATTTTAGATTTATCACATGTGTTAAATTAGAATTCCTTGCAGGTCCAAGACCCAAGAATAATCATGGTTAAACCCATACGAGTGCTTTGAAACTATCATTAAGAACATTAGTTCGTTGATTTTGAAGTAGAGTTCCTTGGCCGTTCTAAACTGGCATTGTTGTTTTGTTGGTTCTGTATCTCTATTTAAGTTTTATGTTTTGGGAGTAGTAATAGAGCTCCATGGATGTTCTAAGCTTGTGTGAAGCTTCATGCTTTGTTATGAGCTTTTGTTGGGGCCTTGTGATCATTTGGACTGAAAAGACTAAGTATATATTTGAACTTTTGGTTGAGCCTTCGTGTTTAGACACTGTGCTTATATTTAGTTCTCATGTTGAACTGGTATTTGAGTCGTGAGTTTTGCTCTATACTTTTACTCGGAGATAAGGTTTTATTCTTAATTATGGAACTGTGAATACTAGACTTGCATTGGAATGTTGTGTTGACTGAGCCAGTGTTAGAGTTTGGAAAAGTCTGAACTTATGTTTGAAGTTCATATTCGACATTATACAGGTATTCTAATTTTACGTGATCTCCATCAATGTGGGAGTTGATGTGTTTACTTGTTTCACAAGTTGGATTTTGGTTGGTTTTGGTTTTGTAAGATTTAATCTCATTAATACAATCTGCCTAAAGGGACCTTTGGAGTTTTGTATTGGTCGGATGTAGACCGAGTATCTTCTTTTCGAAACCTCCTCTGTCTTGCTTCTTGTGTGAGAATTTTTGTAGTACTTTTGTCTTTCAGTCGCACGGTGTTCTTGAATATGACAAGGCATGTGAGTTTAAAGTAAAACCTCTCCCTCTCTACCCTGAGTGAATCACATGTCATGTAGGGAGCTTGGATGTTTAATTCTCATGAATTAATGGACTAGAATTGTAATTTGTTTTGGGATAGTCGTATCGATTGAAGAGGCATATGGAAATTATTATTTAATTCCTTTTTGTCTTTGATGTTGAGAAAATTTTTACCTATCATAAGCTTATAATGGAACTCGAGGGGCTTGTGGTGATTCTACTCAGTCGAGTGGAGGAATTTGGGGATAGTACTTGTCTTGAACAGTTTGTGTAGTTCCCTACTCTCTTCAGATATTTCATCTGATTCGTGGGTTTTAATTGAATGATGAATTTAAACCTATTTTCTATGTGTGTCGTTTGAAGGGAATATGGTATCCCTGTCCTGAATGCATGGGAAATTCAGTCCCTGGGACCATGAGTTTTATCGACCCTTGTCTAATCTTGCATTTTTTCGTATTCCTTGTTGATTTCCTTGAACATATCTCCGGTTTTAGACAGGGAAGTGAATCAGACCTCTTGAGTACTATATGCTATTTAGAAATGATATTGTGAATTTTGTTTGAGATTGAAATTGGATTTGAGATTGGTGAATGAAAATAGGTAAGTAGTTGTAAGTTTTGTAAAGAATGTTGGTAATGTGCATCCTTTGAATTGTGCATTCTGTTTGAGTTCTCTTTTGGGAACTAGCTAGAGAATTTCTAAGTTTGTATTTATTAAAGGATTTCATTTCATAGTATAAATGGAATGAAATATGGATTGGGTCCATTTTGGTTTGGGATCCTTTTATGTTGACTATTTAAGTTCATTGATTTAACTTCTCGTTATTTGATTCTCTTCTAAGATGGAAATTTTCTAGTGGATTGGTTAAGATATTTAATTACCAAAGTATAGCTTGGATTTGTGGGTAGTATGAGTTTCATACCTTTGCATTATATCTACTAACAGATAGAAGTTAGTAAGGCTTTCTTTTAGAATGTTTTTAATCTGCTTGGAATTGAATTGGGATTCTTGTTTTGTTGTAGCCTCTTTATGATTGGACTCCTTATTTTTTCATCTTTAGACTGAGGCAGTGATGCATGTTCTAAACCTGATTCTTTCCTTCAGAGAAATTGTGTCTAAGAAATAAATATGTATTGATTCTCTCCTTTGTCTATATGGAAAGATGAAGCATACTAATATGAGATATGTTGTAACTTACTCCTTTCCTGCTTGGAAAAGTTAAATGTGTTTTTCTATCCTTATGAATTTATGAAATAATGGAAGGACAAGACTTGTTGACTATTTAAAAGTAATTGATAAGATAAATTAAGTCTTGTGATATAATTATGATGTTGCAGATTATAATATGCTATTTCTTAAAAGTAAATTCAGATTTTTTAATTGTACTTCTTTCTTGATGTGATTACTTATGATTATTGTATGTTGTATATTAATTGTTTCATTAAAGCAAAGTCATTTAATGAAACCATTAGTAGAATGCACCTTACTTTAATGCTTAGTGCTTATCATGCTCAGTTCATTGAATTGACCCATGCTATAAATTTTATAGATGGACCTCGTATGTGATAAAGGAAGACAAGAAATTTCATGTTGTATTGGGCTTAGTTAATTATGGATCTTATGTAAAGAGTTTCGATTCATTCTTGATTTGTATTGAAAAATAAAATTTGTATTCTTTTTGGAATAAAGGTTGTTTGTTATATAGTATGCCTGAAATACATAGTCTTGTAATGTATAGATTTATAATGATGAATTGAAAGTTGAGATTTACTTGTATTGGTTGTGTAAATTATCTTGTATTTATGAAGAAGATGGAAAACCTATCTTGATGATATTTTTCATATTTGTTTATGCTTAATTCGGATAAACTTGATCAGTTGGTTTAAGGGAAATAATTGGATTCCCTTATTAAGATGTAGCTTGTTAAGTTGTATAAGATAAAAATTTTATCTAAACAATTCTAACATAGTATTGGAATGTGTAATGAAAATGCATTAAAACTATAGAAATTGTGAAAGATAAGAAGGTTACAAAAACCCTAACACTTAAATCATGAAGAGGAAGATTCTTCCTCACTTAAAGAAATGTAATCTAAAGAATGGTGATATGATTATTGATCGTTAGACTTCATTTCTTATAAATTCTACTTCTAGTTGAACCTATTTGGTTATTACACCTTCTTTGAAAAGTTAAGTTACATTTAATGTGACTTTTGATGTTGTTTTCCTACCCCTTGGATATCTATTTTTATGCCTTGTAAAATGAACCTAAAAAGCAATCATAATTTAAGGAAGTTCTTTAATTACTAAATGAATCAAATTTAGAAAAGAACTTAAAGAGTATTGCATTAAGGTTAGCGAGGTTATTGTAATAAGTGCAATAATCCAAATTATAAGATATTAATAACCTCCTTGGAGTATGTACATCTCGATGAGGTAGTTTCATAGGATGTTGGCACACACCAACTGTAGGAATATACCTTCGAGAAGACAAGGGTCTTATCGAGGATACAACATTGCAGTTGACATGTGGCAACACCCTTCTACATTGATCATCTAGATCTACACACAAATAAGGACTTGAACTTAGTTTCTCTCTAGTTCAAGTTAGTGGCATGTTTAGGATAGGTTGTAGCTTTCAATGGCTCAGGGTAACTTGGCACATCCGGTTGACTTAGGTCAAATGATTATACCCATATACCCCGAGACATTGTGAGCATATTCCTATGATAAATTATGTTTGTAACTAGGGCTAGGTTAAACCTTGGGCAAGTGGACTGATGGTAGTCGGTAAATACCATTCTAGATAACATAAGAGTGAGGTGAAGGATGTATTCGGAATGGCGAGTATGTCATCTAGGAATGGTAACATGAAACGATATGCTGAAATTTTTTTGCCAAAGTATCACAAGCTCTGGGTTACGATGTCCTCGTCTATACCTAGTTTAAAGTAACATGATGTCAAATGAATATTGGTAACTAATATTTAGATAGGTGTTAGGAAATAAGGGATAAAATATGTGGAATAATCCCTCACAGAATCGCAATAGTAGAAACTAATATGCAAAAATTATTACAGATCTCAAATAAAATTACAAAATAAAATAACACAACACAAAGAGATAGTATTTAACGTGGTTCACCCAATTTGGGCTACGTCCACCAAGAATCACTTGCTCAGATTTTATTACAAGCCACCGCTCTCTCAATACAATACCCAGATCCGTTTGGAGCTATGCTCAACAAACTCTACAGAATTCACACCCGAATTCAAAACACATCTGCAATACATTTGCTTGTACATCTATCATATGCATAAGACCATATAAATAGACAATTGCTTAAGCAGTTTTACAAAACCGTGGGTATCAAAACCATGGGAAAAATCCATCCCATAAACCTATGGGTCAAAAAACTCACCCATATGAGAAAAGCATGTTTCCCAATATGTTGGGTGCATTTTTCGAGGCCAAAAATTTTACGCCAAAAAAAAAAATTTCGGGGGCGCCCCCTAATCCCCCTACTCGGGGCGGCCCACCTCGAACCCTAGCGAGGATACATGAAAAGTGTACAGTACTCTTAGTGTACAGTCTTCAACACTTTCACACATGAAAACAGGCTCCACAACCTAACAATCTCCCACTTGGAGACTAGTTTTCCTCTAAGCAAGCTTCTCAACCCTTCACTAGTTTCTGTGAAGACCAACCAAAGTTGAACACAACTTTAGTTTTTCCCTTGTGACCACCTTGGTCATCATGTCTGTAGGATTTTGACTGGTATGAATCTTCTCCAACTTCAACTTCTCTTCCTCCAAAGCTGTCCTGATGAAATGGTACCTTAACTGTATATGCTTTGTCCTAGAGTGGAAAGCAGAGTTCTTAGCTAGGTGTATAGCACTCTAACTATCACTATGCAGCTTACATTCCTCCTGCTTATGCCCCAACTCCTCAAGTAATTATTATAACCAAATCATCTCTTTGCTTGCCTCTGTGGTAGCAACATACTCAACCTCTGTGGTTGACAAAGCCACCAACTTCTATAGTCGTGAAATCCAACTCACTGTTGTCCCACCTACAGTGTAAATATAACCTGTCATGCTCCTCCTGCTGTCTACATCTCCAGCCATATCTGAATCTACATAACCACGTAAAGTGGTGTTTGATCCACTGTAGCACAAAATTGTCCCCATGGTCCCTCTCAAATACCGAAGGATCCACTTTACTGCTTGCCAATGCTCTTTACCTAGATCACTCATAAATCTACTCACAACTCCCACTGCATGGGCAATATTAAGCCTAGTGCACACCATAGCATACATCAAACTACCAATTGCTGATGAGTAAGGTACCTTGGACATCTGGTTTCTTTCCTGCTTTGTCTTGGGACACTACTCCTTTGATAACTTGAAATGGCCTGCCAAAGGAGTCCCAACCGGTTTAGCATCTTGCATATTGAACCTCTCCAAGACCTTCTTAATGTACTCTTCACGAGATAAATTCAGCTTCCGTATCCCAAGATATCCTCATCCCGAATATCCTTCATACACTTAGCTGCTTCTTGGTATTTTATTTCTGCATGTTTTTATCTACACCAAATCCTTCATAGCAAATAATTCACTTCCATCCTCAAATTCTTTGTATACACAGTACTTTTATTTCCATCATGTTTCTTATACCATTGACGTGGAGCTTGTTTCAAAGCCATGTCTTCTTCATTTTGCACACCATCTCCTCTTTACCTTTGACTTCATATCCTTCTAGTTGCTGCATATATAGCTCCTCCTCCAAATCACCATGGAGAAATGTAGTCTTTACATCTAACTATTCTAAGTGCAAGTCTTCTGCTACCACTATTCCAAGAACAGTTCTGATAGAAGTCATTTTTACTACAGGAGAAAAAATCTCATCAAAATCTATACCTTTTTCTGTGCAAACCCCTTGACCACCAACCGGGCCTTGTATCTTTTCTTGCCTCCTTCTTCCTCTTTGAATCTAAACACCCACTTATTCTCAGTAATGCTCTTTTCCTTCGGGTAGCTTTACCAAATCCTATGTCTGGTTCTCCATGAGAGCCTGATGCTCCTCATCCATGGCTTGCTCCCACTTCTTCCTGGCATCTACCTACATTGCTTCATCAAAGCTCTTTAGTTCTCCACTATCAAGTGAGTAATAAATAATAAAGAGAAGGAGAAAACATTCAGGTTCTCTTCTTACCCTAGAAGACCTCCTCAATATAGGAGTTTGGGGTTCCTGAACTAATTCATGTGTCACTTTCCCATCTGGAAGATCCTCTACCGCTGCATATTCTTTCTTGGATTCTTCCTTGTTTTCCTGCAACTGCTGCTTATACATGACTTTCTCATTAAAGACCACATCCCTAGATCGAATGATTTTCTTGTCCTTAATACTCCAACATTTATATCCAAATTCATCACCACCATAACCAATGAAAGTACATTTTTCTGATTTAGCCTCTAGCTTAGTCCTATCATCCTTGTCTATGTGAACAAACACCTCACATCCAAAGACTCTAAGAAATGAATAATCAACTTTCTTACCATACCAAGCCTCCTCAGGTATGCCTCCATCCAAGGCACTTGAGGGTCCTCTGTTTATCAAGTACACACCGTTTGCTCACCACTTCGCCCAAAAAAAGAGGCGATCCCGCATGTAACCTCATGCTCCTAGCACGTTCCATTATTGTTATGTTCATCCTTTCTAATACCCCATTCTGTTGTGGAGTTCCTGGAACCATCTTTTTCTGCGGATTCCATTCTTAGAACAGTAATCATCAAATTCATTGCTACAATACTCCCCTCCATTATCTGACCTGAGACATTTTAGCTTAAGACCTATTTCATTCTCTACCAAGGCTTTCCATTTAACAAAAGTGTCAAATACATCATATTTGTTTCTAATACAATAAACCCAAACTTTCCTTGTTGCATCATCAATAAAAGTAACATAATAACTTGAACCCCCAAGAGATGATACATGAGCCGGCCCCCACACATCAGAATGCACCAGCTCTAACTTACTCTCTTTCTTTGTAGGTCCAACCTTGAGAAACTTTACTCGCTTTTGTTTCCCATATATGCAATTCTCACATAAATCGAAACATGTTTCTATATATCCAGGAAAATTCTTCTTTATGATGTTCATGCCCTTATGGCTCATATGACCGAGCCTATAGTGCCATAATGTTGTATCTACATCTAAAGCCATAAGATTACAATCATTAGTACTATCAATGGTTAAATACAAGGTTCCAACCTTCTTACCTTTTGCCACCATAAGAGCACCCTTGGTAACCTTCCAAGAGTCTCTTTGTAAATATCACAAAGTCAACCATCACTTCCCAACCCCCTACCGATATCATATTTCATCTTAATGTAGGCACATTTCCAACATCCTTCAATAGCCAAGTATTCCCATTCTCGCATCTTAACCTAAACAAAACCTTTTCCAACTATGTTGCAAGGCTCATCATCACCAAGAAAAACATTCCCAAAATCTCCTTGAACATAATCAACAAAATAATGCCTATGTGGAGAAGCATGGAAAGAAGCCCCTGAATCTAAAACCCAAGATTCAATAATATTGTGCAAAGAAAGAATCAAAGCATCCTGACATACATTACTCATTGCCACATTTGCCTCCTTGTTTTTCTTCTTGTTGTTTCTTCTTATCCCAAAGCTCCCAACAATCCTTCTTTACATGCCCAGGCTTTCCATAATTCTAGCATACAATCTTGTTCTTGGATTTTGACCTTGCCCGATCTTTTGATTTTCCATGGTTTCCTCTATTCTTCTATCTCCCTCTAGTTTCCACTGTCAAAGCATTCCACTGAAGTAGAAGATTCCCCAAATCTTTTTCTTCACATTTCCTCACTTAGAATCACCCCTACAACATCCTCAAACTTCAACTTCGAGTTAGCTGGAACCGAGTTACTTACCACCATTACCAGGCTATTCCAACTCTCAAGTAAAGAGCACAAAATTAATAAAGCCCTAACTTCTTCATCAAATTCTATTGTAACTGAAGCTAGCATATTCACTACCGTATTGAAATCATTTAAATGATCTGCTACTGAACTATTCTCAGACATCTTCATATTAAACAAATTTTTCATTAAAAATATCTTATTAGAGGCGAGGGTTTTTCATACAACTTCCTAATGCATCCATTAGATCTTTTGTAGTCTTTTCCTTTGAAACATTAAATAATACTGAAGATGCAAGACTCAGTCGGATCGTTCCAAGTGCCTTCCGATCCAACAAATCCCATTCCACATCTGTCATACCCGAGGGTTTGTTCACCTTCTCAGACAACGGAGTATAAAGATCCTTCTGATAAAGGTAATCTTCCATCTGCATCTTCCAAAGACTGAAATTATGCCCGTTGAATTTATCAACCCTAGATCTTCCTTCATCTACCATAGCTCCCACTCAAGCTAAAAACTTTCCCTACGATTCAACACTTCAGCAAACCAAACCAGGCTCTGATACCAATTGTTAGGAAATAAGGGATAAAATATGCGGAATAATCCCTCACAAAATCACAACAGTAGAAACTAATATGTAGAAATTATTACAGATCTCAAATAAAATTACAGAATAAAATAACACAACACAAAGAGATAGTATTTAACATGGTTCACCCAATTTGGGCTACGTCCACCAAGAATCACTTGCTCATATTTTATTACAAGCCACCACTCTCTCAATATAATACCTAGATCCGTTTGGAGCTATGCTCAACAAACTCTATAGAATTCACACCCGAATTCAAAACACATCTGCAATACATTTGCTTGTACATCTATCATATGCATAAGACCATATAAATAGACAACTACTTAAGCAGTTTTACAAAACCATGGGTATCAAAACCATGGGCAAAATCCATCCCATAAACCTATGGGTCAAAAAACTTTCCCCATATGAGAAAAGCACGTTTCCCGATATGTCGGGTGCATTTTTCGAGGCCAAAAAAATTTATGCCTAAAAAAAAAAAAATTTGGGCGCGCCCGACCCTACTACCGGGGCTGCCACCCCCGGACTCCTACTCGGGGCCCACGGCCCCAAACCCCGGCGAGGATACATGAAAAGTGTACAATACTCTTAGTGTACAGTCTTCAACACTTTCACACATGAAAACAAGCTCCACAACCTAACAATAGGTTCTTTAAACAGATCTCTCGGTACCCAAAATAGGGTAGGAGAACCAAGTATATGTAGTACACATAAAGTATTTTATACTTAAATTAACATGAGAGATCAATTGGTAACCGAGTCATGGAATGAGAGATCGGTATCATATCGAGTCATTACAGCTACATATGGCTATTTGTTATGAGATTGATCTACATGAAATTAGTGTTCTAAATGATGTTTTATTTAGAAGAAAGAACATTATGTAAAAAATAATTCCCTTGTTTCTAAAGTCTTAAAATGGGAATGTTACATCTTGCACAAATTATTACACTTCTCGACATTATCTATATTTGAATGAGGGATCTCAATGTATTTCTTCTACTCCAAATTTCTGGGTTGCTCTTTTAGACATTGAATTTCCTCTTGAAGATTTCTAATTACCTCCATGGTCTCTGGATAGGATTCCTTTTACTGGGTAGGGTACGAATACTTCTCATGTACCACTTCTTCTCTTATAATCAACAGCCTCTACTTTGGTATCTCCTTGGTGTGTGCAACCTCACTCACATTGACACCAAGTAAAGGTTCCAACTTTGACTCATGTGCCACCCTTGGCATCCACTATGAGTTGAGTTTCTTCACGCTTACCATCCCAACGCCCTTATCCTTCCGCTACTTTTGGCTCATGTGTTCAAATAATTCTGAGCACTCCTCATACTTATGCTTCTTTCCACACCAAGAACATTATAGAATATCGGGCATTCACACTTATAGTGTTTCATAGACCCAAAGTTGTAAAAATTTCCACATGGGAGATCAATTCTTCTACCTCTGCGGTTGCCACAACCTCTAAATCCTCCACGAAAGCCTCTTCCTCAAACTCCTCCATCTATGTACCCTTCATAATGATGACCATCATCCTTATATATTTTTGTAACACTTTGGTATGATGCACACCAATATCAATGGAATCATGTATTTAGTTAATCAATCTACAATTCTTATTTTCATGGGTAGTATAGGTAAAAATTTTGTAATAGCAAGACACATTCTTACGGATTACACACTATAGTAGTGGACATCTAATTGTATCATGATCTCCATGTTAGATCTTACAATCTACCTTCATCATATGTACCGACCTCTAAGGAAAACTATCCTTCATATGTCCTTCTACCTTGTAATCCATAAACCATAACCTTCTACGAGTCTCATTAGATGAGTTCGTAGATAATTTTTTCCATCTGCTTTGCCATTGTAGAAATTTGGGCTTCTAGGAATGGACTAAATCTTATATCAATGCTTCCTACTACCTTAGCATGCAAGGAAGCCTCCAAGGCCTCATGTGGATCTATGAAAGTATTTTGTGAAAGCACCCTCCTGAATGGTGTGATCAATCCTCTGATAAACCACTGAGCATGTTGTGAAGGGTGAATGTCATAAGATAACTTGGATAGGAGAGTCTTGAAACACACATCATACTCCCACACACTCTTTGTCATTCCTTATTGAATCTCCTTCAACATGCTGATGCTTTTCTGTTCAAAATTAGGTATGTGGAACTCGCCAAAAAGACCTTACGTAGCGTAATGTAATCCACCAATTTTTGGTGTGGGTCATACTTCCTGTACCACCTATAGGCGTATCCTTACAATGTGGTCACAAAATGACTTTCTTTCCACTCTAGGCAATGATCTCCTTCATATGCCATAGTAACTCACACTTGTGTACATGTTCTACACCATACTCAATTCCCTTATAATCAAGTAATTGGAGTGACATCTCATAAAACACCTATTGATGGTGTTTTGGACCTTATCTACTAGATCCAAGACCTTGATTCCCTCTGATGTTACCTCCACCACCAGACCCACTAGATCCACTAGTGCCAACACCTCTAGATCTACTAGATCCTCCTCTTGTCATAGGAAAGGGGCCTAATGTAGTTGTGCCTGCTGAGCCCACCATCATGCTAAAATTGCGCCGATAGTTTGTGATACCAAACCACTCCTAGATGTGTTTCCCATGCCCCTCCCAAACATGATACTCAAACCTTGTGATCCCACACCTTGTCCAAATGTTTTTCCGAAAAATACCCCCAAACACAAGAAATGACTGTGCAGCCATAGATGTACCAAATGAAAAATTATACCTCTTAGGAATCACTCGACTATGAATACCGATACCAACTAGATTGGAAAAACTTATCTCAGGGACTGGAAAACTAAGCATAATGGTTTGGTCACCATGTGGGTTAAGATGCATGCCTATAACTCTTCTCATTTATTCATATGACGAGCTCTCTCCAAAATTCGAGGGGGTCTCTCTTCCACATTTCTAAAGATGGGGTATCTCGGACTACTCAGTTCATCATCCTCCACGCAAACCTCAAATCCTTCTTGCAACATCTACCTCCATAAATCCATCACTCCTAAAGCTTCATGTTTTCTTTCCAAATCCTCTCCCGAGATTTATTATACTTGATCCACCTCTCATCTCTCTCCATTTTTTCTGCAAGGTTTGCCTTCCTTATACCATGTCACCTTCGCATTATGCACCTAACGAGGAGTTTATCCAGTCATGGGAAAGGATTCTAAACTCAAAGTAATGACTAGGATCTTGATAGCTAGTGGAATAACATGTAATAATACTCCTTTAGGATCCCTCAAGAACTCAAACTCAACAATATCTAGGAAATAATATGTAGAAATAGTGTATTCTAAGGTATAACTAGTCAACACTCTACTCCACAAATTATCAACAACACAAGTCCAAGCCGATCCGCATCATGTAACCACTGATAATCCTCTTGGGTCCAAACATGAGGTTTATAGTACTAGCTTGTCCTTAATGCATATGATGATAACCATTCATACAACCCTATTGAGAAACAACGAAGAATGTCTCATAAAGTTCGTGATACATGTTATCCTCCACCCATTTCATGCATCAAACTCGATCCTTTACTAAACCTCCTAAAACACTCATCCTCCATGATTTTAATCTAGGTCTCGATTCTATCCAAGGTCAATCTCTCCGTCATTAAAAATTTCTCTCACAAGAGCATCAAAAGAGGTCCCACAATAGAACCAAGATGTAGTCATTTTTCTACCCTCACTACTTATTTCTAACCCCAAGCATGTTAGTCTATCACCCAACATACGTAGAGCACTCACTCAAGGTACGAGTGGCTATTAATCCCCTCTTTTATGTGAGCTTCATGAGATTCTTCTCCCATTAATGTAGGATTATTTGTAGAAATAGAAGTACACTCATCTAATTTTAAAGGTAGAAGATGTAACTAGAAGATCTACACATTATTGCATCAAAAAAGATAAATAACCTTATAAGAGTTACAAGAAACTAGATACAAGTCATGATAAGCCAAATAACATAATGGTTTATACCGATAAGAAATTTGGAAAGAATAGATCTATATATATATATTGATTTAACAGAGTTCTGGTAGCCATATTACATTCAAAAGGGTCATCTCAAAGATATACATCAAATGATAGAGACTTAACTCCTAGAAACCTATCTCGATCGGACATCCTAACTATACTTTTCCCCATTATATCCCTTGATAAATATCCTAGTACCCATACATATGTTGAATGGTATCCCTTACAACCCTCTAACACTAAGTACTCTAAAACCCAACACCACGAACTCCAAACCCTTAGCACTTCCTAACATTTTTGCATCACTTCATTACTCTCTTTCTCTTTTCTACTTCCCTTTTCACTTTATATCAATATATCTCTCTATGTGTGTCTTTGCACTCTATATCTATTCTTGTCCTAAGCACCTCTTTAAATAGGATCATCGACCACTGTTATGAATTCTCTCTAAGAAGATCACGTGCCAAGTGTTGATGTGCTCCTCCATTGGTGAATACTTATCCTTTTTACAAACCTTCCACTAACTGTAATGAGTCCTTTGAGAATATTACCTACGTGGAGTATCCTTTTCTTGACCTCCAAGATTCATGGATGATGCCTTATCCACTTATCATTCCTAGTCGGGTCCTCACTTTTTTCTCAAGTGACTCCATGATGCCAAATATGGATAAGTCCTTTAAAATCTTGTTCTTCCTCTCACACATGCCCTAGTTTCACTTAAACCATTCTTAAACCCCTTATTCCTATGTATTTTTCCCGGAGCACCCTTCTATTTATTGATCCTATATGTGCATGTCTCTTGGTACTTAGCCAATATTTTAGGGTCCAACACCGTACCACCTCAACATTCTTGAATAAAATACTATCATCGAGAGGAAAAGGGGGAAATCAAGCTCTCAGCCCTAATTGTCATTTTAGATGAGGAATAAATAGAGCCTTCATCTCCTCATTGTTCTAAGGCATCACTTTCAATTACTAAGGAGGGTAAGGGAAATTATACTCTCTAACCTTCCATTCACTTAGTGCAATGCACTCCTTTGATGGAGGAAAAATTATCAGGACCTTTATATGTTCCTCTCCCAAGAGAGAATCCACCTTTCACAAGGAGATGCAAGGGTGAGTCTATTTCAGAATACCTTGTTCCACCAGTTCACCGGGCTATAATACTCGCTCTTCTAGCCACTCCAAATGCTCCTTCTTAACCTATTACTTGATCAGTCTACTTTTACAAGTAAAAAGGAAGATGACATTTCCTACAAGTGGTTTAGATCTTCTGGATTGGGTATCATCTTACCAAAAGAAGATAGAGCTAAGGAATATCATGGATGGCCCCAGGATGACTATTGAATCATTGATGGATATGGGGATGTCTTGAAATTTGGCTGGGTTAGTTGTATTTTCTCAAACAACTCAAGGCTCAAAGGAGTTTATACCGAGGAAGAACAAGCTCTTAAATAGAATTCCCCATTTAGAGAATATTTCAAGGTAGAAGTAGAGGATGACTGAACACTTTTCTTTACTTAGTTTATTTTTGATATAATCTCTAAAAATATATGTAGCATTTATTCATGGGTTGGGCCCCCATAGAACCCCAATTTCAATTTTTGAAAATATAACTTCAAAGTGATATTCAGTCTTCATGAAATAAGAGTAATGATTAAAATAAGATGAAATAATAGTTCAAAGAAAACATGCCTAAGATTTATTATTGGTCTTCATATCTCAATCTTCATCTTCCATCATCGGGCCTATATGGTGTTGAAAAATCAAGGTTTTCTTGTTCAATGCATCCCCACATTGGTCCATCCTTTGATTGTATTCCCTTGGATTTGTTTGTAACTCTCGAAATTACTCTAATATCATATCAATGGTGTCAATGGTTTTTTCAACCCACCTCTTTTTGTCTAAATATTCTACCCGAATTAATTCAAAACCTCAAACCTAATTTTAGCCATGTCTTGAATTACATGCTTTGGGACCCAAGATGGTAATCAATCCACAAACATTAAGTCTTATGCTTCTTTTTTTGTCCTTTTGATGGTGGTAGCCTCTTTGTATGACACGTGGAAACCTCGCGCAACTTTGGGGATTCTCCTTTTCTCTCTCTTTTTGAATCTATGCCTAGGTGACATGTGGAGGCTCGTGATCTCTTCTTCTTTATCTTCAATTTTAAACCCACTTGGGCTACCTTTCCGCACTTTAGCCACGTAGTTGATTCTCGATTATTGAAGGCCCCCAATTCTTTGTACCTTCTCCAAAATGTGCCAAAGGGACACGTGGATACCTTCCACATCTAGTTCCATAGGAAAAATTGATTCTTGAAAAATACAAAAGAACACAAAAGGAAAAAGGGGATGGGGTGACAAAAGTGGTGGGCATTGGAGATCTTTTTTCACTTTGCACTTCATTAACTTATCATCAAAATTACAACATTGGCTCGATTCATGGTAAATTTTCACAAGGATTTTCAGGGGCAACATTACTATTACGTTCCTCGACCGAAAAATTTGATTCATGCCCTAAACATAAGTTTTTCATTCACATCCAACACAATCCTATCTTTGAGTATATGTTTTTTTCATGGGCAAACCAATTAAATAGAATTTTTCAAAGGAATACACCGAGAAAAGGGTGAAATCAAATCGAGCACTAACAATGGCTCGACTCAAGGATGGGGACCCCTATGGGGTGCCACAAAAACCACACAAATCAAACATAAAAAGGACCAAGTTCATAGACCCAATAGGTTACATAGTCATTTAAAAAATACAAAAGGACAAACTGAACCAAATCAAACATCAAAAACATACCAAGAGATACCTAGGAAACTAGTTCACTATAGACCAAGAAAACAAAAAAACAAAAATAAAAAAAAAAAAAGAAAGAAAACCAATAGGACTATACACTTTACATAAGTTTGTACCTTGAGTGTGATCAATCCAGGAAGTGCTTTAGATGTATGTCATTAATAGGAAGCTCTAGAAATATCCATCTAGGTATTTCAGGAAAAATGTGTGCTCACCAATTCTTATGTCAATAGAGTAAGGACCCATCCACAAGGCATCAAATTTACCATGTTTTCCTTTATCCTCATGCCTGTTGTCCCATAACAAAACAAGATCTCCAACATTGAAAGTTCTAGGAGTCACATTTTTATCAAATAATTTTTGAGTTTCTCTTTGAACTTAAGGTGTCTTTGGTGAGACTCTCTTCTCTCTTCATCCAACTCTATAATTTGATTAATCCTTGCTTCATAGGGATTCACCTCTTCATCCTCAATTTTTTGTATGAACTGATAAGAGGAAAACTACATATGTAGGGGAAAGAGAGCTTGGAATCCATAAACCAATTCAAATGGACTCTTTCCAGTAGCCCTTTTGGCAGTAATTCTATTTACCCATAAGGCAAATTTTAACTGCTCACCCCATTTTATTTTGTTAATCTCCAATGTCCTCATAATGATCTTAATAAAATTCTTATTACTTGATCTATCTTTTCCATTCTATTAAGGATTATAATTAGATGCATATGTCAAATTTATCCCATACTCTTGGCACATAGCTACCAGTGGTTTAGCTCTAAAGCTCATAACATATCAGTAACTATTTTTATAGGTACCCCAAACCTATAAATTATGTGATTCAGGATGAAATCCATGACAATTTGATGAGCTTATTTTTAGTGGGAATAACTTTAACCCACTTGGTAAAATAATTTGTGGCCACCAGTATCCATTTATACCCTACACTTGAGGGATATGAGATTTCTCTAATAAAATACATGCCCCATTTTTTAAAAGGAGATTCTATTGACACTGGTTGCAAAGGAAGGGCAACCTGAAGCTTTCATTCTTCCTAAAAATCTTTGACAAATTTCACATTTCTAACCAAAAAGGTTACGTCTTTGAAAAGTGTGGGCCACTAATAACATACCCTTAAGATCTTGTGGGCCATCACTCTTCTAGCAAATTGGCCTCCACATACTCCCCCATGAAATTATGTAATTATTTTGGGATCTTCTTCCTCTATAATACATCTCAAAATAACTCCCTCAGGATTCTTCCAAGCAATCCATAATCAGTTATGATATATTTTTGGGAGGCTAATTTGAGTTTTCTTCTCTAATTTTTGTCTAGATGTCTTAGACACTCCAAATTTCTAAGGTAAAATATTATGTCCTTATACCATGTGGAATTGATTACTTTTCTAGGACATCCATAGTTCCTTCCTCAATCTCATTCATTACATGTAGGTTACTCTCTGCCATTAATCTTACAAGGCCTAGACCTCTAACCAACTTGGTGGTTTGTATATCCATGTCATACTCTTGTAGCTTGTTCACCCAATGATACCTTTTGCTATAAATTTCCATCTCTGATAAGATTTAATTTAACATAGTATGGGGAACATATGCTATAATCTTGGAGCTCAAGATGTAGGGCCTTGAAAAATTTTATTTTCTCTCACCAAAGCAAAATCTTGCTTCTCCATGATGGTATACTTTATTTCATCCCCTACAAGGCTTTACTAAAAAAGGTGATAGGCCTTTCATTTCCTTCCTCATCCTTTTGTAATAATACAGATGTAATGGTGTTTTCAGATGCAAAGGAAAATATCTAAAAAGCCTTATTATAATATGGGGTATGAATATTTGGGCATTCTTTAATGCTTCTTTTATTCTAGTGAAGGCTTAGAGGCTTTTCTTCCCATTGAATAATCTGGTCCTTTTTAACATGTTTGTAATGGGAATAGTCATTTTAGAAATTAGAAATGAATCTCTAATGAAATTTATTTGACCAAAGAAGGACTGAATTCCTTTCTTATTTTAGGGACAGGAACCTTACCGATTTCTTCCACTCTCTTAGGATCAATCATAACCCCTTCTTTTGACACAATGTTCCCCCAAAAACTTTTCCTTTTGAACACCAAAATGGCACTTTTTAGGATTCAATGAGATGTCATATTCTCTACATATTATCAACATCTTTTCAACATGGCTCAAATGATCACTTCTTTTTTAGAGAACACTATCACATCATCCTAATAAACTATAATAAAATCATTTATGTATCCTAAGAATGCAACATCCATTTATCTTTGGAATGTATCCCCAACATTCATCAAACAAAAGGCATTCTCACATACACATAGGTACCCCATGGGGTGGTAAAGGAAATTTTAATTCTCTTTGATTGTTTCACAACCACCTAGTTGTACCCTGAGAATCCATCTAATGTAGAAATCAATTCTGATCCAGTGACCAATTGTAGCATGTTATCCATATTTGGAAATGGATAGTTATCTTTAATTGAGGATTTATTCAAATTTATGAAATCTACACATAACCTTATATCTCCATTTTTCTTTCTTATTAGCACTAAATTTCCACCCATGAAGAATATCTTGTGGGTTATATTATCCCTCCATCCCTTAACTTTTTTAATTCTTCCTAGCATCTTGAGGGAAAGAAGTGGATTGATTGGCCTCTTTTTTTCCTAAATGGTTTAGCATTAGGTTCTAAAGGTATTTCATGTTGAAATAAATCTTCCCTATATGCTTTCAATTTTGAGTAAGACCATGCTAAGCAATCCTGATATTTCTTCAACAATTCAACATAAGACTGATTTTCCTCTTTACTCAAATTACTTCCTATCCAAAATTTTTTGGGTTTTTCTTTAGTTCCCAAATTGAATTCTTCAACATCCCTTGAAGCATAGAGATGTGTCTATGAACCACCCTATCAACATTATCAAAATTAGACTCTAAAGCCACTAACCCTCTGGGAATTGTGTTGGTTTTCAATTGAATTATATCCTTTCCAAATAGGGTTTCCTTTCCATCACATATTACAACCATTGGCTCCCAATCCATGCACTATTTATGAATTATCCTTCATTCTACAAAAACCTCTGAACCTAGGCATCATCATCAAATACTTTCCAATGTTTCACGTTATCAAGAATAGATGGTCTTGAAAACACTTCAATATCATAATCACAATAAGGAGAAACAATGCAGTTTTCAAACCTAGATCCAAGCATTGCCAATCTATCTGCTTGCAACATTTTGAGTTTTGTCATGATACAAAATGTTAAAGGAATCAAACATCTCAATAAAATCCCATATTACATGTTTATATTGTTTCATTCTTTGATTTTTCATGGCATAAAGTTTCCTTACTTGTTTCACTACAAGATCTAATCTCCTTTAACAATTATATATTTTATACCATACTTCCAAGAAATCCTCAAACCCAAGAGTAATGCCTCATACTTAGAAATGTTGTTTATGCATTCAAATTTCAATTTGAAGGAGAAATTAAAAGTTTCTTGGCTTGGAGATATAAGTACAACTCCAGCCCCATTTCCCATATTAGAGAAAGCTCCATCAAACATCAAGGTCTAAGGACACTAACTTTTTCCAGGAATTTAATTTTATCAATACTATGTTCTTCAAAATATACATACCCAACAAAATTATTAACATCAACATCTATATACAAAACTTCATAAGTAGCATTATTAGGATCTTCAATTAGGTGTAACATCTTTTTCTCCCCATACAACTTGACAAGATTCCATTCTATTGGTATGGTGGCATATGACATATCCATTTGCACACTTCCACCAACACTGGCATCCCACTTCCTTGACAATAACATACCCCATTTAGCAGGGCAATCCATAATGACTACATTCATAGTTAAATACTTACCAGGATAAGCTGTTAATTACACCACCAAACCTTTGACATACCCAATTACTGGTACTTCTCTTGAATCCATGGTAGTGCACTTTCCAAAGGCTGTTATTACTTTGATATCTAACTCATTCATAACCTCAAGGGGCATCACATTACATGAAGCTCTTGAATCAAACATGCAATTATGAACAAGCATGTCTTTAATAATAAAAGTAGTATAGAAGGGATCAACATCAAGTTGGGACTCAACAAGGGAAGTGCCTAGATATACTTCAGGGGATTCCCCAAAATTTCAATGATCTGTGGTACTTCCAATTCTTCAATAATAGGAGGAATATCAAGATTGTTAACATTTTTCCTAGGGGCCACTACCTCCTCCTTAAATCCCAAGTACTCAAATTATCTTCTTCTATGCTCAGGGATCCTAAGAAACTAAATAATGGGTATAGTGACCTTGATTTAGCTCAAAATTTGAGCCATATCACAGGGGTATACTTGGGTAAGGCTATACTGAGAGGTAGGGTAATTTCCTTTTCTTGTGGTATGAGGTTCTTCATGGCTTGGGCAAGGTTATTGGGTTTATTGGCATTAGCTAGAATTTTGGTTAGCACATATTTCTTGGGGGATCCTTTGGGATATTAGTGAGGAGGGGATTCTTTGTTTGGGTTGTGGCCCTCCCATTTTAATAGTCTTATTTCTTAGATTATATTCTTTCTCTTGGCCACCACTACATTCATTAATAATTATTTATCCTCCTCAGAAGGAATTCCACCATCATATTTCTTAATCATCAATGCCCTTAAATATTCAAAATCATGATTGGGAAATTCAAAAGCCTGGACCATATCAACTTCAAGATTACTAGTAGAAGGAAGAGGAGATACCCGTTTATGCAGTCCCAAAAACATTCCATAATCCTGACACTCAGTAATTCGGTAGAAGTAGCTCCTTATTGTGGATTGTCAGGCATTTCATCATGCACACATTACCAAAATTAGCATCATCATCAACCTCTTTACTTTCTTCATTATCACATGGGGAATGTGGTAAGAAACATTTATCACACCACTCAATAACATGATTTTCTTCTATCATAGAAACTCTAGCAGTTAAAGGATTAGGGACCAATTTTTTCTCCTTGGTTGTTGTTGTTTATTTCTTGATCCCATGGGCCCTTTACCTCTCTCATCTGATCTATGATCACCCCTAGGATGATTTCCAATTCTATTTTGACCTTGAGTTTGGTGTTGGCCTAAGAACTTTGTCATATCCCTTTCTCTACTCTAGCAATTTTATAAGATATTTCTTTTATTGCTCCTACTAGAGTTTTAACAACTTCCTCCAGATCAACTCCCTTGCTTGGTTGAGGATTTTCAGGATTAACTAACTTAACACCCTCCCTTTTAGGAGGCTTTCCTATTACCTTGATATTATTTTCTATCTGTACTTCCATGGAGAAATATTGTCTCAAATTCCCAGGGTTTTTGTCCTCAAATAGTATGTTGCTTTCTTGTCAAAGGCATCATAATACTTTATCAGGTAGGACTCATCACTTGGCCTCAATTTCATTGGCAATCTAGTCAAGGTTTTTGTTAAATCTGGTGTTAAAGTCTTGGACTAGTTCATTGGGGTTCTTCTTGATATTTTTAATTCTAAGAGGAGAAACCTAGGATCAATCTTGTCCCCATATTGTAATCTAAAAGCATTTTTCATCTCAGCCCATGAATCAATGGAATTATTTGGTAAGGATTTATACCAATCACGGGCATCCTCTTCTAAGGTGTGAATGAACAATTTGACATACACATCTTCATGTTCAATCTCAAAATCCTCCATGATATTAACAAAAAGTCTAAGGTGCTAGTCACCAGTAATAGCATTATTTCCTTGAAATTTAGGCAATTTATTCCTCACTTCTTGTGGAACTGCATTAGGATAACCCACCATACCATGAAAATATATGGGCCCAAAAACATTTACAAAAATGGAGCTCTAGGTGGAGGATGAGCCATATTATTCTGAGGAGGTGTCCCAACAGGAGGGTTAAAATGGTATGGGACAAGAGGTCTTTGAGGTAATGGTGTATGATCCTCAAAGTATTGGTCCTTTAATGATTTAGTTTCACAGAAAACTCTATTACTTCTAAGTGAAAAATGAGGGAGATGAGGAATACCCTTATAAGTTTTCAAATGAAGGCCCCTCAAAGTCTGGAGTATATAAATTCATGCAGGGACTACTTGATCCAGAACTATCTGAGGAGCTATAATAATCCTCTATCAAAGGTTGATCACTTTCAACCATAGGCACTACTTTCTCTTCTAACCTTTGATCTCCCAATTCTCTCCAGACTTGTTTCTTAGTTGGATTTTTCCTTCCTAGCTCTAGAAACAATTTTCTAGTAGGATCATCTTGAAGAAGGACCTTCTTCCTTCCAGCTTTATAGATCTTGATGACATATTTCAATTATTAAAGCTTGAGGCACTGGTATTTACCAAAATTCTAAACAATGTGGAGTCATCACTAAGGTCTTGTACCTTAGATGTGTAAATCACTATAAATGACTTGTCAATCTAAACCTTGATGATCAATTTTAACAAATCTTGACAAATATCAACATCCTTTGTCAATATTTACCCCTAACCAAGAAATTTAATGGAAATATTTCTTAAACTAGGAAAATATCAAGAAAATAACTTCTAATTAAGCCCATTTTTGTAAATCTCAACAAAGGATGATGTCTAGATCATGTATTTATCCAAAAATATTCGTACATACTGAGATCAATGTTTCTTATTATTTGAATAAATACTCCCTAAAATGGTGCATACAAGGGTGTTGGTACCCAAATTGATCCCTCCTTGTAATCCAAGCAACATCAACAAGCTAAACATGATGCTTAGAGAAAGAAAGACTAAGATTTGAGTTGTTTTGTAGCTAAGGATGGATTTGCCAATCCTCTTTTTCACTTAGACTTGGGAATATTGATAACACCTCACTAAGGGTATGAACTACCCTGCTACTTTAGGTTTTTCCTACAAACAAGGTGAGAGGACCCATTTTATAACATGTATTTGTGAAATAAATAGATAGAACAACACTATTTGGACTCTCTTTCTCAAGGAAGTGAAAAGGCAGCCTCAAGAAGACATATGTCAATGCAAACATCATCTAACTCTCACAAGTTGTCACACTAGAAAATGTAGATATCTTCTAAAAAGGCTCAAGGTTACTAAAAATAATTTAAATTCCAACTTGCTTCTACATCTTTTGGATAAAGGGTGAACAAATTTAACAAATCTCCATAGTATTTATGCATAAACAATGCAAGCATCTAATCTCAATTTTGGATGGAATTTTTTTAACTTACTGGATTGGAAGTTAAATAGGAAAAGTTTATCAATGATTAAATGATTAAATTAACCAATGATGCTAAATGTTGTATATAATTATTCCCTGATGAAAACTGCAAATCACAGGATCCAACATTAAAAATATTGACTATGAGGTTCATATTCCTTGGAAGTATAAATACTTTTCTCTTGGCAAAGCTTCAAATTTAAACACATAAGATCATGATAAATTCTAATAGAAATAGCTCATGGAAGAATTTTAGTCCTATAATTCCTTAGTGGTGAATGATCCTTTAGAAATTGAAAAGTCCGAAATCGAGAGATAGATACGACTAAAAGGGGATGTTTTAATCATTTACCACAACCAAAGAAATCTCTATCAGATAATTGTAGAACCCAAACCATAATGAAAATCTAAAACTAAATACATTTGTGTAATTTAGAGATATTAATAGTAGGAAGTTTGAAAGGGAATCTAGATCAATGATTCAAAGTAATACATCGTGAAGGGGTTAAAAACATTTCTCATGAGTTTTTTAATTTTGGCTAAATTTTGTTTAGCTAGAAATTTATCTTTGGATGAAATATGTGGAATAATCCCTCTTCAATCATTCTCTTCAACTATTGAAACTAATCCTCTTAAAATATTTTAGATTTAAAATAAAAGTACAAAATAATGGGTAGTTAGGTGGATCAACACATATCGACAGATTTTGAATTGTTTGGAAGTTAAGTTACGATCCACCAAGAATTTGATTATATAAAATACTTAAATGAACCTTGAAAAATCTCTCAATATAATTGTTCTTGAGAAAAATTTGGAAATCACTCAAAAACTCCTTCAACTAGAAGGTTTATATTCATGGAATCCAAAATACACACATGATTTCTCACAAACTTATAATAATTTAGACATAAAGCTCATGATAAATTCTTAATGAAATACTAATGATTCATCAAATACGTCCATGGGTACACTCAAAACCATGATCCTAAATAAGATAGTCCCATAAACTTGGATTCAAAACCATTTACCACAACATGAGAAAAGCATCCATCAAAATAAAGTTATAATTTCAAATTATTTTTTAAACTAAAAATTTTCTGTAGTTCAAATAAATTAATAATCATAAGTTTTACAATGGGAATGTTAAGAATCGATTCAAAGTAATACATCTTGAAACAAATTAACATTTCTCATGAGAATACCTAACAATTTAATTCATGAAACACCAATACTTATACAAGGGGACACAACACCTATGATGCCTCAATGTCTACCAATGACTTTACAAAGGAAATCATCTTGGTGAGAAGGTTTGGGAATATGAATAAAATCTCGGGTATCTTAGATTAGTTCGGCTTACTCAAGAAAGTAAAATCTTTTTTCTCCTTTCTTTCTAAAGCTTAGAAAAATTAACCCCCTTATGCAAGAGAATTTCTCATCACATTTATACATTTTCAATCACTCATTCACCCTTCATTTCCCCCAAAAGCATGAATATCCAAAGAATATTCTTCTTCATACATACATTTAATATGTTATCTTATGTTGCTTAGTGAGGAATTATGAGTTACTCCTATTTTTTAAATCTTTTACATATGACTAGGATACTATGTCATTCCTTTTTGCATTTATTTAATCATTTCTCCCTTTTGGTGGGAAATAAACCCTTTTAATAGTTTTTAGGCGCCTCTATATGGCTTGATGTGATATGCAAATCCATTTCATCTTTTAAGGATCAATCTTGAAAATACACAACTCATGTTCATGTCTTTGTGGGTGAATACTTTTCCATAAATTATGTCACATTAGTATAGAATATCTTTTGTATGAATGATAATCTCTCTCAAATTTATTTCCTTTGTGTGAGCTGAGTGAAAATCCTTCTTCATTTGATGGAAATGATTTCATCTAGTTGATATTGTTTATACCATTTTCATTATAAATTCAGACTTCATTTCTTCATTGGTATGCATCCTCCTTCCATTTTTAGACTTGAAAAGATACTAAGAGACTTTTTTGTTGGTGTAATGGAAGATTAGTTATGGGGTAACTAGTTTGAAAGAAATATCCTCATAAGATTTAAATCAAATCTTCAATCTAACTGGCCCAGATGAAGCATTTTTCAGGGATTTGTTTGAAATTGTAGACCCAGGGGATAACAAAGGGCCCTTGACATATCGGGAGGTTCAAATTTCCCTCCTCTTAAGATTGATTAAGATCAATCCTATTTTCTTAGCTTTCTAGTCAATGTACTATCATCTCTTCCGGTTGGGAGCACCAAAATATCTTGAAGAGTTGAAGAAATTTTGGATTGAGAGGAGGCCTGTTGTGATAGGGATGGCTAAATATAAATGTCCCTTTTTATGCAATGAAGGATTTGTGCTGAAATAGGTTCCCGATGAGTTATGTGCTTTATGACAAGACATCGATTGATATTGTGCCTACCATTTCTCACAAAGTGAAGAAATGGAGTGGCGATGAATCATTTCTCTGGAAAATGTTCCAACAAGACATGTACCACCTCAACAATCTATAATACCAGTACCATCAACAAGAGGGAAAAAGGGGAAATCAAGCTCTCATCCCCAATTTTCATTTTGGATGAGGAAGAAGTAGATCCTTCATCTCCTCAACGCATCCAAGGCATCACTTTCTACTACCAAGAGGGTAAGGAAATTTTCTCTCCAACCTTCCATTCACTCAATGAAGTGTGCTCCTTTGATGGAGAAAAAATTATTAGGACCTTTTCATGTTCCTCTCCCAAGAGAGCATCCACCTTTCAAAAGGAGATGCAAGGGTGAGTCTAGTTTGAAATACCTTGTTCCACTAGGTCCCGGGCTATAATAATTTCTCTCTCTAGCCACTCCAAATGCTCCTTCTCATCCTATTCTTGATCTACTACTTATTTTAAGGAAAAGGGAAAAGAATTTCCTACAAGTGGTTTAGATCTTCTGGACTGGGTATCATCTTATCAGAAGAAGATAGAGCTGAGGAATATCATGGATGGCCCCAGGATGACTGTTGAATCATTGATGGATATGGGGATGTCTCAAAATTTGGCTAGGTCAGTTGTATTTTCTCAAATAGCTCAAGGCTCAAAGGAGTTTATATCGAGGAAGAACATGTTGTTAAATAGAATTCCCCCATTTACAGAATATTTCAAGGTAGAAGTAGAGGATGACTAAATGATTTTCTTTTCTTAGTTTCTTTTTTGATATAATTTTCAAAAATGTATGTAACTTTTCTTCATGGGTTGGGCCCCTATAGAACCCCAATTTTGATTTTTGAAAATATAACTTCAAAGTGATATTCAGTCTTCATGAAATAAGAGTAATGATTAAAATAAGATGAAAGAATAGTTCAAAGAAAACAATCCTAAGCTTTTTATCAGTCTTCATATCTGCATCTTCATCTTCCATCATCTGGGCATGTATGGTGTTGAAAAATAAAGGTTTTCCTATTTAAAGCATCCCCACATTGGTCCATCCTTTGTTTGTATTCTTGTGGCTTTGATAGTAACTCTACAATTTCCTCTAATCTCATATCAATGTTGTCCATGGTTTTGTCAATCCACATCTTTTTTGTCTTCATCTTTTCCCGACTTTATTCAAAATCTCAACCTGTTATTTTAGCCAAGTCTTCAGTTGCATTCTTTGGTACTTGAGATCACATTCAATCAACCAAAAATTGAGTCCTATGCTTATTTTTTTGGTCCTTTCGATGGTGGTAAGCTGCTTTGTATGACACATGAAGACCTTGCACAACTTTGGGGCTTCTCATTTTCTCTCTCCTTTTGAATCTGCACACCTAGGAAATACATGGACACCTGCGAGATCTTCTTCTTTATCTTGAATTTTAAACCCACTTGGGATACTTTTCCACACTTTAGCTACATGGTTGATTCTCACTTCTTGAGGCCCTCGATTTTTTCCCTCTCTAAAATGCACCAAAGGGACATGTGATACCTTCCACGTCTAGTTCCATACTTAGGAAATATTGATTCTCATAAAATACAAAAAAAAAAACCAAAAGGAAAAAGGGGATGAAGTAAAATAAGTGGCATGCATTGGAGATATTTTTACACTTTTCACTTCAACAAATTATCGTCAAAATTACAACATTGGCCGATTCATGGTCAATTTTTCATAGGGATTTTTAGGGAAACATGACTATTACGTTCCTCAACCAAAAAATAGGATTCACACCCTAAACATAAGGTTTTCATTCACATCCAACACAATCCTATCTTTGAGTATACATTTTTACATGGACAAACCAGATCGGATATAAGTTTTTTGAAGGCATACACCACACACGGTGAGATCAAATCGAGCACTAACAAGAGGTATTTTTACTAATAGAAGAGGATAAATTGAGTATTTCATCTGTTATTTTTCAAGTTCTATGCATATATTTTATTAGATGTATACATTTTATAAGATGGAAAATTCTTAAAGGATTTGTCTTGCTATTTCTCTAGGGATATAAGTTTGTAAAATTTCTATCAAATCCTTCACCTCATTTTGTTGGGAAAGAGTTTTTGATGAAGCAGGCCACGATTTGGCTTGGGGATAGGAGCAATAAAAGGTTGGGAAACTTTAGGTAGTTTTGGATATAATGGCATGGGTAGTCTAGGAGCTAATTTCCCATATTGTATTAAACTATTTTTAGCTTTGATTGTAATTACATAAATGGATGGAAGAGTTTTTCCTCCAATATATTGTATCATAACAGATATATCAGAGTTAAGAGCTTTTACAAAGTAAAGAAAGGAACTTCTATTGCAGGTCTCACAAGAGCTAGAATCTTGTCCCAAGTTATCTGGAAATTAAAGTTGAAAGATTCCATTTTCTCATTAGGTGCTCTCTTAATTCTAGTAAAATTCTTAAAAAGAGATAAGTTTTTTTCTCTTTCCCCAAACTGGTCATAAAGGACCATGCACAACTGATCCCAATTTTGAATTGTTACTGCCCCTAGGATTGTAAATTGTATCAAAGATTTTTCTTTAAGTGATGAATCCAAAATTTTGACTACCACATCCATCTCAGTAATCTCATGGATAAAATAAAAATTTGCAATATCTTGAATGTGGTCAATTGGAGTGGTGTGATTTTCTCTATTAAAATATGGGATATTTTTTAAGGCTACTACTGGAATAGGATTTTGGAAATTCAAGGCAAGAAAACTACTACATGTGAACTTTAAAAATGGATTTTGTTGTTGATGATCCATTCTGATAGGTTTGAGAACTCTTATTGACTACAAGAAGGGCTGACTAGGTGGAGGTGTTGAAAGAGTTTGATTTGGAGGAGATGAGGATCTTTGAATCTATCTTCCTCTTCTGCCTCTACCTGGGATAACTAAAAATACTCAAATATGCCTTCTTCTCTTGTTCTCGATCATGTTTGGATCCTTCTCATGAATCAGGGACACTTAGATTACCAATACTACTGAAAATAATATATATATTGAATGAATTCACTAGATGTGTTACTGCAGAGCCTCCAAAGGCTAGAGACTCAACAAGATACACATCAAAACTTGATAAAACTAGAAATATAAATTTCAAAGTTCCCACCGGGCATTCAAAATTGTTGGAGCTCAAATATGCACCCGTGATCGAATCATAGAAAATTCAATATTTGAGACAACATGGGATTGTCTCCAAGTTGTGGGACTCGAATTGAGATAGACCTCTAGAGAAGGTTGGCTTCCTCTACTTACTTCTAATGTTAAACTACTCCTAGGAATTGAAATGCAACTATTTAAATCTACTCTAACTTTCCAAGGGACCAGGGTGAGAAGGAGATGCATAAAACATAAACCTAAACTAGAGAAGGTGATAACACAAAAAATAAGGGGATGAATACTTAAGAAAGAGTGAAAATGGGAGAGAACGATGATGAAGAGGACAAAAATGAAATCCACAAATCAAAATCATGTTTAGAGTTCCATTTTCATGATGCACAATAGACACGTATCTATGAAGTGACACATACAACACACCCATGTGAATGAATGAGAGGCAAGAGAATGAAATTAAATAATAGCTAAGGCTGAAACAAGCCACAAAACCAAATATTTTATTTCTTAAAGATCATGCACAGATCATCACAATACATGAGGAAGATGTAAAAAATTACAGAGATATAACCCAAGGCATGCAACTCTTAAAACACTTGTGCAACGTAAAATGATGCCCATGTATTCCCAAAGTATCCAACATTAAAACAAGGCATCACTTTACAATATATAGAAAACATAAGAAAAGAAAAGAGAGGGAAATTTGAATTCCCCTTCTACCATTCGGCCACCTTTATTTAATTTTTTGAAAAGATTTGATTATCTCTATAAATTCTACCTCCCATGCCATTTACCTTGCTTGAAGAAGGAATGACTCCCATACTGTATTTAATTTTGGTTTTGATCTGTTATGAGTAGACCTTTTGCATGTTTGGGGAGTTTTCCTTTACTTCACCAACTTAAATTTATGAAATTTGATTTTGTTGCATGGAGAAGGTTAAGATTTCTTTCTAAATATCAAATAATTGGATTGAAATTCATGTTAATTTTAGTAATCCATGGAAAATTTCTATTTTCCTTTGATACGAGGCTTTTCTATTTCAGATCCATGTAGTTTTATGCCTCTGTGAATTTGTCTCCAATCCCTTGGTTCTACCAACTTCTCTCGCTTTACTCCACAACATTGATATGGCACGGTCTCATGTTGAATTCCGTGGACTACCTATTTTTCACCCCACGGATTTTGTATTCACTTTGTTTTGTGGATTTAGGCCTCCCCGAATTTACCTTGATCTCTACAACTTGTTTAAACCATCCACAGATTTGTTTCTTTCACCCTGTTCCTTTACCTTGATCTTTGCAGCATGCTTAAACCCTTCCATGTTCCTCATCCTCAGCCCACAACTCTTCAAGTTGTTCAATTTTTTTAGGGGGTGAAAAATAGTCAATAGCTACAAAATAGTTGCATTTCTAGGAATGATCATTATGGGAAAAATGTGGAGTAGGCATCAAGGATCTTAGGATTTTCAAATTCTTTTTATTTTAATTTTTTAGATTTAATTTTTATGGATTTTATGGTTTTAGGAATGGTGCTAAAGCAAAAACAATCTACCCGATAGTGGGCGCTAAAAAACTATTGGTGAAATAATTTTTTGAGAGGAAAAATTAGTTGATTTTCACCAATGCTCTAGGACTATGTCCCTCCTCTTTGTGATGGGGAGGATCCCATTTATTGAATGCAGATAAACATAATTATTTGTGTGGAAATGAAGGTGGGGATCACACATGACTACTCCACTAGACCTGTGGAAAATTGCTTACACCTAGTGCAAGGGAGGAATTTGCTTGAGAGATAAGGTGAAGGGGAGTAAAATCTTAGGAAAGAGGGATTACTTTCATGAATAAGAACTAAGATATTTTCACAAACATCAACCATAATAAATCCACACTTAGTTATAGGAATGTAAATTTACTAACTATAGACACCCATTTTAAGCACCTTACGTGACATGTCTATACCCCTCACATTTTCATTCAAAATACAAAACCTATTCTATTATCCTATAAACCATATCTTCATATTAGTAAAACCAAACTTTACTATCAATAAATACTTACCCATCCTAAGTAACCTATGTAGATACCCCAAATTCACATACTTATTTCGTGTATCCTAGTAATCTCATTCCATCCCTTTATGATTGATTTATTAAACTGATAAAATCATGCACATTGCACCCTTTCGATTAATTAAATTTATCTCTAAACCTTACTTTAGTTAGATTAATTATCATTTATTAAATAAATGATCAATTAGTTAGTGTGCACATTATAGCTAATTAAATTAGTTATTCAAATAGGAAACTACACCTATTTTCCTAGTCAACTGCCACTTAGACTCCAATTTTTTTATAAGAGGTAAAAAGGGTTGAGGGGACCCTACCCCGAACAAAGTCACAGCTCCATGAGAGAACATAAATACATTAAAAAACCATCAAAAAAATGATAATATAAAAGTCCATAATAAATGGGCTCCCCAAGAGCAATAGTAGCTAAACAACAACAACAAAAAAACACAAAGGAACTAACAACAACGTAGAAACTAACAACCAAAAAGCTACAGAGAGTAAAAAGTACACCCCTCCCCAGATCATGTATAGGCTTTTTCAAGCCCCTCCAACACCTTTTTCCATTCCTTAGTGAGAGCATCTATGTTACTAGTCAAAGACACCAAGTCAAGACCTTCGAGAGTCATCTCTTTCTTTTCCTACCCTGACTATCCACAACACTATAAGCATTAACAAGCTGACCCAGAGTCTGGAGATGTTGCAGAGTATATTTCATCATGACTACACTCCACTCCATGTAGCTGTGGAGAATAGCACGAAAATGGTCCAACTCATTGGTTATGAAACCATAGTTGGCTTTTAAAACATCAATCTCTCTGCCATGCCCATTGTTGACCACTTCCTCAACCTACGCTTTCATCTTATGCCAATCATTGAACAAAAACTGCACTCGAGCTCTTGGTGAGTCTCATATCTCCCTTAAGTTCCTCAATATCTGCTGCCATTTTATCTAGATGGTTCTCCCCTTTCATAGGTCCAACATGCCCCATAGCCTCAAATTGTTGTTCTAATTACACATTGATAGGAGCCGGAGAATCCTATTTACTAGACTCCCTTTGGTGTTCAAAGGAACACTAGGAACCTGCTTGGATTTCATCTCCCTAAGATTTTGGGCCACCACAATTTCAACCTCATCTTTATCCTCTTCCAAGTCACCTTCCTGAGAATTAGATTCTTCACTTGAGTCTTCTTCCTCTAAGTCCAAGTTGACTCCATCCGCACTCCAGTTCACCACCTAGTTAACTCGGGTTCTAGAATCCTAGAAAGGCAGGGGCAATTAAATTGCATACACATCGACCTTTCTAGATGCAACTTCTACCAATTAATTATTTTACTACCTCTCAATGAAATTTATCTTCCGGATCATTTTAACCCCCTCACCTTGCTATTTTTAGCATATGCATTCAACCATTTTTCAACCAACTAAAACCATTGCTTAGCCTTATAAAACAAATGCTTATCCTATCTATTGACTCTCTTGGATTTCCCGTACACTTACACTATCCATTTTTTTGTCCAACTTTTACTATTTTGGAACAAATAATACAAGATAAATCTTCTTGTAACATGGTCACATTCCCATTCGGAGATCACTTTTGAGAGCACCCAAAATCTACATATCACAAGGTTACACAAGTTTAAAGGCTTCATACAACCTTATATGAGGTTTGAAACAAATAAGCTACATGAAGGTATACAATTGTGTTTTATTTCTCTCCCATTTAGTTATTTTTTAATTGTTCACATTCTCACATGCCCTGGTGGGAGCGCACCCATTTTCTATTAATTTTTTTTTACATCTCATTAATCTCTTAGTGTAAATGTTCAATATTTACTAACTCCTGTGTATGTGGTTTTATGTGTTTAATATTTTTGTTTTGTTTGTTTTTGTTTGTTTTGTTGCTTTGTTGTGTTTGTGCAGGTGTTGGGAGCATCCAAAACATAAATTAAAGGCTTCCAAATCATAGAAAATTTATGTTTTTGTGCAGGTATTCTAAGAACATATGAAAATAGAAAAATTAAGATCTATAATTTTTTGTGTACATATAGGTGTTTCTCCTCTAAATATAGAGGTATTTTTAGTTTTAGCCATATTTAAAAACCTCTGCTAAACTTTTAGGTCTCATTAAAATCCCTGCAAAATCCTATATTTATTGTTTTCCTATAATAAAATAATTAGAAATAAATAAGATTCACAAAAAAATGGTAAACCCCTAACTAGATCCCTATGATACCAAAAACCCTAGATCTCCCCTTGCTCAACAAGATAGGTCACTAAACAACTCCCCTAAACTTACCCCAACTCCCCTACCTCTTACCCGAGATACCAGAGAGAAACCCCCTACCGCTCACCATTACATCACTTCCCAAACCGACATGACTCGATTGAGTTGAGCCCTATATATCCTAACATACCCGAGTTCCCTAACCTCCCTTTCTAGCGAGATCCCCCTCTCAAAGATCCCTACCAAGCTGCATCCAACTTTTCAACCCCCCCTTGCTCCTATCCTTATTCCCCTCACCCACGAGCTAATCTACCACACAATGACACAACTCTTTACATGAGATACCAACCCACCCCGAGTTCCTATATGTTTACCTCACTTCCTAAAAATAATCTCCCTTCTCACCCCAAACTACACAACCTAAATCACTGGTTAGGTTGACCCCATCCCCATACACCACGTCCACATCCACCTTTCCTTCATGTAAACATGAACCCGACTCTTCTCCCGAACTAAGCTCAATCTACCTCTTGCCATAGTGCAACACAACCACCAAAACAAAAAACAAACCAAGCCTTCGCAATAACACACCTTATTTTTAAGTTTTCGTTGTTTTGCAAAAACTTAGGTTTTTTTACCAAAGTTTCACCATAGGATTCAATTTTATTTCATTTTAATTTAGTTTAATTTAGGTTAAACTTTGTATCAAGTTTAGTTTTTTTAATAATTTGTTTATTATTAACAATTTATTTTCCTTTGATTATTGTAATTAAATAATCTACTTAGTTGATTTTTTATCTAATTAATTATTTTAGTTAAATAATTTGTGTATTTAACTTAGTTATCCCTTTTTAATATTAATTATCTTGTTTTAATTAATTATTTAAATTAATTAAATTAGGTCTTTTAACTTAAATTAGGTCCCTTTTAATTAACTTTTTTCCGTCAATTTCTTCAATTCGATTAATTGTGAAAGTTGCTAATATAGGGTTATTGGACGTTTTTGTCCAATTTTTGTCACTTTTAAGCCATTTTGTCAATGTTTAATCATTTTGCAATGTAAACTAACATTTTGTGGTGGTTTTTTATTCCATTTTTTGTTGTTATTTTTAATTTTTGTGAAGCTACCACAACACATTTCACACATATTCTCTTCTCTAGCATTTGTTACAAGAGATATTGAGAATAAGAAATGTCATTGTGTTATTTTTAATTGTTTTCTATTTTTCTACCTCGGGAAAAATAATAACACTTGTTTATAGGACCGTATCCTCGAAGACCATTTCTTAAAACCACTAAATGTAGGTTGCCTCGATTGTGTGCTAAGTAAACCGCTAATAATTTTTGTGTAAATAACCTATTTAATAAATATTAAAGAAACCATTCACATTGTATTTATAGGTGTAGTTGACAAGGCTATTTCCCAACTACTATAACTGTGGGAAGTAGGGATTATTTTAAGGACCCTCCCCAAAAAAACTTTGAGAAATCATGGCGAATATCCCTATAATCAGTTTCGTAGTTTTGGCGAATGACCCTATAACCATTTTTTGTTATTATGGAGAAAATGGTAAAAATATAAAAATAGTTGGAAATCAAATGGCAAATATCCTAAAACTAGTTTGGAGAATACCCTCTATCAAATTTTCTCTCCAGTGATAGTCACCGAGGTCCGAATCACCGAATTATGTCAGAATTAATGGTGGTTGGTAATCTTGAGCCTCCCATAGGATTTCAAAATTTTTTCCCTCTCCCCAACAACTTCAATTATTAGCATTAATACATATATGGAATTTAGCTATTAAATCCACCACCAAAATCTCTAGCCATGTCGTAACATTCCATTGTGCTCCCTAAAAATTCCCTAACCGAATGTAAACCACGCAAAATATGTTGCAATGTATTGTGTTTTGATTCCAGCCCCCTCATTATAGGAATTCAATGGCATATTGACCATCCATGTAGTAAATAAAGCACAATTCGACACATTCTATAGCGATGGGATTGAGAGGAATTCACGCCTCGATTTAATAGAAATAAGATAAGATTTTGGGTCCAGATTTTGGTCAAAGTAAGGTCAAAGGACGATGTATGCAATAGAGAATATACAAAAAGGGGGAATATTCAGAGCAAGATATTTGTAGAGGAATATATGCAACAACATAAATACATAGTGAAGAATAATGGAGAAGATACATGTAACAACAAAGATCATAAAAACAAGGGAGAACAAAATATATAACAAGGATTTTTAGAGCAAAGAACTTGAGAGAGAGATAAATCATAAAAATTAAAAAAACCTTTGAACTTTTCTCAATGCTTAGTGATTCTAGAATCTACATCTACATCTTTGTGTGTGTGTATATGGTGAATTTAATCAAATTCCCAAAAATCCCATACATGTTGGTGAATGAGCCCAAAGGACCAATAAGGTTTCATATATTTCTTGGCGATTAAGGAATTTTTTAAAATCCTAGCCCGTCAATCACGCGACAATTTAATATAAAAATATACATTTGGATTAGAGATTTTTTGGCTATTTTCATGGGACAGATTTATGTTTGTGGAAATTTTAGGCAAAACTTGCACTACTATCATGGTCATAAAAATTACCAAAATCAAATTCTCAAAATCGTAGTATTCTCAAAATTAGAATATCCACCACTAAAATTTTCCCGATGGGAAGTGATTTTTATTAAGCCGTAAAATCATTTGAGGAGTACCAAAGTAGCTCTAATGTAGTTATTAAATTGAGGAACTGGAGGATGAAATAGGTACCCCCATCCCAACTGATTAGTATACCTTGTGAGATTAGATTCATAGATATCCTTAATGGCGACCCCAAAGATGACGATTCATTTGAGCAAGATATTTTCTCATTGTTTCAAAGGGGGTAAATTAAAGCCAAAAACTAGCAATAACACCACACTCACTTGGGTATACTGCTGACACCTAGTTGAGAGAATCGCCTATGAAGCCACACCTTGACAAAGCCAATTTAAGGTAGACATAGTCTTTCACTTCATCATTTTTCATTTTTCTTACATGTTACAAACTTGTGTTTCACTCTTGTCATTAAAATTTTCTCTCTCATCCACCTTGTCACTTTACAAATGAGACTAATTATTAGGTTGCAGACATACATATCCGAACTTGAGCACTTTCATCCTTTTCATCTAAGTCTTGACATCATGATACTCACTTTATCATGGTCAAACACCCTTTTGATCACCTTGATCTTTCATTTTCATAATTCTTAAGTTTGAAACTTACCTTTGTTGAAATTTAAGCATTCCATCATCTTACATTGTTACATTTCACATTCACTTTGTTGAATTGTATACATCTTTAATTTATCTACCCCATCATCTTACGTTTTCACATTTCACATCTTAATTATATTTTCTCTCCTCTCTTTTAAAGAATTCATTTTTCTTTAACTTGATGACCTTCACTAATAGCATTCCCTTCATATATTATATCCACTTTCGTCCGATCTAGACCTTCTAATCATCCTTTCTTTAGTTCTTGTTTTGACATTTACTTTGTCATTCTTTAGTTACTCCCATTTATTTCTTATGTATCCTCTTTTAACACACTTTTTTAAGAGTTGACATCCATCATCATCTTCCCAATTCTCCTCTTTTAACAAAAATCTTGTTTAAATTAGAGAAAACTCATCGTCTTTCTAAGTCTTTTCCCTTAACACTCCTTTTGTTAAACATTGAGCATCTTTCATCGTGTTTTAAGTCTCCTCTTGTAGACTCATTTTGTTGCAAGTTGAGAAAACTAACTTCTTTCACCTCTTCCCTCTTTACATTCACTTTGTAAAGGGTCACAAAGCCTTTCAAACCTCTTCATATTTCTTAGCACTCTTTTTCTAAGATTTATCTAAACTAACATTTTAATCCCTCTTCCACCTTAACATCACTCATTTTGTTAAGTGTTGCGAAGTCCCCCTTTTCGTTCCTCTTAATAGTCATATTGGTGAAGATTTAATATTTCACACCCTCTTTTCTTCATTTTTATCACTCATTTTTTAAGATTTTATCATGTTCAATTTGTTAAGTCTCTTCCACCTTAACATCACTCATTTTTTAAAGTGTTGTGAAGTTTCCTTTTCCTTCCTCTTAAAACTTGTCTTGGTAAGAGTTGACCTTTTCTTACCTTTTGGTCTCTCTTCACACTCATGTTGTTAAGATTTGATCACTAACCTTGTTACATCTCTTTTTTAAAGAGTAGAGAATATATAACCCATTTTAGTCCCTTTTCTCTTAACTCTCATTTTGTTAAGAGTCGAGAAATCAACTAACCCTTTTCACCTCCTCCCTCTTAGCACTTATTTTTATAGGGTCGAGCTCTCTCATCTTTTCTCCTCTTCCAACTTAACATTCACTTTGCTAAGGGTTAAGTTGTCTATCACACCTCTTCTTGTTCCTCCTATCTTTAAAAATTATGGGAACATGAAATCACTATAATAGTCCCTTTTGATATTAGATTTGACGAAGAGGACGAAGACAAACTTTAAAATACTTCCATAGATTCCACTTTGTGACAAAACAAAGACCAATTTTTACTTTGTATCCTTGTCATGAGACCAAGATTTCCATTAGAATTTGATGAGGATGATTTGAAAACCTTAAAAGTACAACATAAATCCCTAAAGGTCCATAAATTGAGTCAAAAACAAGACGACGTAGAACCAAGTAAAAAAATGCCAATAATAAAGGAAAATACAATGCTTGGTCCCATAATCCAAATCAAGGCTTATTCAATCAAATCAATGGAATGGAGAACAAATTGGCTCTCCTCTCCTCTAAAGTCACTAACAATGATACCATAGGTAATGGACACACAAATAAAAGTGACAACACCTTCAAAACTCATTCTAAGAATAATAACGAGAACACCAATAATAATAATGATAATTCATCATTCATCCCAACGACCAATTGACCATTTTCTCAAGATTTGAAAATGATGCAAGAAAGTATTTTGTCGGACCCCAAAGATTTTTAGTGATTTTGATAAGGGTAAGTGTTAATTAGGTTATTTATGTGATTGATGTTCTTGAGATGCCTATAAACCTAATAAATACTTTAAGTTAAGGAATAAGGAAGGAGTTAATCTAGCAAGGGTATTATGACCCTATGAATATTTGTAAGAGCTTACCTTGAGCTTTATTTTATGATTAAGGTATACGAGTGAAATTAAAATCAATAGGTTATGTGATCGTGTCATCTCGACTAGGACCCGAGATTTGAATAAAGCTAAGAGTATGAGTTTGCATGCATTAGAAATATGTTCATTGATATCATAACGGGGTTCCTAAGCCTTGGATTACATTATGTTATAATATTGATGTGAGGGGTCATTGACCCAAATTCATTTACATATTTTACTTAAACTTTCATTGATTCATACCATATAATGTTTCATACCATTAAGGAAACACAACGATAAGGTGGATAGTATTTATTATATTAGCAATGTGTTTGGGTGAATACAGTTAATAATAAGTTAGCTTTATGGGATAACATTGTTGTATATTATTAATCCATACTTAATAAATTTTGGGGGAATGCTTAACTCCTACGTACTTTGTAACCCCTGACAAACAATAAATAACTTTAAAATCTTCACCACTGACTATATGATTTTGAATAAGGAATTGAAGGCATTAATATCTCGTGTTACTATGAAAGTTGGTACAAATTTTTATTTGGTTTAAAGGTGTAGCTAAATTTGGGCAGAAACAAAAGATAAGCATGTTGTTAATGCATGTCCTGGTCCTCGAAAAATGCGAGGCTTCTTTTGGAATTTAACAGTTAGATTTTATTTTTAACTTTAGTTCATATCGAGATCTCCGGGGATTTTCCTAAGATTTATGGATTTGGTGATGTGTATGAGAGCCATGCTAAGAGAAGAACTAATTGCTTCTATTAATAAACTCGAGTTCTCCCCTGTAAAACTTGGAATGCAAATCTACTCCTGTTGAATCTAATACTGCTTCTACTAAGTTGACATAAGGGCATTTTTTTTGGGATTTTATAATGCAAATGTGGTGAAGGATATCAAAGGAGTTCGTGATTTTGTTGGCTTGCTGCTGGAAAATTGGAAATAAAATAAGAAGAAGAAGTAGAGCTCCCATCACAAGAATGATAGGCTTTATCTTTCCCTTAATAACGTGCTCTACCTGATATTTCCTAAGACAAAATTCTATTTTAAGTTTTTCTTGTCATTTGTGGACATGGATTTTTGTTGTTTGTTTAAATCTATGATATCTTGTTTATTTCTTGAAAATGAATGATTCTGGGTATATAAAAATAATACCTTAGTAACACATAATGGTATGCTACAGAAATACTACTGTGAATATGTGTTTTTCTGTTATACATGTGTGATAACATTTGAAAATGCTTTGGCTTGTATTTATTACAACTTCTGTGAATGGGGTTGCTTGGGTTAAGTTGTATTATTATTATGGTATAAAAATTATTTTATACAAATAAAAATACCTGGGTATATAGTCTGAGATTTCTATATGGCTATTGGTTATTATGAAACCCATAGAATATATGTGTGCATATATGGGATCTTGGTTGTATATTTATCTTACTAGCTATTATTGTTGAACATTGGCAGTTGGTATTTGTAAATATTAACTTTTTATGTATAGTTGTGTTATCTGGTTATGGGTTTACAAGAAAATACAAATCTGGTTTAGAAGTTGACTACGAAAATATATGTAACCTGGAATCAAAATCTTAAAGATTCAAGTGTTAGTACCCTTGGTATTTGACTTGTGTATCATCGTTGACACTGTGATATGTGGTTTAAATGGGTCACTGTAATAGTTTGTTAATGATGTTGATATTGATTCGGCTCTTTCCTACTGTAATATAAAACCCCTCACCATATTAAGGTTTGAGTGTTCTTCTTTTGGTTGGTAGTTCTACCTTGAGTTTTGGTAATCATGCCTGCTCTAAAGTACAGTTGGAATGAAATCTGATTGAATTTGTAATTTATACTTAACCCATGTGGCTTAATATGGAATCTGTGTTCATTCATTTGACTATGCATGGTTTATTTACACGAATGATATTTGAACTTTATGGTGTTAAAAATATTTCTTTTTTGTAGAACCTATGTTGGTCTGGCTCAACTGGTTTTTCAAGTTATGTTTAACTGTTATGTCAACCTGGTGGTATAAGTCGGATTATAAAATCAGTAGGAAGGGATAAATAGTTGAATCCGTAAACGTAAGTTGCATATATATTGCCTATGTTGTTCAATACCATTCTCTAAGATAAATTGTGCCAACCAAAATTGAGAAATCTTACCAAGAATGGTGTTAGTATTGACCTCTGTGCCAGGTTCGCATTTGGTGTGTGAGAGCCTGTGCTTTCCAGGATCGACTAATCTCTGGAAAAGATTAATATAGGGCTATGGTGTCAGGAGTAATGTGCGACTTAGTTTCATTATAAAGGAGACTTCTTGGCTTGCATTTTTCCTAAGATTTTAAGGTAAATGGATTTTATCTTACTATCACCTGCCATGATGATATCAACACACAATTATTGTTTATCCCACACTGTCTGTTAGTCATGGATATTTATCTAACCCTCAATGAAATTAGGAAGTAAAAAATTATTCATTTTCCTTTGCATGAATAAGGCAACTATTATTACTGTTTTGGGGATATGTGATGGCGTGGTAGGAAGATTAGCAGAAATATCAAGGTTATGTTTGCTTTCTAATAGGTATATTCACTGCTAATATAAATAGTGGTATTCCATTTAGTCATAAGGTGTTATGATACTTGATTATATTTGATTGATAAAATAATGTTGATGTTGGTATACTATTGAGGGATTTAATATCATTATATACTTGTACTTGTTTGTGAGAGTAATTATTGTTGGGTACTTGTATAAAATATTTGTGAATATAAAGTGCTAACTTAACTATTGTTTTTATGTCTGAAAGACAATAATGAGAACTTGTAGAATCACGAACTAACTATTTCCATCACTATAGTAGGTTATGGATGGACTTTGTTGGAAAACTTTACAAAAGGTTACAGTAGTAAGATTATTACTTGGATTCATCGGAATGATATTAAAAATAATAATGATGCTTGTATATCATAGAGTGATTTATCATCATTTTGTACTTGTGTCTATTGGTATGGAACAAAAACTATTTGTATCTTATATAAGATATTTGCAAGTGTTAAGTATATACGATAATCATAAAAATATACATATAGTTATACCTACATGGTGTAAGTCAGTGTTTGGTCAATTGACATTAAGTTGATATGCAATTTATACTTGAAATTCTACATTTTTGTAAATAAATTTACATGAAGTGAACATCAATGTGTATGCATAATGTCTTTTGTAAAAGTTACAAAAATGATTTATGTCCTTGTAGTTCATTTATGGGATTTTATCTTAATACAACATTTCATGTATGTAAATACTAGATGGCATAATTTATTATGGGAGAAATAGATCTTATCATGCCAATTAAGTTGGAATTGACCATGTACAATAGAATATTTTCCATGCAGGTTATTACCATTCATTTGGTTGATTATAAAGGAAGGTGTGACTTACACCATTGCTTACCGCTATGTATTTTGAGGTAATCTATAAAGTTGTTCTTGTTGTGAAACAAATTGTATTTAGAAAGGCATGATGCTTGAAACAAGATGTGATTATTTTTATAATCAGTTGTGGACATGTATTAGTATTATCTGTTGATGGTGTTTACTGAATTGAGAAATGCAATTAATTGTATTGTATATTATTAAGAAGTGAAAGTTATAATTTGTTGAGATATTAACGACAAAAAGATAGTTTTCTAGTCATTAATAAAGCATTATCTTTGAGAATACATATTGTATTGTAATCATTATGAATAGAGTGAATTACATGGTTGTGATTTTAAAAGAATAAAGTATGTAATTAAATTATGGATTGTTGTAAATGTTTGGAATTAATCCTATTAAGTATAATATTATACTTAACACTTTATTTGAGCAAAAAGAATAAATTACGATATAAGTACTACTCTTGACATGATGCATTGCTAGTGTTAATAAGTAAAATATGAACAAGGGATTTAATGTGGAATGTTGAATTAAATATGCAACTGAAAGTGTAATGATCATGATGGAATGTCTCTAAGCATGCCATTGGAATGCATGAAACCTTCTCTTAGATCTGTAGGTTCGAATTCCATAGTAGCTAGAGTTTCACTTTGAAACCTGGAATTGATATGTCATAACTTATTCAAATAACCTTAATAACCATAAGATATGACATTCCCATTTATCAAAACTTGATGATCCTACTTAGCATGGAAATTTTTTCGTTACCCACTTAATGACTAAGGTCATTATTTGGTTACAACAAGGTAGCTGTTATGTCGAGTTATCTCATCAAGCTCCTCTAAATGAGAAGGTCATAATGCACTAAGATGCAAGTATTGTCCTAGGTATGAATGCGGATAGTGCCACATGGTTAAGTACCCAATGTCATCTTATGATGACTATGGGAAAGAGAGTGACTCGTAATGATGTAAATCATTACGGAGACACTCACTCTCCCTTAGTCATCCTAAGCTAACATTGTGGGACTTACCCATGCAGGTGATCCGAATAGGTACCTTGTACACAAATTGTAAATGATTAACACTTCATGATCTAGTCCTAATCTAGATAATAGTTTTCAGAGTTAGGGTGAAAGAAAAATTCCAAATGATAATTATGTCATCATGGAATTAAGCATGAAAACATGACTTAAAACCTTGGCCAAGGTAACATAAGCTACTGATTGCACTGTCTAGATTTCACCTAGATCTAAAGCTATATGATTTCATATGGGTATTCCATAATAGATGCCTAGATATGCACTTTAGACTGTAACACTTGAATTTCCTTGAAGGAATAAGGAAACCATGGTATACTTAGTATACATATTTTAATGAAATGGATATGAGGGATCAATATTAGTCCGACTCATACAGCTGCATAAGGTTTACTATTATAGGATGGATTGACTAAGATGATGTTGGTTCTAAATTAAGTTAATTTAGAACAAGGAAACATGAGATATGAAATTAAGATTATGTTGGATTTAAATATATGGGTATTTAAATCAATGAAGCATAAAGTTGAATAAAATAAAAAAAATGCCTAGTTGAGAAGCGTAATAAAGTGGATGTTACATTTTGGTATCAGAGCTGAAGGTTACAACTCTTAGACTTATTGGGTCCTTACACTTACTAAATTTTGATTTTATTAACAAGATAAAATGAATGAGAAGGATGTACCATGGAGAACGAATAAGACCAAATTATGATATGGGTTTCACAAAATAATTTAAATAACACTCTAATAGTCTTTTGTGACACACTAAGCTAGAAAGTGTCTGGGGAGGAATTGGTAAAGTGTGAACATGATCAACCAAGTTAAACAACTTGAACTGAATGATGATAATCAACAAGGGAGTTGCTTAATTGTTGAATTGATATGATGAAATATTTTGGAACTTGAATCCAACATGAAATAAAACCCACAAAGGGTAGATGAAGTAGATAGAGAAGAGGACTATCTATTGTAGCAAAATGATTTGAAAGGCCAATCAGCTAGAATGAGATCTACAATAAATTATGACTCGAAAAGAGAAAAATATATAAGAGCGTTAGCTCTTATCCCCTACAAATTTTGAAAAAATGGTGAAACAATGTGGTAGTAAATGTAGACTACCATAATGATTTCAACAAGAAAGACTTGCTGCAATTTCCAACAAGAAATAAAAACAATGCTTTGTGGTGACTAATAAGCTAAGATGAGGAACAAAAATTTCCTAACTTGACATCGTAAGTAAGTAAGTAGAACTTCATGTTATTGTTTTAATTTGATACTAGTATAGTTAAGTTCTTGGTATCTAGTGATTAGCTTAAACAAAATCAGAAATCTGATTTATCTTTTACATATGAAGAAGAAATTGTAAATATTTGACTGTCAATGCAACACTGACATTGACGTTGTCTAAGCCTCCTCATGGAATTTGGAGTTAATGAGTTCTTAAAGGACTTAAGACAATTATTAAATTTGACTATTTGACATAAATCAATGTTTTTCCGATATGGAAGATAACCAATACTGGAAGCATGTGAAACAACAAGCCTAAAAGGAAAAGAAAGGAACAGTTTGGATGATTTAAGTAATCATTGACCATGAATTTAGGATGAAGATATCCAAAAGGTGAAAACCATGGAAGTATTTGGATAAAAAAACCGAAAAAGGAAGATCAATTTGCGCTTTGCAAAGAAAATTGGGAATGGTACAAGACAAAGGTTTAGAAAAAAAGTGAGTAATGAAACAAAACAACTTAGGAAGACTTGTGGGAAATTGAAAATAATGTTTTCCTTATTTGTTGATGTGTTATATAACTTGTTTTTGACTATCTGTATTATATATTAAATAATATTACATGTTATGACTGTCTGATTATGACAAAAATTATGTCATATTTCTGATTGTGTGATATTTTTCTGGTTTAAAGGTTGTTACAACTGATAAATTTGAGTTTCAGATCTAGAAATTATATTTTGTTTAAGGAAAAAGTTAATGTTCTTCCAAGATTAGTGGGTATAACATTGTTATGAAGTCCTAAAATCTTTATTCTTGCAAGTTTTAGACTATACTGTTGGGATATTTGATGATTGAATAAGTGACTAATTGAAAACTAAAAGAGAATTTTGATTTCTTTAACATTTGATAAGCAATTTGTTTGAGCTATGAAATTATGTCAGTCATTACGAAATTGACATTTCTTAACCTCATTATGAAAATTGTATGACATACTTAAGTTTAGATAGGAACCTAAGATGTAGTAATTAAATTTGGTTGTTTAGCTGAAAAGTAAGTGTTCTAACAAACTTTGTAGACCAGAAAGGAACATGGAAAAGTAAAAAAAGTGTTTTCCTAGTTTGATTTTTCTTATATAGCTTGATTTTGACTATCTGATGCATATATTAAATATTATTGCATGATAAAATGATATGTGATGACAAAATTTATGTCATATTTTTTACTTACCGTGAGATAACTTTTGCTTATTGGAAGGCTAACTAATAAAAATTGAATTCAGATTAGCAGTAAATCTAGAAAATTGCTTATTTTTTAGGAAAAATAATGACTTTTCTTCAGAGAAATTATATACAACCTATGTGATTGATTGTTTTGATTTCTATTAATGAGGTAAAAATCATCGGGAAGATGATTCATTAAGGGGGAAGTATGTCACACCCCACAGATTCAGTAGTGATTTCAAAATGAGTAAGTGTTAAATAGGTGACTTCTGTGATTGATGTTCTTAAAATTCTTATAACCCTAATAAATATTGAGTTAAGGAATAAGGAAGGAGTTAAGATAAAAAGGGCATTATGACCCTATCGATATTCCTAAGAGCTCACCTTGAGTCTTAATTTTATGATTAAGGTATAAGACTAAAATTAAAAGCACTAGGTTATGTGATCAAGTTATGTTGACTAGGCCTGTGATTTGAATAAAGTTAAGAGTATGAATTTTCATGAATTGGAAATATGATCATGGGTATCATAATGAGGTTCCTAAGCCTTGAATTACACTATTTCATAATGTTAATGTGAGGGTCATTGACCAAACTTCATTTACATATGTTACTTAAACTTTCGTTGATTCATATCTTATAGTGTTTGATACCATTAAGGTAACACAAAGATAAGGTGGGTAGTATTTATTCTAATGGTAATGTGTTCAGGTGAATAAATTTAATAATAAGTTAGATTGATGGATTAAGATTGTGGTATATTATTAATCCAAACTTATTAAATTTTGGTGAATGCTCAACTCTTACATACTTTGTACCCCATGATAAACAATAAATAACTTTAAAAGCTTCACCACTAACCATGCTACTAAGGAATTGAAGGCATTACTATCTTGTGTTATTATGAAATTTGGCATAAATTTTTATTTAGTTTAAAGGTGTATCTAAATTTGGGCGTAAAAATAAGATAAGCATGTAGTTAATGCATGTCTTGGTCCTCGAAAATGTGAGGATCCTATGGAAGCTATTAGTTGGATTTTCTTGCCGATGGGGTGGGAGTGGTGCGGTCAAGACACTTGGTTGTGTGCTTGCCCACCCGGTTTCAAATCCCCCCGAGGCACGATCCTCCTCGGAGGTGGTTTCGCCGCTAGAGGCGGCATCTCTGCTCGTGCTGACACTGGTGATTACTCCTCACTGCTGACGCTGGTGGCTGCTCCTCTCATTGTCGACGCTGGTGGCTCCTTCTCCTCTCGCTGCTGACGTTGGTGGCTGCTCCACTTTCTGGTGCTGCTCCTCTCACTGCGGTCGTGGCTGCTCCTCTCGCTGCTGACACTTGTGGCTGCTCCGCTTGCTGCTGATCCTGGTGGCTGCTCCTCTCGCTGCCGACGCTGGTAGCTGCTCTAAATTGTCCCACTCGCTGCGGTCGTTGTCGACGGTCGCTGCATCTTCACTTCGGTTTCATGGTTGCTTCAATTGGGTTCCTAATAAGTGGTCCCCTTCATTGTAACCAGGTTGTGGATCCTCTCAAAAATCCTCATGTGTACAAGGATGTGGGTCCTTTCAAACACCCTCAATTTACCCTCAATCCAAAAAAAAAAAAAAAAATTAGTTGGATTTTCTTTTGATCTTTAGTTCATATCAAGCTCTCTAGGGATCTTCCTAAGATGGATGGTTTTGGTGATGTGGATGAGATCCATGCTAAGAGAATAATTAATTGCTTATGTTAATTAACTCGAGTTCACCGTCACAAAACTCGTCATGTAAATCTACTCTTGTTGAATCTAATACCGATTCTACTAAGTTGATATAAGGGTCTTTTTCTTGTGCTTTTATAATGCAAATGTGGTGAATGATATCAAAGGAGTTTGTGATTTTGATGGCTTGCTTCAGGAATATTGGAAAGAAAATAAGAAGAAGAACTCATGCTCCCATCACATGTATGATATAATCTATCTTTCACTTACTAACATGTTCTACCAGATATTTCTATAAATAAAGTTCTACTTTAAGTTTTACTTGTCATTTATGGACATGGATTTTGGTTTTTTGGTTAAATCCATGATATCTGGTTTATTTCTTGAAATGAATGATTTTGGGTATATAAAAATAACACCTTAGTAACACAGAATGGTATGTTAAATAAATACTACCGCAAAGATGTGTTTTTCTATTATACATGTGTGATAACATTTGAAATTTCTTTGGCTTGTATTTATTAATAATTCAGTGAATGGGGTTGCTTGGGTTAAGTTATATTATCATTATTATGGCATAATGAATTATTTTATACAAATAGTAGATACCTAGGTATATCGTTTGATATTTCTATATGGCTATGGGGTAGTATGAATCCCCTAGAATATATGTGTGCATAAATGGGATGTTGGTTGTAGATTTATATTGGTAGTTGTTATCGTTGAACATTGGTGGTTGGTATTTGTATATATAAATTTTCTATGTATAGTTGTGTTATCTAGTTTTGGGTTTTCTAGAAAATACACATATGATTTGGAAGTCGATTGTGAAAAATATATGTAATTTGGAATCGAAATCTTGAAGATTCAAGTATTAGTATCCTTGGTATTTGACTTGTATATCACCATTGACACTGTGATTTGTGGTTTAAATGGGTCACTATAATAGTTTGTTAATGATGTTGATAATGATTTGGTTGTCTCCTCGTAATATAAAACCCTCACCGTCTTAAGGGTTGAGTGTTATTTTTTTGGTTGATATTTCTACCTTGGATTTTGGTAGTCCTACTTGATCTAAGGCACAATTGGAATGAAATCACTCAATTCATAACTTAGACTTAACCCATGTAGCTTAACATGGAATCTGTGTTCACTTAGTTGATCAGTGCATGGTTTCTTTACATGAATGACACCTAGCCTTTATGGTCTACATAAATATTTCTTTGTTGTAGAGCCTATGATGGCCTAACTCGACCGACATGGGTCAAGTTATGTTTAACTTTTATGTCAACCTAGTGGTATAAGTTAGATTATAAACTAGACAGAAGGGATAAAAGTTGCATCCGTAAACTTAAGTGGCATATATATTTCCTCTCGTTGTTTATTACCCTTCTCTAAGATAACTCATGTTGACCAAAATTGAGAAACCTTACCAGAATGGTGTTATTATTGACCTACGTGCTAGGTTGTCATTTGGTGTGTGAGAGTCTATGATTTCTGGGCTCGACTTATCTCGTGGCAAATAATAATGTAGGGCTATGGTGTTGGTAGTAAAGTGTGACTTAGTTTCATTATAAAGGAGACTTCTTAGCTTGGGAATTTTTCTGATTTTTAAGGTAAAGGGATTTTATCTTTTTATCTCCTTCCATGATGATATTGACACACTATTTTTTTTTATCCCACATTATATGGTAGTCATGGATATTTTCTGACCCTAAAAAAATAGGTAAGTAAAAAATTATTCATTTTCCTTTGTATGAATAAGGCAATTGATATTACTATTTTTGGGGATATATGATGACATGGTAGTAATATTAATAGAAATATCAAGGTTATGTTTGCTTGATAATAGGTAGAGTCATTGCTAATATAAAAGTGGTATTCCATTCAAATCATAAGGTGTTATGATACTTTCTTATCCTAGAGTGATAAAATAATGTTGATGTTGGTATACTATTGAGGGATTTAATATCATTATATACATGTACTTTTTATGAGAGTAATCATTGTTGGGTACTTGTATAAAATAATTGTGAATATAAAGTGACAACATAACTATTGTTTTCATTTCTAAAAGAAAATAATGAGAATCAGTAGAATCATGAACTAACTATTTCCCTTACTACGGTAAGTTATGGATGGACATTGTTGAAAAAATGTACAAAAGGTTGTGAACTAAGATTATTTTTATTAGATAAGGTAAAAACATGGATTGACTCCCAGGGGCCAAACAATGAAAGATACAAAAAGAAAGCTTAGAAGTAATTAACAAAAGTAGAGACATAATGGTCTAAAAGGAGTTAAACAGATCAAATCTTACAAAGAATAAATCCGACCATCAAAAACCACAAAAGAAAAACATGAAACAAATTACAAAACTAGGCATAAATAGTTCGCCAAAAAACCACTAATAGTTCATGACTAGAAAATATTTTGGCTTTTAGGGGAAGTTTCCCTATTGTCAATAGGAATTTCTTTGTTGTGCTCTTCCCTTTCTCTCATCTCAGTCTGATCCTCTTCCACATCATCCTTAGAGCTGCTAACACACAAATTGAACTTTCTCTTTTTCATTCCTTCCTCCATCACCTCCAACCTATTACTCAAAGCTTTGACCTATTTTTCCAACTCAAATATCACCTAATTGGTATTCACTTGGGTAGTGAAAATTTTTTTGGAATCCTGAATAGCATCCATCATAGCCTCCCGATAGCTAGCATTGGTCTCTTCCATAGCCTGCATCACCATTTCCAAATACTGAACCTTTTTGTTCAACCCCTCAAGATATTTGTCTTCAAAATTGATGCCCTTGTTTTTGTAAGTGATAGCTTCACCTCTCCCCTCCACCCCTTTTTCAAGCACATCCTCCTCATCAACCTTCCCTGATAATAGCATTTTTCTAGCTCTCATTTTAGTGAAGTAAGATTACTACTTGGATGCCTGCTAATGATATTAAAATAATAATGATGATTGTATATCATAAAGTGATTTAATATCATTTATTACTTGTGCCTATTGGTGTGGAATTTTTTTTTGAATATTATATAAGATATCTGTGAGTGTTTATTAAATCAATAATTTGATAACGAGGAGTTATAGAAATATAGACATAGCTATACCTGCATTATGTAAGCTATGTTTGCTTAATTTTTTTATATTTAAGGCGGGTTGAAGGGACCCATTCCCTATTTACAAGAGGAGGCATAGCCTCAGATAAGTCCATACAACAACAAAAAACCAGGTGGCATACTAGCAAAAACCACATTTTATTCTATAACTATACATAAACCCGAATTATGCTTACGGGCCTACATGATAGAAAGGTTAATACCCGAGTTGGGCACATCCACTACCAACTCGAGCATGCCAAAAAAACCCTTTCTCCATTGAGCAAGCATTGATCCAGCTGCATTAGAGGTAGCCAAAAGCATCACCCGCAGAGGAACGCAGCTCAGCCCACCAAGATGGAACAGGAACTAGTAGAGCCACCAAAGCTTTGACATTGGGTAGATATATACGAATACAACTTGAATTTTTATCCTTGGCATATGAAGAGAGGGACTCAAAAAATCCGAAGCCCTTTGAAATGGCACTCGGGATCTAGGAAGGCCAAGGCAATACTGCATAACAAGCCCAGGGAGACATCCTGAGTAGACCATGAAACCATGTTGAGATTCACCTCCTCCAAAGTGAGGTTTCCACAGAAGATTGGGCATAACCAAAGGACCACGACATTAAATAAATATGCCTTTGAAGGATGTAGAACCAACAAGTTTTCCACAAAAGGGAGGCAATGCCACTATTTACCCTTGGCCATCCCTCCATATTTAGAAAATCCTGCCCCAAGACCAATTTGATCACCTCTAGGTCCTCCACACATGAGATGAGGAAAATCTTCCTCAGCCTGCCATCAGTAACCCTATTTCTAAAATCCATTTCCCTCACATCACAAGAAAGAGCCAACACAGAGCCCGAGGGGGTGTCATCTCGCATAGAAAAAAAGGAGGGAGATGTGTAAGACTGCCACCCAAACTATCTTAAATAAGCTCCTTACGCTTCACACGTGGGGAAGTTGTCGTCGAAATCATGTTGGGCAGAGTCCCTCATGGCAATCATATGAAATCCCTCCCACGCTGAGCAGTTATTTTCCACCCTCTCCTCACATGCCTGATCGATACCTTTATTTGCTAACCAATTGGCACACTGATTACCTTCTCGGTAGATGTGCTTAATACTCCAATTTTTGAATTTAGACAACGACCATAAAATCTTCTGAACATCGATATCCAGCTTCCATGACAAAGCTCTTTTTTTAATGATGGCGTTAATGATTATCATGGAGTCCCCTTCAATTTCTAGATTTTCAATTTTAAGGGAGGCAGTGAGAAGTAAGCCCAAACCAAGGGCTTGCACCTCAGCAACATTACACGTACCCACCTTGAGTTTGTAGGAAGCAGCCATAACCAATTTACCAGAGGAGTTACGAATGATACATCCAACACCTGAGACCCCCAGATTGCCCCTAGAAGCCCCATCAAAATTTAATTTTAAAAACCCACAGGAAGGGGGAGCCCAAACAAAGTGTTTCTTCTAGCTAGGGAGGAAGACACGTTAGACTTCATAGCACCATCCATAGGCTTGATTATCAATGGCCAACTTCTTTCCAACAGTCTATCATGGGAAGTAAAAGGACAGGATCTTGACCAATTAGTAGACACAACTTCGGAGATAGCTCTTTCCAACCGTAGGAGAACCAAATTCACTGAACCATATTCCTCCCTAAAAATCCTTTTGTTTCTCTCCCACCAAAGGTGCCACAAGTAGAAGAACCAAACTACACAGCCAAATAGAAGAAAGGGCCCCCGAATGAGAATTAATAGGCCAGCTAGGATAACATCTGGGAGGGATTTAGGTTGGACCCACAGAAGATTTAGCTTGGCACATAACCAGTTCCAGCATTCAACTGCAAAGGAGCAATGTAGCAACAAATGGTCCCCTGTCTTCCACATCCTTTTCTCTATGTTTTCTTAATTGACATTAAGTTGATATGTAATTTATACATAAAATTTGACATTTATGTAATGAAATTTCCATGAAGTGAATATCAATGTGTATGCATAATGTCTTTTGGAAATGTTACAAAAATGATTTATGTCCTTTTAGGTCATTTATGGGAGTTTAACTTAATATAGAATTTCATATATGTAAATACTAGATGGTGTAAGTTATTATGGGAGAAATAGATCTTATCATGCCAGTTCGGTTGGAGCTAACCATGTACAATGGAATATTTTCCATGCAAGTTATTAACATCAGGGTTGATTATAAAGGAAGATGTGACTTACACCTTTTCTCATTGCTATGTATTTTGAGGAAATCTATAAAGTTGTTCTTGTTGTGAAAATATGAAAAGAATGTATTTAGAAAGGCATGATGCTTGAAACAAGATGTGATTATTTTGATAATCAGTTGTGGACATGTATTAGTATTATTTGTTGATGATGTTGTATTGAATTGAGAAATGCAATTAATTGTATTATATTTTACTAAGAAGTGAAATTTATACTTTCTTTGAGATATTAACGACAAAAGGAAGTTTTTTGGTCATTAATAAAGCATTATCTTTGAGAATACATATTGTATTGCAATCATTATGAATAGAGTGAATTACATGGTTGTGCTTTTAAAAGAATAAAGTATGTAATTAAATTATGGATTGCTGCAAATGTTTGGAATTAATCCTATTAAGTATAATACTATACTTAACACTTTATTTGAGAAAAAGGAATAAATTACGATATAAGTACTACTCTTGACATGATGCATTGCTAGTGTTAATAAGTAAAATATGAACAAGGGATTTAATGTGGAATGCTTTGAATAAATATCTCAAATGGAAAGTGTAATGATCATGATGGAATGTCTCTAAGCATACCATTGGAATGCGTGAAACCTTTTCTTAGACCCGTAGGTTTGAATTCCATTATAGCTATAGTTTCAATGAAATATGGGATATGATATGTCATAATTTATTTGAATAACCTTAATAACCATAAGATATGACATTCCCATTTAGCGGAACTCAACAATCCTACTCGAAGCATGGCCGCTACCACATTGTACCTACTTAATGACTAAGGTCATTACTTGGTTACAAGTGGCAATTGCTATGCCGAGTTATCTTGTCAATCTCCTCTAATGAGAAGGTCATAATTAACTAAGATGAAAGTATTTTCCTAAGTGAATGTGGATAATGGTTACCCAATATCATCTTACGATGACTATGGGAAAGAGAGTGACTAGTAATGATGAAAATCATTACGGAGACACTCACTCTCCCTTAGTCATCCTAAGCCGACATTGCATAACTTACCCATGCAGGCTGATCCAAATAGGTACCTTGTATGCAAGTTGTAAATGATTAACACTTCATGATCTAGTCCTAATCTAGATAACAATTTTTAGGAGTTAGTGTAAAATTAAAATTCCAAATGAAGATTATGCCATCATGGAATTAAGCATAGAAAACATGACTTAAAACCTTGGCCAAGGTAATGCATGCTCCTGATTGTAATATCCAAATTTCACCTAGATCTAAAGCTATAGGATTTCGGATGGGTATTTCATAAAAATGCCGAGAAAAGTACCTATTATATTGTAACACTTGAATTTCCTTGAAGGACTAAGGAAACCATGGTATACTTAGTATACATATTTTAATGAAATGGATATGAGGGATTAATATTAGTCCGACTCATACAACTATATAAGGTTTACTGTTATAGGATGGATTGACAAAGATGATGTTGGTTCTAAATTAAGTTAATTTATAAAAAGGAAACATGAGATATGAAATTAATATTATGCTAGATTTAAATATATGGGTATTTAAATCAATGAAGCATAAGGTTAATTAAATAAATAAAAATTTCCTAGTTGAGAAAAATAATTGAGTGGATGTTACATTCGATAAGCGTGATAAAGTGTATGTTACAATTTAAGGTATGTAAATAAAAACATAGACAATTCAATTTTGATGAATTGTGTCCATACCCTTCAACATGGAAATCTTACACATACCCTTCCCATTATTTTTAGAGATGCAAAAGTTTGAAAAATACAAGGGAAAAGATGATCCTAGAGAGCATGTGAAAGAATTTTTCATGGCATGTTAAGAGGTGGATTATAACGGTATATTGCTCTTGCAAATTTTTCCTAAGAGTCTAGGAAGAAAATATTTGGAATAGTTCCCACACCTTCTAAAGGGATCTATCTCTACCTTCGCGAACCTCTCAAAGAAGTTTTTCAAACAATTCTCTTTCAATCTTGATTCTAAATTCATAATGATGGATTTTCACAATGCGAAATAATGACAAAATGAGATATTTTCATAGTTTTTACAATGATGGCAAGGAATCACAAGTTAGTTCCCATGTTCAATCCTTAAGAAATAGATGGTTAGCATCTTCATCCCAAACCTTAACAGTGAGTTGTCCTTTCACATGTAGATGCACTGCCTCAACAATTTTGAGGAAGTTATCAAAAAGAGTACTCAAATTGAAAAGGTCCTCATTTCTAAAGGCTTGATCAAGCCTCATTATAAAGACAATGGCCATAATTAAAATCAATCTAACAAAAACCATAGGTAATCTCATGATAAACCTAGGTACATCAACCAAAACCATAACATTGTAATTGATGGTGTCACGGATAATCGCAACTCACAACGTGCATAAAGTATAGAAAAATCAATCACAACAGACTACGCCTAAACCATCCATCACCATTCCGAGAAGAGAAACATTTTCTCCTCCTCATGACTAAAAATGAAAACAATATATGTCTTTGGGGAAATATATTTCAAGCATCTTAAAAAAACTAACAAGTGCCAATACGGTCACTTATACTATTATGCAAACCTATCCCAAGGAGAACCTAAGCTAGATTGGTATAGACCTGACACATATTACAATTTTCATCACATTTATGGTCATAAAATGGAAAGATGAAAATAGCTTCACAATTACACACAAAACCTCATTGACAATAGAGACATAGTGGTTGAAGACCTATCATCACCCAAAACACCCAAAGATAATCTAAAGGTGTTTTATAATCCATTTCATAACCATTCTATAAAGGAAAATATCACAAACGTGGTGAATCCTCGAACAACATTGATTATGAATCTATCATATCATATATCATAGAAACTACTACGTGCATAATTGAATGCCAATTTCACCTCTAAGAGAAAGTCTATCCAATGTCTTTCAATAATTAGTAAAGGCTAACATGATTGAATATCTAGCTACAAGACCAATTTCTAATGTGGAACCCAAGTATACATGGTATAGTGTATTGGAATATTGTGAATATCACCACATAGAAGGCCATTCTACTAATAATTGTACACCTCTTCATCATTATGTTATAAAATTAAATGATGACGGAGCCATCTCCATAGAGCTTGATGATGAAGCTCTCGCAACTACTTGAAACGCAAATTTCTACAACTTCTAATGTAGATTTTAATGCTATCCTCACTCCTATACATATTGAAACTCAATGAGATCAAACTGAAGGTCATTTATCTCTCTCTCCAAACCAATCCATCTCTTCTATGGACTTTCTTCCATTTATCCAAATAGGCATTGAATTTGTTTTGAACAACAACCTTCTAACACTAAACGAGAGCTTGATATTGCTTAAAGAATCCCTTTTAAGCCATATTATAACCGTAGACACTACACAAGAGGGTCCATCATCGAGAAATTTTGATATTTATTATATTCTTTCACCATTGGCTCCTATGCTTAACATATCTTGTCTTGTTGTCAAAACACAACCACAATAAGTCGGGACAATTGCAACAATGAAACCTTCCATGTCCATATTATCTCACACGATCAATATTATAGGAGTCTCATAATGATGAGTCCTACCTCGTAAAGACCTCTACATGATACACTTGACGAGGTGCTTATAACTAGGAATATAGTTTTATAATTTTTTCAAACTATAATTACAAATATTTCATCAAATAAATTACTCCCTAGCCTCAAAGGAACACCATTAAATATTTTCTCTATACAAATCTAAATCATCCTTTCTTCACACTCTTCCACTCACGGTTGAATATGAATCTCAACATAATCCTTGCATTAACAATCCTCCTCTAATATAACATATGTCTTTTGATCTCATTAAATAATTATCTAATCACAAAACCTTTAACTTGGATATTATATTCTAGTGTCTTGTACTTCGAACCTTTTGAATATTTCAATTATTTCCTTTGAATTATATCATGTCTACCTAAGTCTTGTAATTTAGGACTGTCAAATATTTAGATTCTTTCCTTTGACTTGAATCTCATCCACCCAAGTCTTTTACTCTAGGACCTCTCAAATCTTTTGGTTCTTTCATTTGACTTGGATCTCATCCGCCCAAGTATCATAATTCAGACTCATTGAGGCATTTGATTCACTCATTTGAATTGGATCCCATATACCCAAGTATCGTACCTTAGGACTTATCAAATCTTTTTGATTATCTCCTTTCACTTGGACCTTATATGTCCAAGTCTCGTAACTTAGGACTTATCAAATCTTCGTATTTCCTCCTTTGACTTGGACCTTGTCCACCTAAGTCTCGTATTTTAGGACTTATTGAATCTTTTGATTCCCTCTCTTGACTTATATATTGTCAACTCAAATCTTATATTTCATGACCATTCAAATTTAATAAAAACGGACCTCTTTCTTAATAAGTCCATTTCAAATCCTCATCCGTTAATATTTATAAAAATTAAAAAGAATAAAAAGAGAATAAAAATTTGTATCAAACTGTTTCCTTAAATCATCACATTTACAAATATAAAGTAGAAAAGTGGGTACAAATAACTATAAGCATTCCATCTATTGGAAAATATCTTAATCATACCATCATCATATATTAGTATTATTCACCTATTATGACATAGGTTAACCTTGTTCCTATTAGGTATTGTGTGTCTTATTCCTATTATGGTTTCTACCATTTCAGATCTTTTTATCTATGGTTTTGTCTCAAAGCTTACAAATGGAATCTCCTCCTTTCATATAAGATTACTCTTTAATATAAAGCTCAAACTTCTTTACTTGGACCTTTCTGACCATCCATCTCAGTCTATGGTGTTGAACCCTTGTGTCTTACTAGTTGCATGAGGTTAATAATTGGGGCTAGAATGTTCCTTCCAAACAAGAAAAGTATTGACATGCAAGGAAAAATCAACCTAAATATATAAAAACTAAAAAATCATTACACCTTTTATCCTTCACAGTCTTCAGTGATAAGCCCATACTTCTCACTAGTAGTATGAGACTAGGAATGGAGGAAGATGTCCTTACTCACCTACATTTTGTCTTCGGTGTTGAGCCCTTTCCTCTTCCTAGTGGCATGGGGAAACATGTAGGGGGTCCCTTTCAAAAATAAACAAAAATAATTAACTAATAAAGCCTTTATAATTAAAAAGTGCTTAATCAAAACATCCCCAAAAGTTGCTTATGTTAAAGAGAGATAAAAATTTCTTCAAATGGATCTTGTCAATCAATAGGCCATTAATGGATCTAAGTCTAGTCAAAACATATAAAGTGGAATCATCTTGGAATTGGTTAGATAATATTGACTGGAGATGAGTCACATTTTTCTTACATTGATCATATATCGTGAAGGATAAAAATTTGTGACTTTCCCCAAACATAGTAAGTAATCATGAAAAGGGAAGAAATTGATAGTTGTAAGATTGAAACAATCACTAGGGTAGTAGATAAAGGTACGAATTTATTAAGATTGTGTTGAGATGTTGAAAATTCACTTCAAGGGTTTTCCAATTGTAGGATTTATGTGATAAGTGAATGTTTGAAAAAATTCTTGATTTTTCTGATTTTTTTGGAATTTTGAAATATATGATTTTTTTAGATTTTGAATATATATTTTTTTAGATTTTTTCAATATTTTGAAAATTTTGAAATACAAATGAAAATAAATGTAAAAAACATAAATACATAGACAAAAGTAAAACTCTTCATGGCTTATTTAGTAAAGAAAAGGAAAACACAACACGTGTAAGTGGAAAAAAACATTAAACAAGCATTGCAAACAAACCCAAAGTGAACAGGAATGAATGAAACCAAAGTTTTTTTAATATTGGCAAATAGTTTTTTTGAAAGGGACTATACCCTTGAATACAAAATAAGGCCTATAAGCCTAATAAGAGAGAGGAGCAGAGTAGCAGAGACACTCAAGAGTTACAACAAAATCAACGTAGCCTAAAAAAGCTACTACACATGGACTTAACAAAAAACAACGGCAAAAAAAAGAAGACGACAAAGAAACAAGAATATTAACAAAAAGAGCAAAGAGAAGTATCCAGACTACTTCTTGGCCGCTTGATCAATACTGATCTTGACTTTTTTCCAAGCTTGAAACATGCCTAACGCGGTCATCTGAGCAGCATCCATCTTATCGAGCTCCTCAATGGTTCTCTTGCTCTCTTTATCATTGCCCCAAAGCGCTGCCGGGACACCGCTTAGATTAGAAACACTCTTGGCATGACCCACGATAAACTCCTCGATGGCCCTAAAGGCTGCAATATTGTAGTCATGTCTGGTCTTAGCCTTCCCAAGGCGGGAGTCTAAGGAGGTCAGTTTTTTGTATATGTCATCAATCTGACTATTGTCAGTGCTCCCTTCCCCCTCCATGCTTTTTTTGCCTTTTTGCTTGGCAAGGTTTTTGACCTCAACCTTCAGCAATTTAATCTCTGTCTCTAAGGCCTCCAATTTCTTAGAAGGGTTATCCATCTGTGCCTCCCGGGGACTGGCACTTCTAATGTTCAGCAGATCACGAGCAATATCAAGCTCAAGAGGTTCATCCCCCACAGCAGCAGTCTCAAGGTTGAGTCGCCTAGAAGCCCTAGTGACTCGTTTAGAGGTAGAGGCAAGGTGGGTGGCAGGGGCAGCAGCAGGAGGAATAGAAGGAGAAGCATGAGCATCCGGCATGGGGGTAGCAGCACCTAAGGCGGGGGCAGCAGCAGGGGCAGCAGGGGAGACAGGACTGGCGGCAGCAGAGCCCATCAAAGGGGGAGCCGGGCTGGGAGAGTAAGGGAGACCGGGATACTTAAGAAGGCAGAGCTTGTGGATAAGCAGAATAAGCCCTTGGTGCAAGGGAAATGTGAAGTAATATAGAATAAATTTATGGTAATTGGTCTACAATAAAGGTAAACAAATTACAAAAAATAATAAAATGAAAGAAGCAAAAGCATCATCAAAATGTTGACAAACCACAACAAAAAATACAACTTGCATAGAGACATATAATGACACTTCAAATGTGTTACACATTGAATAATTATTCATTTTTAAATGTCCCCAAGTGATAACTTAGAACGTGATAGGATTGGATCAAGTCAAAAAGAAGAGGGATACTTAAATACTCCCAAAATACTATTTTCAGATCCCACTTGTAGTTTGATCGGTATTGGATTGAAATTTGAAATCCAATTGTGACCTAAGCAAAGTTATATTGCAAAAGGTAAGTGATTTCGGCCTCGAGCATATATGTACGCCATAGGCAAGAAAAATGATTAGAAAAATATGATATAGAATGATCATGAGGAGTGCCATCAAATGGTGAAATTATTGAACTATGTTATCCAGTTGTTGAAATTTGGTCAAACATTATCTAAATGTTTTGATTTTGACAATTTTATACTATTTTTGGATTTTGGAACAATTTAATATTATTTTTTATGTTTTTGAAACATTTTATATTTTTTTTTTTGTTTTTTTGAAACATTGTTTTGAATGTTTCTAATATTTTAAACTTGGTAAAGGTGTGTACTTCTTGAACACAGGTGAAAATAATTAGAAGCATTCCATTCCATTGGTAGAAATGTAGATGATGTAATGATAGGATGGTTCACTCCGCTCGTGACTCCACGCAACTAGTATGATGCGAGGGATCATCATTGAGTGACAAGAAGGATGTGAAAATGAGGTGAATAGTGATATGAACATGAAGATGATGGATGTGAAGACACACGGTGAGATTAAATTGTCGATGTTTATTAACAACACAAGGTGGTTGTCTTATTTTTCAAATTTGCGTTACATTGCTGATGTTTAATTTTTGGACCACTTACAAGTCATGAGATTACATATTAGTTTTTATAACCCTAATGCATGCAACTACTTTGTATATTGACATCTATTTTCCTTTTTATCTTTTCTTTGTTGTATGTGTGTTTGTTTATGTGCATTTGGGTTACCCATATTGATTCCTTCGTAATCATGTTGATAACTCTATTATACTAAAAAAATAAGGTTTCTCTAAATTTATTCTCCAAAGGACGCTCATGCTATGAGCACATCTATCGAATAATTGTTCATAATCTCTTGTATTCTTCATATCAAGTGGTTTTCCACAAATTTCCTGTGTTACCCACCCACTTGAGGGGCATTCATCTACCATAATTCTTGTTGGGGCATCCAAATGCTTCACTTTTTATGATCTCGCATACATATAATATATTTAAAATGCTATTACTTCATAATAACACTTTAAAGAGGGGAAAATTTAGACACCCCAAATTCACATACCTATTCCCAATATTATCCCAGTACATCCTAGTTCATCCCTTTATGATTGATTGATTAAATTGATTAAATCATGCACATTACACCCCTTTAGATTAATTAAATTAATCTCTAAACCACTTTAGCTATCTTAATTATCATTTATTAAATAAATTATTAATTAGTTAGTGTGCACATTATAGATAATTAAATTAGTTATTTAAATAGGAAAGTACACCTATTTTCTTAGTCAACTTCTACTTGGAATACACTTCACAAGTATGCAAATCAACTCCACTTCACCAGTCCAGTCAACTCAGGTTCTAGAATCCTAGAAAGATGGGGCCAATTAAATTTCACATTCAATAACCTTTCCGGATGAAACTTCTTCCAATAAATTCTTTTACTACCCCTTAATGACATTTATCTTCTTAGAACCGTTCAACCTCCCTCAATTTATATTTTTGGCATATCCATCCAACCACTTTTCAAAAACTCAAACCATTACTTAGCCTTATAAAAAACATGCTTATCTTATCTCTTGACTCTCTGGGATTTCTTCTTTACTTACTTTGTACATTTGTTTTCTAACTTCGCTATTTTGGAAGTGATAATCCAAGCTAAATTTTCTCGTAGCATGGTCACATTCCCGTTCAAAGATCACTTTTGAGAGCACACAAAATGTACATTTTACAAGGCTACACAAGTTTAAAGCTTCATATAACCTTATCTCAGGTTTGCAATAAAGAGCTACATGAAGGTTTGCACATATGTTTTTTAGTCTTCAATTTAGTTGATTTTTCTCTATTTATAACCTAAACCTCCCAAACCACCTAAAAACCATCCTAACCCATTTTGGTCTAACCTCCTAACCTCCCAACACCCTTAACACCTTCCTACCCATCTCTACTCACTTCCAAACCTAAAATAACTCATTTTGAAGTGGTTAAAACCACTTCTAAGTGGGTTTCCCCACTTTTATGGGCTGCTAATGATTCTAACTAATCATAAACAATTATGTATAAGCCCATAAAATTTCATGAATCTAGATCCCTAGACATTGCAGTGAATTCTTGACACTCGGACGCCTTGAGAATAAATTATATTTGACATCCCAAAACTCTATCAAGCTCTTTCAATATCTTGGAGAGCCCGTAATATCACAAGGTTCTTCTTTTTCATCATCTTTGATTTACTTCATAACAAGGTATAACTTCTCTTTTATATTATATTTTTATCCACACTTCTTATATTGAAATAATTCAACCATTCAATCCATTTTTTAAAGCATAAACTTTGAATATTTATCATATCTACCTATACTCAACAATCACGTATGATTCATATGAATCACCAATGAATCCTCTAAATCACCAACAATCCCTGTCCTAAACCCCTTTATAGCATTTTAAATATTTCTAATCTTTATCAAAATTTGTTTGCTTCTAATCAGTCTATTTTCAAGTGGTCTCTTCTTGTAGATGACTATTATAGGTGAAACACATCCCATCAATAATATTTATGACCTGCCAATCATCTCCCAAACCTTTCTTGCGGACTAGTACGCCATCACAAAAGATTTGAGACTTTGTGCAATCATCCTAACACTAAATTTGGATAACAATAGGGATCAGCTGAATTCATCTAAGAAATACAAGACACCGCTGAGTAGAAGTTGCTTGAGTAGTTTTAAAAAAATCTATATTTTCATAGCCTTATCATCGTCCATCTACTATATAAAACATGGTATCCCCTGTCCCCATGGAAGATTAGTTTTATCTCATCATTGTATTATCTAAGTATCCAAATATTTATCATATCATATATTTTATCATTTATCACTTGATTGTCAAAATGAGTTGACACCCTTCAAAGGAAGCCCATTGGTTCCCGGGAAAGGATTTTGCCGAGAAACTCTTAATCCTTTTATCTAAAATCAATTTTTTCCAATTATCTCTTTATGTTCGTGTTTATCTCATTTTTTGGAAGTAGGAGTAATGCACCCATTTTACATCCATACATCTTGATTTTGTATTGTCAATACAGGTATTGTTAAACTTAGATAGCCTATGGGTTTTTGGTGATTTGTTATACATGATAAACTAAACTTAAATCCACCATAAACACTAATAATGAAAAGACACAATAAATCATGGACACATAATTCCATTAATCCATTCATTAAAGGAAATAATACCTTCCTTGGTATAAGGGCATCGTGTGTACAAAGATGAACAAGTGGAGAAATAGAGGAAACATAGATGAAGGAAATGGAAGAATACTAGTTTTTGCTTTCTTCTTAGTAGTACAATAATTATCTACTTAGAGACTCACAATTGAAAACCCTTTAGAATGAGGGAGTGATCCAAATATATATCTTTACAAAAAAACTCTTCATCTACCCCCACATGACTTTTCACTTACCCTTACAACTTGTGACCTTTCACATTCCTAGGAAAGAAAAGTGAGTCCATTTTTTTAATTAAAGATAATTCATTAAAATGTTTGACTATATGTAACATTTAAATGAATAAGACAAAAAGTGAAAAGTATCTTCCCAACAAAGAATTATAACATGAGAGAGGACTAAAGGAGGAGAGAAGAAAAGGGGGAGAAGCTCATACGATGGAGAGGAATCATCCATCAAATGAAGAACCACCCATTGATGAGCTTTGTGGGAATACACTGGGAAAATTTCTTCATCTTTGAAATCCTTGCTGAAGTGAACTAATGTAGGTGCCGAGTTTATTGATTTAAGGGATGTGCATAAAAATCAAGGCCTCGATCCAAGTATTAGAAGTAATGTTGATGTTTTTTCATTACTTGAACAAAGTTTGATGCTCCTTAGTAGTGTTAGATATAGCACACTAAATTTATACGAGATACTCCAAGGTGTACTCATTAAAGGAAAAGGGATCTTTAGATTATTTCCTAACCAAATATTTAAATGGATTCAAAGATATTCCATAGAGGAATTTTCATTCACTGGACATGCTCAACATCTCGCATTCGATTGCTTATGTTTTCCTTAATTTTTGAAGTGAGATCATCACAAGTATTAAGTTCCTTGAGAGAATTGATCACATCCGTAACCAATGTTTGAAACAAGATTGAAGACATATTCTCAACTACCGAGTTGATCAAATTTTTACCTACCAACACAAAAAAATCAAGGTTAACAATCTAGATAAAAATGGAAACACTTGGTTCCAATGAGACTGTTCTTTCTCAATTTCAGCCTTGGAAATTTTTACCTTTACGATGGTAGTAAGAACAAAATAAAACAATTAAAGGATCTCAAGTAATAAATTACTACCTTTCTCAAGGATCTTGTCAACCTACCCGTCGGTAGAGTCCTTCATTGCATGGTATGACCTTGATATTTTCTAATTGTTTTGGGGTCAATGTTGTAGATATGGGTAATATATTTGGTAGGGAGATATGGAATGAAACTTGGATTCATGAATGATTAAATGTAGGAAGTGATGGTTTTCACATGTTCTTCCAATTTCTCAATTTTCCTTTATATTCTTCATTTCTTTCAATAAAATGAGCAAATGGACTCCCTACAAAAATTTGAATCCTATTCATGTGTTTCTCGACCCCAAGGGAATTTTTTTCATCTCATAATACTCTTGATTCATCTCTTCTATATTATTTACCACTTTTAGTCAAGAAAATTCTACATATTGGTTACTAGACACACCACTGAAAAAGTGAGAAGTCACTTGGGATTTACTACTTCATTTTACTTTCACAATATTTGAAATGGCTAAAAATTCTGGTATCACTATATATTTCATTATTATAGGTTCACTCCCAATCATCTTGGATCCATGGGAAGATCTCTATTGTGGCAGGTTCAACACTAGGTATGATTGCATTCTCAAGTTCATGATGAGGGACCACATCCTACACTTGATGCATTGAATCGATAGTAAAATAATAGATACTTGGTTATTGATGTGAAACAAGAGGTTATGAGGGGTAAATTTCCCCTTACTCATGATCTTTGATGAGATCCTTGGTGAATTTTTCTTTCTTATGTAATCACCTATATTAAGATCCTTTTGTATCTAATGTTTTCCTTTTCACAAGCTCCCTAAGTGAGAAGATATCGTGGTTCTCTTTGATGCCTTTAAATATGAGAGATGAGATAATTTCCTCAAGAGGGTGTGAAGACTACTAGATTCAATGAAATAAACCTCTTTCTTTTGAACCACTCTTTAGGCCTTGGATCACCACTACAGCTTCTCTCATTGATATCAACCGATTCACATAGACTCCATGAGATCGGTGGAAGAGGTGAAGACTTCACCTCTTGATACTATGGATCAAAAAAATTAATTCCATCATATTCCACACCTTCAATGAACCAATTCAAACTAAACCTCTTCATTTTTCCAATAGTAATTCACATATGATCTCTTTTTCTTACCTCAAAATCGACAGAAATCGACCCAAAAATATTCAATTTGGGAAATATGGTGTAATTAAAGTCGACAGAAATCGACCCAAAAATATTCAATTTGGGGAATATGGTGCAATTCAAGGAGATTGAATGTTTCAAGATTATTTTAGATGTCAAAATCATCCCTAGATGTGTATGAATAGAGGCTAAGGGAGGAAAATGAAGATTCAATATTCAAGGCATCAACATCACTTTTGCATGAATAAATACCAAGAGAAATGGGGAAGGACACACCTTTTTTATTTTGGTTCTTGCACATGTTGTGGACTTGAGAAAACTACCTATATAACTCAAACATCAATATTTTATCATTGAGGTACATGGGGAGATTGCTACGAGCGAGGTCAAATCCTGAAACCCATATATAAGATAAGGTGAAGAACTGAGTGAAATAACATCCATATCTCTTGATCAATGATTCGGCTTGAGAAGACAACCTTAGTTCTAGTTTTCCCTATAAAAATTAGATAACAAACATGATGAATGCATCATTCACTAGGGCCAACTGATCATTGGTTTCTTTGAGAGTGAGGTGAGGATAATTTTCATATTCCAGTGATTTTTGAGAAAATTTTTAACAAAGAGTTAGGCCTTTGAACAATCTTGTGCTTGGTGAGAGCATATAATAGGTATGAGGTCATAACAAAAATCCTTGTATCATGTAACTAGAGAAACACTTGAAAATGAGAAGGATTCTCCAGAGAAAGGCTGGTTCCTATTCCTCCTGCTCGATGCACCAATGAAACACAGAGGTTTACCCAAAAACTAATCTAACTACCAAGGAGACAGGAGGGAGAAATGCATAAAAATAAACCTAAGCTAGGGGGTGATGCACCGAGGAATGAAGAACATAAGCTTTGCAAAAATAAACACAGTACTATATAGACGCAATACCACACCACGCATGTAACCGAAATGCAATGAGAGATCAAAATGACAACAATGAATACATGAGAGGATTTAAATTTAATCACGTATATATATATTGCTCGTAGAATCGATTCAATACATCAGCAGTGGCCAAGAGGCAACAAAGGCATTACACCATGTGGGAGGCTTGAAAACTCCACGAATTCTCTTGCAAGGTGAGAGAAGGGAGGGATTGCAAAACAAGAATGTCCAACATTAAAAAGAAGCTCCTCCTTACAATTTATAGGAAGAATGAGAGGAAAAAGAGAGAGGAATTCAAATCTTCCCCAACCACCTCCGTAATGCACTTAACTCATCTCATTATGGCAGTAAGTGTGGATCATGTCAAAACGGCGGGCTGCCTAACAGAGCGCGAACTCGTCTCGCCGCATTAAAGTTGTTCGTCAAGCATTACTTCGCTTATTATTTCGTGCTGAGGCGTCTTCTTGATTTTCATCCTCCACACTCAACCAAAATGCAAGGTTGACCTTGGAAACGTAGAGAATTTTACCAGCTTTCCATTGATATAAAGAACGCAAATCCGAGCTCGATCAAAAGTTATGGCGATATCAAGATTTAGGACACTAATAGTGCGAAAAACGATTTTTGAAATTCTTCCGCGCTCGCCACCGGATGACACGTGGCAGTGCTCGATTCACTGAATAATTCTCTCTCTTTTCTTTTCGGTGGCTTTCCTTTGAAATTTCCTCATGGGCCCTTAAATGGGACACGTGGCACGATCCTATTGGTTCGGCCTGCTCAAAACTCCCCTCCGACTTTTGACTTTTCTCTTGGAGGACACGTGGCAGCTTCCGTCGGTCGACGGTCCTGCCGGTGATCCGCATCCCACGCGCCCCTTTGTCCCATTTTTCTTTATGCTCTTTGTGCTGATTTTGGGTGCAAACCGCCGGCCAAGCCCATTTGTCCCAAATGTCCTGGGCCGCTTTCTGATCGCTTGTTCCCATTTCACCCGCTCGCCTACTGCTTCACGCGCATTTTTGGCCCTGATGTCCCATTGTGTTTCTGACCGACTTGACCTTTTTCACCCGGTTCGGCCGGTTCGCGCCTTCGCGGCCCGTATGTCCCAATCACTTTTGACTACTCGTGCTCATTTCGGCCGATCCGGCCGGTTCGGGTCTTTTTGTCCCAAACGTCCCGAGCAACACTTAGCCAATTTTTCTTCCTCCTTCGGCCGGATCGGCCTTTCGCGCCCGCCGCGTACTCTTGTCCCAGATGTCCCGATTGCTCCTAGGACTAGGACTTAGCCGATTTTCACGATTTTTCCTGGATCAACCTATTTGCCTTTCTGCAACTTTTGATGCATGTTATCGAAATTTTACCCTGGGGGGGTGAAATTTTGACAACAGTTTTGACGACTCAAGGGTTACTCCGCCTCGCTAGGTAGAAGATCAAAGCGCCTTTAGCGATCCATTGGGCATGGAGTTATAAGCAATAACCCAAACCAGCCTGACATCGCAACTTCTTCTTCAAAGAACACTCCGAATCGTAAAACAACCCGAGAGCAATAAAACTCGTGCAAAGCACTTAGGGAAATAGAAACCTAACTACAATAGACAATGTGCATACGCACTTAGAGGAATTAAGGGAATCTAAACTAATATTTACAAGGGCAAACCTTTCCTAGTAAAGAATGTTTAAGATAGATTCCGTTAACCGAATCAAGTTCCTCTCCATCCAATGCATAATCGAAGGCATTACTATTTTTGCATCCCGTGACCATGTAGGGACCACTCCAGTGATGGCATCAAACTTGGAATGCCTTCCGGTTTTTCCCGATCGCATCCCATTTCGTAACTAGGTCCCCTTCCCGAAGGTCCTCGCTTCTAGCTCTCTTATCAAACCATCTTTTTACTATGGCCTCGATCATTTTCAATCGTCTCGAACCGCATGTTCTCTCGATTTCTTCTAATTCCATCAATTCCACATACCCGACCTCCATCGGTTCGAACTCGATAACTCAAGCCGCTTCATGAGCTCCAAGGTCGGCAATTCTAATGATATAGGCACATACTCCTTCCCATAGACCAACTTGTAGGGAGAATTACCCGTAGACCTCTTTGTGTATTCTCACACCCATAACGCTGATTTTAGCCTCAGATGCCATGTTCTTTGATTTTCATCCGAGTCCTCCCGATGATTTTTAGCAAATTCTTGTTTGTGGACTCTCGTCATCCATTACCCCCGCGGGTAATAATTTGAAGAGGTGCTCAAATAGATTCCATTCTTGACAGCCCATTCTGTAATTTTTGAACCTATGAATGCTAATGCATTATCTGATATGATGGTGGCCGGTACACCGAACCGGGTTACTATACCTTCATAAAAGTCTAGTATGTTAGATTCACTTGCCTCTTTGAGCGCTACCGCTTCGGTCCACTTGGTGAAATAGTCTGTCGCTGTAAGAATCCACTTGTGGCCTTGACTCGAATTGGGATTGATGACTCCAATGAAGTCCAATCCCCACTGCATGAATGGATGATCTACTCAAATTGACGAAGGGGAAGTGCATGCTAACCTTCCTTTCCCCGTGAAGAATGCACATTTCTTGCATTTCTTAACCCATGAGTAGCAATCATCAATACAGAGGCCAATAGTAACCAGCTTTCATGATTTTGAGAGTCATTACTCATGGGGGTGAAATGGCCTCCCGACTCTCCGTCATGGAACTCTTGTAAGATCCTCTCAATCTGACTCTATCCCAACGCATCTCAATAGAACACCGCTGATGTCTTTTTAAACAAAATACCATCAACAAGCACATAAGGAATCGCTTGTAGTCCAAGTATCTTCTTTTTTGCTTTGCTCATTTCTCGAGGGCACATGCCTCGTCTCAGAGGAAATGTATCATATTCTCGAGTCCAACAGGAGTAGACACATCATCATTTTCCTGTTTTTGATCATCTTGTAATAAATAGGACAACCTTCTTTTTCATTACCTGTTTCAACTTGTTGACTTAAGGCTAGCTGCTCACATAGTCCCTTCCCACGTACTAGTTTGGTAACCTTGATCTCGATGTCATATTCCATGACGCGGGTTATCCATCCTGCACGTTTCTCATTCAGATCCTTGTTCAGAAGGAAGTCCTTAACCCCAACGCATGTGAGACTAATAATTGGATCTTGTTGTTTGAGACTAGGTGCTTGAATTTCTTTAAGCTTCTGATTACCGCAAGGACATGCTTTTCAATGAAAGAGTACCTAGTTTCGTATTCCTCCAAGCCTCGATCAAGAAAGCAATCGGTTGTTCTAATCCTCCTTTGTTTTGTTGTACCAGATTGCAGAAATCGCTTCCCCACCACCAAAGGCATATAACATGAAGTCTTTGGAGAAGTCCGGATTGACGAGAGTCGAGCTTGAGATATAGCCTCTTTTATTGCCTTAAAACTTGCTTTGCCTTCTAGATGTCCACTTAAATGCCATGCTCTTCTTTAACATCAGCATATTGGCTTCACAAGAGCAGCAAAATTTGGGACAAATCTACTGGACAAAATTGATCCTTCCCAAGAAGCTTTGAAGAGCCTTCTTGTGACTTGGCAATGGTAGAGCTCTTATGGCTTCAACCTCTCTCGGATCAATTGCTAATCCTTCCTCGGAGACAATATGGCCAAGGAGTTTTCCTCGTGAGCCAAAAATATGCATTTTTGGGATTCAATGATACCCCAAATCTTCTACACTCTCAAAATACTTGCCTTCAAATGACAGAGGTGATCCGCTGCATTTTTTGAGAATACAATGATGTCACAAGATATATCAAAACTATTTTATTGATCAACCCTCAATGCCATATCCATTGCCCTTTGAAGGTGGCTCCAAAGATTCGATAGCCCAAATGGCATTTTCAGAGGCATAGGTTCCCCATTCGGTGGTGAAAGCCGCTTGAATTGGTCATCTTCTTTCACCATCACCTCGATTATACCCCGAGTAGCCATCTAGAGAGAGAATCTCTCCGAACCGGATACTACTTGCAATTAATTGTTCCATCAAGGGAGCGGGTAATGGTCTTTGAGAGACGCCCTATTTAGGTCTCGGAAATCCACGCACAACCTGATTTCTCCACTCTTTTTTCTGACCGGAACCAAGTTTGCAACCCAGCTTGAGTGCTTGATCGGGAATATAATACTCGCCTCTATTAGCTTGTTAAGCTCTTTCTTCATTAGAGGCTCAATGTGAGGGTTAACTGGTCTCTGCTTCTGCCTGACGGGCTTAGCATCTGGATCCAATTCTATGGTATGTTGTGCCAAATTTGGATCGAATCCTCTTAAGTCTTCGTAGCTCCAAGCGAAGACGTCTGGAAATTCTTGGCAAAGTTGTATGAAATCTGATTTCTCTCGCTCAAAGGGCCACTCTACCAATTTGAAGTGTCTTGCTCTCCCAACCAGACTGACTCGACTCAATCTTCTCTCTTGACTCGTATATTGGCCTTTTCTTTACGGAATCGGTCGTTAGGGTCAAGATAGACTCCAATGTTACCAAACCCTTAGAAGCTTGTTTGTCCGCAGCTGCACTACTTGATCCCCATACTGCTGCTCTAATCTGCCCCGATTCCTAGCTGAAAATTCAGCTTCTTCTTGTAAGAAATTGACGATCTGCTGATCGTTCTCAAACACCTGCCAGCTTGTGTTATTATCTGGAACTGCTGGCCTTACAACCACATGGATGTGTGGCTGCGTTTTTTCTCTTCTGATGTTGTCAACCACATCAAACGTCACTCCAATCGCTCAAGTGAGCCTATCTCATGGCTTCATTTTTCTTCCCGGGTATGGACACAATGTCAAAGCTTCAAATCCTCAATGAAGTCCCATACCCTATTCTTTGTAGCTCCTTAACAAGTCGCTTTTGTAGCATGTTGCCCCCTAACTTGGTTGACGATTAGCTCGCTATCTCCAAACACCCGCAAGTTCTTTATGCCCCTTTTCCCGCCCAATGAAGTCCATGAATCAATGCTTCATATTCACCGTGTTGTTCGAACAGAAAACTGAAACGAAAAGTCTGAATAATACTTGATGTCCCGTGGTGAAAACAACACCGCACCGCCTCCAAAGACTTTGTCTCGCTTCTTGAACCATCAAGAATAATCTCCAGACTTTGTTTTCATCTTTTTGTTCAGCCGAATGATGTCGGGATGGGTGAATTTTCCTCGTGTATACAATACACGCCTAATTCGATTCTTCAATTTCCTCAGATGGGTCAAATTCATGACTTTTGTTTGCCCATTCATCCAAAGTTAAATCAGAATTCCCCGACCTTAGTACTGCTTTCTAGATCACTTGAACACTCCTCCCGATCAAAAGCCGAGCAATTTGCATTGATAGAGCTGGTACATAAGGCTCAATATGGAAATTGGCAATTGGTTCTCGACTGATTGTTGCTTTGCTCCATACCTCGTCCTAAAATCATGTGTGACCAATCTGCAGATAAATATCCACCGATTTTCGCAGTGAAGTCTCTTGATAGACACAACGCAAAGAGTGGCTAAGGTCAATCACGCACACATCTTGCAAAACCGTAACATTAGGACAGAATGTAGTGTTAGGCTTAACCCTCGATGACTCCAACAGCCCCTACCGCTGCCCATCTAGCTTGCATTTACTCTTTTCAAGATCGCTCATATTTCAAACCCAAATGATCCGCTATTTGCTTCGCATCACCGAACCATCGCCTCGAATCTAACATGCAGCTTGTGCACCAAGTGATTTCCAACAATCAATGAAACATAGAAAGGCGAGGCTTCAAAATTTTCCTCGTCTCGGTCCCCTCATGTTGCACCGCATTAGTGAGAATTTTCTCATGTCCCCTGGTTTGATACATTTGTGGCGTATCAGCTTAGCCACCGCAGCTGCAGAGGGTCTCGTTGTCCCGGGATCGCCAAAGGATTCCTACATGGAAATGTTCACATGTGTCTTCTTCATTTGATCGATGATGTCAAAGGGGATGAACTATCCCTTTGCTGCCCTTTTACTTACAACCTTTTCTCGAACTTGAACGGGTGCATGTGTTGCTACAACAGGATCTTGGGCTGATTTTGCAGTTTGATCTCGTGTTTGGTCCATCGACCCTTGTTGTGTAAGAGTGGGTTGAGAAACAACTCGGATTACACGGTTGTCCTCTCCTATATTTCTCTTCTTTGACCGTATTAGCAGCCACGCCTTGAAAAGGCTCATGGTTAACTCCACGTAAGTCTTCCGCTTGCCAATTTGCCAATGTGGTTTCGCTGGGGGTCCTTCTTGCTGCGCTTTGTGTCGCTGATTCTCCTCCCGGCTTGATCTTGAGCAACACCAATGGTTCGCACCATCAAGGCCTGATTTAGTGCACCATTGAAACATGCCGACCGATTGTGAGGTAGATTGCAAGGGTAACACCACCGACTTTTGTGCCATGTTATTTTGTGTTGGTACTAATGCCTTAGAGGCAGATATGGCATTTGGATTATAGGGCTGGAATGGTCTATCGACAGAGGCCTTGTTTGATTCATATTTGCAGCTGGTTAGGTGGTCTTTGAGGCTGATACGGCTGCCTATTAGGTTGAGCTTGAGGCTGATACGAAGGTCTAAAACCTTGAGCTTGCTTGTCTTTTGAGAGTGTGACTAGCTCATTACCTAAATTTTGCAGCTTGCTTCATGACTTCTCAAGCTCATTTGGGGCACTTGAGATGAAGTGGAAGCTTCGCTTGAACTCGATTCCTAGGAGTGGGAATAGAGCTAAGACAGTGCTCGACTAGTACTGGGCTCTCTAAACTTGGATATAATGGCATCGAGGCCAGGAGCTAGCTTGCCACTTGAATCGCATAATTTTCAGCTCTAATGGCAATACTATAAGCAGCAGGATAGTCAGTGCCTCCCATAGATTGAACCAACATAGAAATATCAGAATTTAAAGCTTTAAGGTAGTATAGAAAAGCACCTTCGCTGTTGGCCTTCGCCTAAGCACACATCGGAATTCTATCCCAAGATCTTTGAAATCTGAAGTTGAAGCCGCTTAGCCGCCATCGAAGCTCTCGATGGTTGTCACCGCTCCAAAAGAGACAAGTTGTCTCCTTCTCTCCAAATTGATCATGAAGTGCAATACATAGCTGATTCCAGCCAGTGATAGAGCCACCCAAGGCTCCTAAACCATTGCAATGCCTTCCCTCAATGAAGACGCCAAAATTTGACAAATACTTGCATCTCGTTAATCTCATGGATTGCACAAATGTTAGCAATGTCCTCGACATGATCACCAGTGAGTGGTCCGATTTTCTCCAAGAAAGTATGGAATGTTCTTCAATGCTGCAACGGGATTGATTTTGTGCATTGAGAGCAAGTGGGCAGCCGCCCGTGAAGTTGACATAGGGGTTCACTGTCAAGTCATGCCATTCTCGATTGGTCTTAAAACCTCAGATATTGAAAGAAAGGCCTGCTGTGTGGAGGAGTTGAGAGAGTTCTGCTTGGTGGAGATGGAGACCTTTGAATCCTTCTTCCTCTTTGCCTTCTTCTTGGAGATAATTGTGGTATTCAAACAAAGACTTCCTCTTCTCCAACTCTTGACCTCGTGATTCTTCTCATAAGCTTTTAGGCCTGTATCGCTGAAACCAGCTGATTCTTCCCTGAGTCGCCAGATATGCAAATAATAGCTCTTTTAAGCAAGAAAATTGTAGCAGATGCATATCAACTTTGCTACAAATAAAAATGAGACCTCTAGGTCCCACTGGCGTGCCAAAAACTCATGATGCAAAATCACAAAGACTCCCGGACGCACATCATCAAGCTTCTAGGTTGATGTTCTGCATCCAAGATTGCACAACATTGAATCCTTTCTCCAAGTGTGGGACTTGAAAATGAGAAGGATTCTCCAGAGAAAGGTCGGTTCCTATTCCTCTGCTCGATGCACCAATGAAACGCAGAGGTTTACCCAAAAACTAATCTAACTACCAAGGAGACAGGAGGGAGAAATGCATAAAAATAAACCTAAGCTAGGGGGTGATGCACCGAGGAATGAAGAACATAAGCTTTGCAAAAATAAACATGCACTACATATAGACGCAATACCACACCACGCATAGTAAATCGAAATGCAATGAGAGATCAAAATGACAACAATGAATACATGAGAGGATTTAAATTTAATCACGTATATATATATTGCTCGAGAATCGATTCAATACATTGCAGTGGGCCAAGAGGCAACAAAGGGGCATTACACCATGTGGGAGGCTTGAAAACTCCACGAATTCTCTCTGCAAGGTGAGAGAGAAGGGAGGGATCAGCAAAACAAGAATGTCCAACATTAGAAAGAAGCTCCTCCTTACAATTTATAGGAAGAATGAGAGGAAAAGAGAGAGGAATTCAAATCTGCCCCAACCACCTCCGTAATGCACTTAACTCATCTCATTATGGCGTATAAGTGGCGGATCATGTCAAAATGGCGGCTGCCTAACAGAGCGGCGAACTCGTCTCGCCGCATTAAAGTTGTTCGTCAAGCATTACTTCGCTTATTATTATTTCGTGCCGAGGCGTCTTCTTGATTTTCATCCTCCACACTGAACCAAAATGCAAGGTTGACCTTGGAAACGTGTAGAGAATTTTACCAGCTTTCCATTGATATAAAGAACGCAAAACCGAGCTCTGATCAAAAGTTATGGCGATTCAAGATTTAGGACACTAATAGGCGAAAACGGATTTTTGAAATTCTTCCGCGCTCGCCACCCTGGATGACACGTGGCGTGCTGCTCTGATTCACCGAATAATTCTCTCTTTTGCTTTTCGGTGGCTTTCCTTTGAAATTTCCTCGTGGCCCTTAAATGGGACACGTGGCACGATCCTATTGGTTCGGCTCTGCTCAAAACTCCCCTCGACTTTTGACTTTTCTCTTGTGAGGACACGTGGCAGCTTCTCGTCGGTCGACGGTCTCTTGCCGGTGATCCGCATCCCGCGCGCCCCTTTTCCCATTTTGCTTTATGCTCTTTGTGCTGATTTCGGTGAATCGCCGCTTCAAGGCCCATTTGTCCCAAATGTCCTGGGCCGCTTTCTGATCGCTTGTTCCCATTTCGCCTTGCCTTGGCTGGGTTCGCGCATTTTTGGCCCGATGTCCCATTGTGTTTCGGATCGACTTGACCTTTTTCACCCGGTTCGGCTGGGTTCGCGCCTTCGCGCCCGTATGTCCCAATCGCTTTTTGATCGCCAGTGCTCATTTCGCCGATCCGCCGGCCTCGGGTCTTTTTGTCCCAAACGCCCCCGAGCAACACTTAGCCAATTTTTCTTCCTCCTTCGGGCCGGATCGGCCTTTCGCGCCCGCCGCACTTTTTGTCCCATGTCCCAATTGCTCCTAGGACTAGGACTTAGCCGATTTTCACGATTTTTCCCGGATCAACCTATTTTGCCTTTCTCAACAACTTTTGATGCATGTTATCGAAATTCAACCATGATATTAGTGTGAGACCGGAGGTATGATTTAGTCTTTAACCACTCGTGAGATGCAAAATATTTTGAGATTATGACCATGTTGTTACTAGTTAGAATCTACATACATTGTGAGATTCCCTTAGGGGTGTGCACTATGAGGATGGAGTTGTCATCTTCCCTTACTATTTTGGAATCTAGTTCATAGTGCTAAGAACATTCTAGCATTAATTCTATACTATGTACTTATAAAGGATGGCCTCCCATGCAAAACAATCCACTCATGAAAATCTTTTCTTTGTGGATCTCTTAGTCCTCCAAACATCCTATTTTTAGGTCCTCTAGGTCCATGTGTGTGATATCACTGTCACCCACACGTAGATATTTAGTGACTAGTGTTGAAATGGGTTCCATATCTTAAAATTTTAAATTCATGTTTCCAAAAATCAACAATATGAGTGAAATCGAGACGAGAAAAACTTCACGCACATAAATATGAGACTTTCTATTTTAATAGGTGGGGTTAAGAGCTGCTATTTTTATAATTTTGACATTTTTTCACAATACTTATTCTATAAATATCCTAATACACTTATAATACTTCCATTTATGATAATACTTCTATTGTTATAATTTTTTTTTATTTTGGAAAGTTACCCAATTTACCTTGGTTGAGGTTTCTCATTGTTTTTGGATCTAAATTTTGATGGTTTGAAATTTTGGGAAAATTTATATTTTTAGAACAAAAATATTTAGAGCATGTGATATTTTTAGAAAGTTCACTTACTAGTTTTGAATTTCTACCAAACCACTGTCACATCGTGTTTGGCTCTACACCAGATCCAAAGTGCTCCAATTTTCATTGTTTTTTGTCAATTGGAACTCTTGGAAATTCAAAAAGAAATTTTTAGGGTTAGGGTTTTTATATTTATATATCAAAAAGATAGGGCATCATAGGGTATGTATCTAAAATCTTCCCAAAGGCATTTTAGAGAAGAGAAATATGACAAACTTTTAGTGCAATCATATTTCAGTTAATGAGATATGATTAAAAACAGCTTTTGGAGGCTATGGCTGTTATATAATTTTTTACCAGCATCTATATTAAAAGGATAATTTTAAAGGTTTTAAAACATCAAAAATGGTGGATGGTTGACATGTGGTGAAGAAATGACTTGAAAATGAGTTATAAAACACTTTTATGATGTTATGCATCACCATAGACCAAACCTGGGTTAAATGTGAGTTAATATGAGGTTTAAATATGTTTTTCATGGTGCATTAAGACCAAAAGGTATAAAATGGGATTCCAAGTGTGTCTTGAATAAATATGAAGACAAGTGGAAGCACAGAGTGAAGGTGAGTGAGATGGAGGAGTTAGGAAAACACTTAGTGTGGCTAGGAGAGGTCACATGAGTGATCAGGAGTTGGGGCTTGGGAATAGGAGCACTTTATTATCACATATGTACCCCTTAATAGTTAGGAAAATAGGGACATAATTTTTTTCCCTTGGAGATGGATAAGTGCAAGTGGGAAAAAGGGTACTAAGTGGTTTAGTGTCGGAGCTGAAAAATGAGCTTGTGAAGCCTAAATAGGGTCATGTGAGTGTCTGGGGATAAGAATGGGAATTGGGGACAATTTATTGTCCCCTATGACCATTTGGGGACATGGGAGACAAGGGATAAAATGTTTCACCCAAGGTGAGGGAGTGAGGGTGCACTTTTTTTGTCCCCTCTCGCCCCTTGTCCTGTGGGGACAAAAAGACACATGAGACACCTAAGACACTAATTACTCCAAAATTCACTTATGGGAGAAGGATGAGAGTGTATTTGTTTCTTTAATGTCACCCATTTCTAGTAGGATAAAATTGGGAAAATGGGAGGTCAAAATTATGCCTTGCTATTTTTAGAAAGTCATGTTTTGCACTACCTTACTTGAAATAGCCTTAAAACACAATTTTTCCACTCGAAGGCTCAGGATGGTATTTTGGGGTAAAATATATGAATTTTAATCCAAAATTCATTGTAATACAAATGGAATAGTTATTATAACTTGAATACTCCTAAAAATACAAAAAAATCCCATTTCTATATAACTACTAGGGTTTCTACAATGTTTGAATTGTCTTAAGAAATTATCACACCTTGGATAAAATTTGATGCTTCCAACAAGTAGAGAATCCTATAATATTTATGGTTTCTATTTTATTGACTTATAAATCCTTATATATCTCCTAGAATCATCTAGAGAAGTCTAGGTTCATAATTTAACTATTCATTCCTTGTACTTGTAAACCCGTCGTTGAAGAAATTGTCCCCGAATCATACAATCTTTCCTAAATATTCCTAAAATGATTCCAAAAACTTAAAGGCTCTCCAATATCACTTCCATATGTTTAATAACTTTCTATAACTCTCCTAGATGATGCATGTAGTCCCGAAATGACCAAAATTGGCCTTTCCCGACTTGCTTGCAGAGCTAGTCTTCTGTTGTACTTCACTGAATGGAAGAATTGATCTTATCACACCATTTTAAAGAATTGTACATGTTAATCCAAGGAATTAAGAAAAATTTCAAGGAAAATGTGACCATGACATAGGAGGTAAGATTTCGAGAGAGGGATTTAGGAGGATTTTGAAGCATGTTTTTATCTTGTGGCTTAGTTGTCATGATGTAAATTTTTCATTTTTGGGCTAGTTAATTGACATAAAAACATAATTGTAATTCATAGAGAAAATTATGGAGAGTGGAGATGAGAACGCACAATTTAAAATTACATGGGATAATGTAAACCAACTTGCATTCATTGATCAAAATTTCACCTCCCTTTGAATGGAGGAGTTACATTTACTTATATAAAATTAGAGGCCTCATTTCACCGACCTCACTTAGAAATATTACATGGACTAAAAAAGGGAGATAAATGGACTTGAAAAAAATATCCTAACTAATTTGTTTTAGGATGATTACATTGAAATCATGGCCTAACATGCCCTCTATAATATAGAATATTCGTAGGTAACTACTCATTGCTCTTATTTTTGGTGGACCCATGTTCGGGTGGAGTTGATTATGCTTTGGATTAGATACTTAGGTGTCCAAACCTAGTTGAGTGGCCATGGAAGTTGATATTGTAAGGGCATCTCTACATATCTTATAGTATTTATCCATCTTTCTAAGGTTAATTATAGGCTGCCTAAAAATTTTAGGACCCATATCCAATAAGATTTTATGAGAGAACACCACCATTTAAAATATCTTCTGAAGATTGACCAGATTTTAAATATTTTATTTTGAATTATAGAAAATTCAATGACTTAGGAAATGCTTACCTCATTTTCCTTAGAAATATTTGTATTGAAATGGATCATGAATTTCTTCGATGGTCCATAAATTCTTACTTTATTATTACCTACCGATTCTTTGTCAAGATCCTAGCAATTGTTTCCTCTATGAAAATATGATTACCCCTTGAAATCATAGCTTGAAATAATAACGTCTAGTTATGGGGGAATCCTATCTAATTGGTTAGACTAGTATTCCATGCCATTATTCATATAACTGGAGTATTTTTGGCACAAAATAACATATTTTGATGTAATAACTATGGATTCCTTACAAGATCCTTCTTCTATGCCTCATATGATTACATGGATCATTAGTTGCGAGGTATATGTAAGTCTTAAAATCAACACGTGATCTTAAGCACATGTGAACTCCTGAGGTTGTGTCAGGACAACCGAAATGGAATTGATAGATGGTTATGTGATGGTCTAAATACAAAGGATATGCGGAATGTACAAAAATGGATGAAAGTGGCCAAACAAGTGATCAAGGAAATCAAATGTCCTTAGTGGTCACTATGGGAATCTACTCATTTAAAGCAATGAATGCTTACCTCACTTGGTTGGATGAAATAGAGAGATTAAGGAGAATGGACACACGCAGAAGTCTATCAATGTCGTGTCACCAAACATCCTCTAGATTGGCTGAAAATTTCAGGGAACTATCCTCCATTTTCCTAGAGACGCTCTGCACACATTACAATAACATCAAAAAACCATAATATAACTATTCATAGTAATAAGAGCTCTCTAGAGCCCATAAAGTGAAACTAACAACAACAAAAAAACATAGATAAACTAACAACATTGATGAAAGTAACAACCAGTAACAGAGATAGTGAAAAAACAAAACAACCCATCCCAGGTCATTTGTAGGATTTTTCAAGCCCCTCCAACACCTTAGCCCATTCTTTTTCCCAAAGCTTCAATATTAACCACCAAGGATCCCAGGTCAAAACCATCCGGGGTAGCCTTTCTCTTCCTTCCCTGACTATCCATGACACAATAGGTATTGGCGAGCTGCCCCAGAGTCTGAAGGTGTTGCAGGGTCGATTTCACCATCACAATGCTCCATTCCATATAACTATGGAGAATTTCCTTAACCTGATCCATCTCTTTGGTTATGGCACCAAAGTTGGCCTTTAAAACCTCAATCTCTCCACCCTACCCAAAGCTGACCGCTTCCTCCACCTACTCTTTCATCTTATGCCAGTCATTGAATAAAAACTAGACCGAGCTCTTAGTGAGCCACATATCACCCTTGAGTTCCTCTATATCCACCCATCATCCTTGCCAAGTGGTTTTCCCCTTTGATCGGACCAACGTGACCCATTGCCTCAAAGTGTTGTTCCAGTTGAGCATTAATAGGGGTCAAGACATCCTGTTTTTTGGACTCACCCTTGGTGTTCGATGGGGAGCAAGGGGTCTACTTTGATTTTAGGTCCTTAAGATTCTTGGGCCATAACCACCTCCACCTCATCCTGGTCATCATCCGAGTCCCCATCCTAGAGAGTCAGAATCATCACTCGATTCCTTCTCCTCCGAGTCCAAACCAAGTGCCATCCGCATAAGCTTCCAAAGCCAACTTAAGGGAGCCAGTTTTATCAATGTCCAGTGCCCCTTTTGACCAGGGAAAGGATAAAGCCTTGATGGAGAGGGACATAAATTCTTCTCATTTTGAACTATGAAATAGAGGCACACAGGGAATGATACAGGAAGTAGGGGAAACTAAAATCCTAGCCACACCTAAAATGATTTAGCATAGGGAGGTGGTAGGCATAAATACACTTGTGATGGCCCTCGAGGGTTAAAAATTGAATGAGAGAGAGAGCCACCTCATCATACGGATTAGGTAAAGACAATCTAAGGTAACCAAAAAAATGGGAGGTGAGATTCTCATTACCTTTGAGAAAAAGATTCAATTCTTCAGATGCTTCCTTCTTTGGTTTGTAGACCTCCCTCCCCACCACTGGAATGCCCATCACTTTTTCCACCAAATCCATAGTAATCTCCATCCTGATCCCCTTCATTTCACCACAACTCCTTTTTTGGTCACTTTCCAGGCACTGGAAAAATCCTTGCTAAGATTTTCATAATGCCCTTTGAAATTTTTTCAGAAAGGGGGTAAAGCCCTTGCTATCAAACAAGATCCATAGCTTTAGGCATGACCCCTTCAAGATTAGCAGGTTCAGTTCTGACAAGATCACCCCCATTTGGTGAACAACAAAAACCTCTTCACGAATAGACCCAAAATCTAGAATGCCAAAATATTACTCACACGCCAAGAACTAAGTTTCTACAGACACGGGAGACAATAAGAGCTCTCCAAGAATACGTGTGAATCTCATTCCCGATCTTCTCATTATTGAGAGATAAATGCAAAATCATCATATGGCCAGTCGAGCTTGATGAGATTGACACCCCATGAAAGGATCTTATACGTGTGCATTGGTGTCTTTTAATAAGTGTGCCCACACCTTGGGATCGAGAATTTCCACCTCCTTCAAAAGTGTCAACTCAAGCCCATTAACCCCCATATTAGCAAAGAAGTCCACCACAACATTAGCCTCCCTATACACATGTTTGAAAGTGATGAAATTAAAAGATAGAGCCATTTTCTTAATACTCTTAATAGAGTTATGGTTGGAGATAGAGATGGAGCCTTTCCCATTTATGTTGTTAATTATGTTCAGGGAGTCCCCTTCCACTTCCAGATTGGAAAAATTGTGTTGCAGAGCTATAGATAGACCCCAAAAAACCCCAACAACTTTCAATGACATTATTAGTTTGAGTTCCCAAATTGTGATAGAACCCAAGGATAAATCTACCTTCAAATCCCAAAAAACCCCCACAACCTGCATGACCAGGGTTTCCCTTGGAAGCCCCATCAAAGTTTAATTTTAAATAGTCCTTGCTAGGTTTCACCCAACCTTTGAGTCGAGGGTTAAGACTAGGGGGCTAATGGTAGTGGGTCCCAGACCCCACTTCAAAGAAAACTTGGATTCATTCTAAAAGAAGGACTTTTTTTGGAAGTTCAGATTAGAGAAGTTAGCCAGATAGAATTCACACAACGGGCTCCAATTTTGCTAGGGGGTTCTTTTTTTCCTTTAAATATTCTTCTATTTCTTTCCTTCCATATCTCCCAAGCCAAATGCATAATAGAGAAGGTCCATAAAAATTTAACCCTTGGCTCTTAAAAGGACTTGACCATTGAATCCACAACAGTTTTATGGAATCTAAAAAAACCCAATTAACTTCAAAAAGATTGAGGATGGTTTTCCTGACCGAGACAAGAAAGGGGAAATTGAGGAACAGGTGTGAGGCATCTTCACAATCAGATTCACACAAAACACATCTATTAATCATGTGGAAATTTCTCTTGTTCAGGTTTCCAACCATAAGAATCTTGTCATGGATAACCAACCACCAAAACATATTAATCTTGGGTATTAATTCTTTGACCCAAACACTTCCCCAGTTAAAATTATCATCTTCCCCCTCTTGAAAAAAAGAGTAGTAGGCACTTTTGACCGAGAAAAACCATTATCTTCCTTAGTCCAGAATATACTATCCTCTTCAGGATTCTCTTTGTTAATAATAACTCCTCTTAATCTGTTGTTAATAGAAGAGATCTCAATGTTGTTAGAATGATCCAAAGCTATGGTTTTCCATTGTCCCAAAGGGTCATCCAAATTGAAGAAGTCTCTGACCTTGGTCCCATATTTGGTCATAGAATCTCTATAGACTGTTGGGTAAATAGTCTTAAGAGGAAGGTCCTCCAGCCATTTGTCCTCCCAAAAGTTAATGGTTCACCCATTTCCAACAAGCCATTTGCAGCCCTCAGAGACCACATGTTTAGCCCAGTTTAAAGATTTCCAGAAATAGAAGAAGCATTAGAGTTTTGGTGTAAGCACCATTCATTAGCAGAAAAGATTAGGCCAAGTATTTCCTTCTTATAATACTAGTCCAAACACTCTCTTCCTTTAATAGTCTCCAACTCATTTTTTCCAGCATAGCTTTATTCATTTTGGTCCAATCTCTGATACCAAGGCCACCAAGTTTTTTGGGGGTATAGACCTTATCCCAGTGATTAGAGGAATTTGTCTTTTGATTCGGTTCCACTCCATAGAAATATTTTTGTATGCTCTCCAGCTTGCAAGCAAACTTCGAGGGTAATCTATAGATAGACATCATATAAACCGGTAAATTCTGAATAGAGCATTTGAGAAGAACAACTTTTCCAGCTTGAGATAGTAGTGACCCTTTCCACCCTTCCAGTTTCTTTAGAAATCTATCAATTAGAAAATTCCAATCAACATTCTTTGGTTTTTCCACCCCAATAAGCATACCAAGATACCGAGTTGGGAGAGTTTTAGAAGGACAACCAAGAATACCAGTAATTTTGATGCTTCTTCTTTCAGGGGTATTGATAAAGAAGACAAAGCTTTTCCCATAGTTGATCAATTGATCTGATGCCTCCTCATAATCCTTCATTAACTGTTTGAATTCTCTGGCTTCTAGGATAGATGCCACACCAATCAACATAGTGTCATCAACAAAATGCTGATGAGAAACCCTCTGATAGTTGACAACCAGAGAAATACCACTGATTCTACCCTCCACGGTAGCCTTATTAAGAGATCTACTAAGGGTCTCAACCATAATAATGAAAAGAAAAGGTGAGATAGGATCACCTTGTCTTAAACCACGTGTGTTGTTAAAAACCCACAAGGGGTCCCATTAACTAGGACCGAGAACTTGGCTATGGAAATACATGAGAGAATCAACTCCTTAAAGTCCTCTCCAAAGCCAAACCTCAAAAGAATCTTCAGAAGGAAAGACCAAGAGACTCTGTCATAGGATTTTTCCATATCAAGCTTAATAAACATGGCTTCCTTCTTATTCTGTTTCACTAAATGGAGGGTCTCCTGATGGTGACAATGCCATCTTGGATCTATCTTCCCATAACAAAGCCTCCCTACTGATCAGATATAATCATAGGTAACACAAGTTGAATTCTTAGAGCCAAAATTTTTTAGCACATTTTGTAAACACAGTTGCAAAGACTTATGGGTCTAAAATTTTTAAACTCATAGGATCATGATTCTTAGGGACCAAAGCCAGAAAGGTGCTATTTAACTCCTAAAGCATCCTTTTATTCTTAAAAATTCCTGAATAGCATTGCATATATCATCTCTCACAATCTCCCAAAAAGTTTGGAAGAAGAAAGCAGGGAAACCATCAGGTCCCGAGGGCTTTATCAGGGTTTAAGGATTTTATCATGAATTCAATTTCTTCCACATAAGGGATTTTAGTGAGCATGAAGTTGTCTTCATCATTAATCGATGGGGAATAACATCTAGAAACTACTCTTCCTTAGTGTTGTTAGAATCTCTAGAGGATGTCAGAAGCTTGCTGAAGAAAGAACATGCCTCTTTTTGAATTTCCTTAGGGTCATTGAGCATAACTCCCTCTTCATTTTTTATGCATATAATTCTATTTGAGCTCCTTCTTTTGAGAGTGGAGATATGAAAGAACTTCATGTTCTTGTCACCATCTTTGAGCCATGAAACTCTAGATTTCTGTTTCCAAAAATTTCCTCCTTCCGAAGGATGTTATGATACTCAACAAGTAAATCCTTCTCATTATTTTGGATGAGCATAGTATTTCCTCCCCAGGTGATTCCAGATCTCCCTGGAGGAGTGAAATCTCATTAGCCAGAGACTATTTTTTTTTTTTTGAAAATGTTACCAAAACTTCTTTTATTCCATTCTTTCATTTTTTTAACATGAGCAAGCTTTTTAACAATTCTAAATAAAGTCATACCTTTGATTTTTACATTCCACCATCCCTTAACTAAATCAGTAATATCCTCATCTTACAGCCACATCTTTTCAAATCTGAAAGGGATTCTCCTCCTCCTTAGCCTTGATCTGGAAGAGGATAGGATTGTGATCAGATCCTATGTGGAAGGGAAAACAACCCAACTTCTTTGTTCAACCATCCCCAAGAGATCGAGCTCATCTAGTTTTACCTGAATCAGCTGGTCACCCTTTCTTCTATTAGACCAAGTAAATCTACTTCCTCTAAGCTCAACATCCATAAGATTATTGAGGGAAATAAAATCTTGAAGGTCTTCCATGCTTTCAGTGAGATCAATATTTCCCCCTTCTTTTCTCCAGGACACAAAGGGGTGTTAAAATCCCCCAAAATCACCCATTCCATCCCTTTGATCACGTTCTAAAATTTGGAGAGATCGCCCAAAGTTTTTTCCTTTCACTTTTACTATTCGGGCATAAATATTTGATAAGATCTAGAACTCCTTGGATTTCTTATCCTAAAAAAGCAAATCCATATGGTTATTTCTATTAAGAAGCTTCATACCTTTGAGTTTTTCTTCATTCCAAATAACTACCATACCCCCAATGCTGGTGCATGTCGAACTAACAACAAAACCCCAAAATTTATTGCAATACCTTCCACAAGTCTCTAAAAAAGGGGCCTCCACCATCTTAGTTTCTGTAGAGAGCCAGAATGTCAAAATTGTGAGTCATCTCCAAATATTTTATCAATCTCCACTTGATAGGGTTGTTCAACCCCTAATATTCCAAGATATTATATTCATTTAGTCACTTGGTTCTTTGATCTTCTAAAGCTTCTTAGATCCAGTTTTGATTGGGTTCCATCATCTATTTCCTTTTGACTTTGTTTCTTCCTCCACCTATTTGGAAGGTCTCCCAGATCCAAATTTTTTTGGGGTCTTCTTAAATTTTCCCTTTGAGAGGAGTAGACAAAGAAGTATCAATTACTGCTTGGTTAAAGTCCCCCTTCCCAGACTTGATCAACTCATAGGCCTCTACAGTTTGAGTAGAAACCACTTCCTTAATAATGTCATGGATGTTGTTAAAAACCAGCTGATTTTCATTTCCAAGGGTCACAACATCCTTTTCCTTAACCTAAATATTTTCAAAGGGATTTGAAATCATTTCAAAAGACTCATTGAAGCTGCTATCACCCAGATCTTTTGACTAAAATTTTCCTTGGCTACTTCCTTAAGCAGATTATCCAGTTTTTTTTTGGAAAGAGCCTTTTCAGCTTGAACATGGATCATAGCCTTCTAGAACCATGGTTCCAAATGGGCATTCCATTGGGACTTCTTATGCCTTACTTCTATAAAACCTTCTTCATCCATAAAGACAAACTTCAAGACATTTTTCTCTCTAGATTCATTTCCATTATTTTCCATTATTTGGATGCCCTTATTAGTATTTACCTTCTTTGGAGAGACCAGAGGGGCACTTCCTTTGCCTTTGTCCATTTCCTTTGGATGCTTTTCCCATTGGTAGATCTTAGAGACAATCAACTTACATTGATGCTTTGCATGCCCCCATCCCTGACATTTCTCACATCTTAGAGGGCAGTTTTCAAAATCTATTTTTGTTCCCAACTACCCAGTTTTGACCAAGGAGATGGATTTAGGAAGGGAAGAGCCCATCAGAGAATAGATACAAAATCTCACACAAACCACTCTAGATTTAGTAAGCATCACATTATCGACAACAAAAAAGTTCCAAGGGTGTTAGCAACTCCTTTTATAATATCCACATCCCATAGTTCCAATGGTAGACCTGGGAGTCTCACCCAAATAGGGAACTGATTAATATTCTCTCTGTCAGGGTTGAATTTGGGGTCCATTTCTTAGGAAGAGGCCAAGTTTCCCTAGGAACCATGGGCCATCATTGAGGATCCTCTGTGGATCTTCAAAGTTGTTGAAACTAAACAAGAAAAATCCATTTGGGAGGGTGTGACATCCATATGCCCCTTAGGTTTCCATTTTGCAACAGACCAAGACCTAATGGAGTCAATATTTGGTCTACCCCCACCAGTTTTCCTATCAAGGCATTCTCCATTTTACTCAGATTCCGGTCTATAATGATATCTGGGATATCTAAGAATTTTCCTAAAGCATCCTGTTTAAGTTGAGGAATGATTCCAAGACTTTTCTCTTTCTCCAAGTTCAAAATATTCATAAGTTTTGGGGGACAGTTAATCTAATCTAATATTTTTGTATTTTTAAGCTTTTGGAAAATAGAAGAAATACACACAATTTTTTTTTAATTAATTGAAATTGATTCTATCTAAAATTAATAGAACTAAAAAGAAAACAACTAGATGTGGCTATGTCCCCATGTAGAATGGAACTAAGCTATTCTAATAAAACATAACCTTCCTAATTTTTACTTGTGGATATACAACTTCCTCTCGTTATTACCTTAGAGTAACAGGAAGAATGAAAATGTTCTCGGAAGAAGATCTTCTCATAAAACTTCCTCTAGTCATTATTTTACCCTCAATAATTCTTTTCTAACCCCAAGCGCAAGACTGACCTATCATCCAAAGCATACACCGGGTGCTCACCGAGTCATGCGTGGGTGTCTCGAGCTACTCCTTTATGTGAGATTTACAAGAGAGTTATTCCATTAATGGAGGATTATTTGTAGAAACAAAATTACATTCATCTAATTTAAATGGAAGAAGATATAACCAATAGATCTACACATTAATGCATCAAAAAGATAAATAACATTGTAAGAAGTAAAAGAAACAAGATCTGAGTCATGATAAGCCAAATAACATGTGGGTTTACACCCATAAGTAATTTTTACAAAATAGATCCATGTATATTGATTTAATAGAGTTATGGTAGCCATATTACATTCAAAAGGGTCATCTTAGACCATATACATCAAATGAAAGAGACTCAACTATGTAAACCTATCTAATCAGAGATCCTAACTATGTTTTTCCCCATTATATCCCTTGTTATAGATCTCAAGTACCCATACATATGCTTAATGGTATCCCTTACAACCCTCTAGCACTAAGTACTCTAAACCCTAGCACCATGAACTCCAAACCCTTAGTATTTACTATCATTTCTACAGCACTTCGTTACTCTCCTTCTCTTTCTCTTCTCCCCTTTTAACTCTACACCCATATATCTCTCTATCGGTGTCATTTTTCCTATCCTAAGAACTTCTTTAAATAGGACCATCGACCACCACCATGACTTATCTCCTGAGCATATCACATGCAAAATTTCGATTTAGTCCTCCATTCGAAAAATTATTATTATCTTTACAAACCTTTAACTAACTATAATGATGCCTCTAGGAATATTCCTTGTGTGGAATATCCTTTTCTTGACCTTCAAGGTTCCAGGATGGAACCTTATCCACTTATCATGCCTAGTCGTCCTCGGGTTTTTCTTAAGTGACTCCATGCTACCAAATATGGATAAGTCCTTTAAACCCTTGTTATGTATCCTATGCCACACTAGTTTCACTTAAACCCTTCTTAAACCCCTTTTTCCTGTGTGCTTTTCCCTGAGTGCCCTTCTATCTACTGATCATACGTGCACGCATTCCTCTTGGTACTTAGCCAATATTTTAGGGTCCAACATCACCCCACACTACATGTGTTCTCCATCCTTAGAAACATTATGCTTCCTCAAAGAATAAATAATAGAGGTATTGAAACAATTAAAGAATGGAAAGATGGAAGAATGGAAGAATAGAATAATATGCTACTGGTGTATGAGGAGTGGTAACTCCTTCTTCACGGATGCCTCAATATTCTCCCAAGCGTCTACTTCTCCCTACTCCTATGGAAGTAGGTCACCCACTAATGTGCTTACTTCATAAAAATAAGCTCCTCACTCTTATCTTTTAGCGCATCTACAATGCTTTCCAACTGCTTGCTTGCTACAAGATCTCTTAGCGTATCCATCTTATAAGTGACTTTGGGTTATAGTTCCTTTAGCTTATTCTTAATTGAATGCTATAAGGTTTTGATTACTTCCAAATTATTTTCAACTTTGGCTAGGATCTTGTCACGTTGTGACCTATTGCCTTTGTGTTTTCTTGAAATTATTTTAGATCCACCTCATGTGTAGCAACCAATATGCTTGTTACCCTATCTCTATTGGCACAGTTTTCATACATGGCTTTGGCCATCTATGCAGTGGTCTTTACTATGGTAAGGAGCTTGAGTATCGAGTCACTATCTCCCCAATCTTCCACTTTTCCTCCTCCTTCTGGTGTGCCATCACCTCCTCTGCTAACTCTAATGTGAGTGGTCACCTTTCCATGGTGAGGATGCGGGTTAAGTATTCCAAGTAGTGCATGGTTGACTCATATTTCTACTCGTGGGGTAGGTCCGGTGCTTTAAGATAATGAAATCTGAAATGACCTCTATCTTCTTATGGAATTCGTGTACATTTTCCTTTTCATCCCTCAACTCACGCCTTAACTGCACACTAATCAATTCCTTTTGTTTTATTTATTTGTCCCACTCAATGATCTCCTCATTATTTTTCTCAAGCTCTTCCTCCAAGACCCTTATTCTGTCATTTCTACCAAAGAGTATTTCCTCCACCTCCATTGATGCTTTGTTGAGTGCGTTGAAAAATTTCTAATCGAATTTTTGGGAATTTACAAGAGGGTTTACTCCCTTGGCATTTAGTATCTTCACCAATGCATCTCAATTTACCTTGAACTCGGGTTCATTAATGTGGGACTGAAAAGCCCAAGATAACATTTTCCTTGTGCACGGGTAAACACCTTCTTCATCAAAATAAGACCACACGAGGAGTTGGTTTATGGGCATGGTAGTTTGGAAGTGTGTGCAAGTACCTCATTCGATCATTAATGTAAGTTGTCTCTTGTTCTTGCACCACTACTATTCCCTTTCCACCTATGTGCATTACCTTTGGGAAGCTTACTATCAAGTTGGGGTCTCTTCCCATGCTTCCATACTCCTTTCCCACACTCAAAATTTCCTCGTTTCCTTTAGAACTTCTTTGATCAAATTCATGCTCCACAACCTGTTAGATGCTTCCCGCCACTTCCCTCTCTATAGTGTTATCCATCTACTCCTTGGTTGGGGTTGGTCTTCTGATCCTTCATGTTTACTTCCTCACTCCCCCTTTATCATGAGAAACTTCCTTGTTCTCATCCTTCTCTTCATTTCCTTATTGATCTAACTTGTTTACATCATACACATGATGATTTTGATCCTCATCACGCTCTTCATTTCCCATGTCACCATCCATGATTTCTACTTTTCCCGAGTTTGACCCTTTTTTCACCCTCTACTTCTTCCTTACTGGTGACTCCAATTCATGGGACTTCTCTTTTTCTTCTTTCCCGAGAAACTCTCCCCTTACCATCGACTCTTCCTTTTGGGCAACTCTTCCTTCTCGTGGCAATTCCTCCATCTATGGTTAATCTTTTCTCACATGAGACCTCTTCTGATGGATGTAAGTACTCATGCCTGCACTCGACTCCTGTGACCTACTGTCTCAGACTGCTCTGCGTGCTTGCTCAATGAATTTTTCTCATGAGCATCTCCTCTATCTATTTTCCTTGGCACAAACTTCTTTCATGCAGTGGGGTCCTTAAGAATGGACACATCATCTTCAACATAAATTCCTTTTTGATAATGATGGCCTTTTGCATAGATACACCCTCATTGTTTTCCTCTTGTAAAAGGTAATTTTACTAGTTTTACCATGTGCACGTCATGAGAGACATAATTCTCCACATAGGCATGCTTCTTGGGGTATATCAGTTCCTGTGTAGCTCTTGAGTAGTAGTTGATCTACTACACTTAGATAAAAACTGAGTTTCTTCACCTCTTTGAATCGATTAACCCCGACCTAGAAGTACTGCATTGTGAAGGAGAAAGGAAATTTACACCAAGGACTCTTGGTGCCATCTACCAAAGTAAATCTTCCGATACAAAAATGTTGGTATACGAAGAACTCAACCTTTCCTTGTACTAATGAGGGTAATTTCTTGGGTATTCTCCAATCAGCCCTGAATGTGTCGCACATCCGCTTATACCACTTTTCTAGGCATGCCTTATGAGTGACCGTCATAGTGTCATAATTATATTGTTTAAACCTCTTGGCGAGGAGGGGTTCTCATCTAGGTATTCCCAAAAAAACTCAAGTTATCCAAAATAATCCCCTTTGCTTAGTTTTTGGCTAACTCCCTTCATTCCTTCCTTCCTTATGTCTCAGAAATTTTTTTATCTTTCAGAACTCAAAATGTTCTATAAATGGTTTCATTGGATAGAGCACCCCCACAACTTTCTAGAATGGTAAATTTTTCCTTCTAACTCCTTGTATTTTTTAGAGTTATGGCTCGATGGAGTTTTGGAGGGAAATTTTCCCTAAGGAGGTCCACCAACCAATGAGAAAGTGCCACGTTAGCGGTGGAATGGTGGATTGGCGGGGGTGACTTAGAAAATTTTCATCAAATATTGGTGGGGCGCACAAAGAAATTTTTTGCCCGAAGGCCCGCCAGCCAATAGGAAGAGGCCACATGTCCTTAGGGTTGTTAGAAGGCAGAGGGGTAGAGGGAAATTTTCCCTTTCACCAAAATATGGAAAATATTGAAAGGAAAGCCCGCCCCCGATAGCCCGCACCAATAAGAAGCTACCACGTGTCCATGTGGCCCGCAAAATCTTAAGGCAGGTCCGCAAGGAAATTTAGAGTTCAAGCCCATGCCAATCAGAAGGCACCACGTGTCCTATTCAGGGAAGCAGTGGCGTGATGGAAAATTTGGAAGCGGTGGCCCACCAACCAATCACAACATGACACGTGGCATCGGAGCTTCAGGCTAGTGGAGAATTTTTGGAAAATTTTCAAAGGCCAAAAAGGCGTAAAAAGGTCAGGGGAAGGCCCACGACCAATCGAAGGTGCCACATGGCATCGGGCTGGTGGGAGGTGGAAACTTTTGGGGAAATTTTCCCAAAGTCAAAAAGAGGGAAAATTTTAAATTTTGGGCCCGCCAGATTCAATTTTGCCCTAGTTTTGCCCTAAATCTTCAGGAGGTCATAAATTTTGAGCCAGAGGTTAGATTTTTGTGTTCTTGGTATCATTGGAAAGATGGTAAAATTCTCTACACAATGGAGGGCTAAATTTTGTGTTTTGGTGGGGTCTAGAGAGATAAAATTAAAAAAACACCTTTGGCATGGGAAGAAGAATAGAACTGACATTTCAACCACCATTTTTAAAGAAGTATGGCTCACATTCTCTCCCAACATGGTCAAAAACATCGGGAATGAAATTTTGAGGGTGCTCATGTTGTTTTAATGCAATTTGGTTGGTGGTTAAAGCATCCTTTCATGCTTTCCCACATTTTCTCCTTCCTAGGCTTGAATTTTCATTGTTAAAATCCAAATTTGGCTCATTTTATAAGGGTTGGACATTTTTATGTTTTACAGCTCCTCTTTCACCTCTCTCGCTATTGTAATGCATGTATTTTTGACATTGGAAATGACAATGCAAGCTCTGTGAATGAGTTTCAGTCCTCTTCTTGTGTTTTTGTTTCATTTTTGATCTTTCATTACATTTTATCATCTATGCATGATGTTTGTTATGTTTTTGTGATCTCGTGTCAATTTATAGAAGTAAAAGTTCACCACTCCTTTAGTGTATCACCTTGTTATCTTAGTTTTATTTCTTTTTTCATTCTCTATCTCTCGTCCGCTTGGAAATTAGAGTAGGATTTATAGTTTAAACCTCTACAATTTACAAGCATACATCTAATTAGAGGAGTTGAGGAACCAACCTCTAACTTGGAGATTCTTTTCCCATTTTTTACAAGTCCCACACTTGGGGAAAAGATTCAATGTTGTACAATCACACTAGGTGTCCATTTTCCAACTAAACATCCGATAGACATCCAGAGGGTGCTATGAATTTGCACTAACAAAACCTATCCAACCCATTGGGCACTCTAATATCACAAAATACAATGGTGAGGAGGACATTACCAAACATGATCTTCTCTTCATCACGTGCGGCATTTATAATCTCCCCGTAGTAAAATATGAGAGGTTATAGATGATTCCCTATGAGATCTTATGGCACACATTCAATCAGGCCTTGTATATTTGTGTCCATCTCTCTTACCCATTAAACTTTGTAACCAAGTGCGCAACCATCCTCATCACCAAGTCAGTAATTATAGAAATGTCAAAGTAGTGCGAACCCTTTTTATTGTCATAAGTCTCAATGATCTTCTTAATGGCTTCCTTGTCTTACAAATCATCGTCCAAGGAATCTCTTCACGAGATAAGGCCGGTGAACCTAGAAATTAGTTGCGGGGTTATGCACATCCTCCGATATGCAAAATAGAAATGGTCTTCACACACGTGTGACATCAACCATTGTTATAGTTTCCTAGGCTTGCCAAAATAGGGCAACTTGTAGAGTTGCAATAATCTAGCCTTCTCCATTTTCATCTTTACCTCATCATCATAGATGGGCATTCCATCTAGTGTCCTCTTCTCTATAGAGTGAACCCATTCTAGTGTCATTTCATTCTTTTTGGTGCTTGTTTGATGGTTGTAATCACTAACGGCCATATTCCTAATGTGAGACACCCATTCTTTACCAAGTAATACGTCATCCGGTACTACATTTCGCATACCATTCTTCATTGAAACTTGTGGAAATGACTTATTTTCCCTTTCTCTTTCCCTTCTTTGGTGAAAAACTAGCTACTTTCCTTTGTGCCATTCCTTCATCGGGTCCTTAAAACTTCTTCCTCTTTCCTAGTCCTCGATTTACTCAACTTTGCAACTCCACTACTTTGAAAAAATTTCTTCAAACCCCATGCCCTAGTTGTGCAACCCTAACCTAGAAAACACTTTTTCCACAAGATGGCATAACACCCATGGGATTCTTCCACATAACCTTCTCCATTTATGCCCGTGTACTCCTTTTGACTCTGGTTTGCTAATCAAACTAGATATGCACACAAATATTCACTACTATTCTCAAACCTTCTTTGCAAGGATGCCCTAGTTCATGAGAGCTCTTTGATAAATTAAAATACAAGGTAGAAAATAACACACCCCCGATATTCTATTTATAACTTTTTATCTTCTCCGTAATAATTTCCATGCCACCTACTAATGTACTTTTGAAATAAAGGAATGTTTTTTTTCCAAAGCAAACCTTCAATGCTTTTCCTCCTTGCTCAATCCTACATAAAAAATTCTGCAACCTTCCTCGGCATGCAACTACCTCAACCATATAATTCTTTGCACTTTCTCCCATGTCAAAGTTAATTCTTTCTCTATGTCTTGGACCAAGTTCATTGCACTACCTAACTCATGTTTCTCCTACATGTTTTACCCTTGCACTTGGTTTCTCAAATAGTTTTGACACCATCCTTCCCTTTTGTTCACCTTTTCCTCACGCGATCTTCCAATCCATGTGTTTTTGATTTTTCAACCCTGGCCATCCACAACCATAGCTTTCAGCACTTGTCACATAATTCCACCCCACACAAAAATGGATGCACATTCCTCTACGTAAATATTTTTTTAAAAATAATAAGTGGCTACCAGCGCACAAATGTGCACAAAACAAAGCAACAAGAAAGGGAAACACAAAGAAAGGAAAATACATAAAAGAAAAACCTAGGCTAACTGAAATAATATCTTATTTACAAACAAAAATAAGACTTATTTATAGTAGGGCTTTAGCCTACTCCCATTGAAATGGCCTGAAACTATGTTCCATTAGCACTTGTAACTAGAAAGTTCCTAAATCAAGTATATAGGATATAATGTACGGGCCCATCCAATGGACTTTGAATTTCCCAGGATGGCACAAAAACTTGGAATCATATAATAGAACCATCTTCCCAACCTCAAATTGCTTGTTCTTGATGTGTTTATCATGTCATGCCTTCTTCATGGCATTTTTATATTTTCTAACTCGAACAAGGAATAGTCCGCCTCTCATCCAACCGCATCAACTTATAAATTCTCTCCTCAAGAGTTTATTCATTATCTAACCCTCCCGTGCATGCTATATGTTGCGATGTCAATATGAATTCAATAGGTAAGACAAATTCCATGCCAAAAACAATTGAAAAGGTGTGGCCTTGTTTAGTCTCTTATAAGTAGTATGATATGATCATAACACAACAATTTTTTTCATCCCAATCCTTTCTTCCCACATCACAAATCTTGGTTAACATGTGATTTAGAATTTTGTTAAATGCCTTAGTAGTCCCATTAGCTTGTGGGTGATAAGGGGTAGTCTTGTGATGGGCTACCATGAATTATGCCAATAAGATTCTAACTATCTCATTTAAGAAATGAGTACCCCTATCACTTGTTAAGCTCAAGCAGGCATCCATATCTAGCTAATTATATTTTCCCAAAAGAACCTAGCTATTGTTTCCATTGTGTAATCCCTTGTAGGCATTGCTTCTTCCCACCTTGTAAGGTAATCATGTGCATGTAATGATATAGCTTGAACATGTCCTTCACGTAGCTAGAGAAATAGGGCCTACGAAGTCAATTTCCCACTTCTCGAATGGTTCTGCACTAACAATTGGTATTAATGGAATTTAATCTCTTTTCATTGGTTTATGAGGGCATTGGAAGTGGTCACAGCCCTTGTAATACTCAATACAATATTTGTAAACCATTTCCCAAAAAAATCCTGCTAGAAAGATCTTGCGCATGGTTTCATTTCATGCATAGTTTCCTCCTATAGTTCAACCATGTGCTTCATCCATGATTGTAGCGCTCATGCTCTAACATAAACCGACGCAAAACCTCATCATGGCCTAGATTTTATTTGTAGCACGCTCATGCTCTAACATAACCTCGACGCAAAACTTCATCATGGCCTAAATTTTATAAGTCTCTAATACTTAGCATGTAGGATGCGACACATATATGCTAATCAAGTTTCCTTTCCAAAGTTTTCATTTCTCTGCGCCACACTCATTTTGATAAAAACTACAATATATTCCAAGTCGGAGGGTGTGTGCTGCAATCTAAATAATTATGCAACTAGCATTATTTCCTCAATACTTTGTGTGTCCTCTCCTAATTCAATCCTTGATAGATAGCCAGCTCCAAACTACTCTTACGTGGTTTTACAACAATTGTATACTCAAACTCTCAAAATAGTATGACCCACCGAAATATGTGCCCTTGTAGAATGAGATTGTTTACCAAGAAATTATATGCCATGTGGTCCATGTATAATATAAAGGGTGTTTCCAATAGATACTTCCTAAAGTTGTGTAGTGCATATATCATCAACAATTCCTCGTGCTCAACAAAGAGTAAAGTTCTATTATGTTGGGGTTAGCTTCCTACTAGCAAAGCACATAGGGTGGTCAATAATTCCCTCTCCAAGTTGTGCTAAGAATTCTCCAATTTCCATCCCTGAAGCATCAATATGTACATGGAATGACTTTTCCCAAGAGGGAAATCATAATATGTGAGCAATGATAATCTTATTCTCGTAATGTGTAAAATGCCATGTGTTGTGCCTCTCCCCAATGAAATGTACTTTTCTACTTTAGAAAATTTTCCAACAACCATCGATCTTAGCATACCCCTTAATAAATTTTTGGTAATACCTCATATGTCCAAGGAATCCACACACCATTCTCTAGCTGGTAAGTTCCCCCAATCCCACAATAATAGAAACTTTGGCAGGATCCACTAGCAAGCCTTCTTTATATATGATATGTCCCAACAAGGTTCTAAATGGAGTAGAAAAAAATTAATGTTGAGGGATATACTCAACTACCAAAACCTCTCAAACATCAACCTCATATTGTCACAATGGTCCCTCACTAATCCATATACTATCTAATCATCTAGGTAGACTTGTAGAAACTTATGGATGAAGTCCTAAAATGCCTAAACCACAATGCATGAAAACACAACAGGCACATTCTTTAGTCCAAAAGGCATGACCATGTAGGCAAAAATTCCCCATTCAGTGGAGAAATTTGTCTTTTCTTGGTCCTCCTTTGAAATTATAACATGATGATATCCTGAGAATCCATCTATAAAAGAATAGATCTCACACCCGGCTACTCCTTCTAGAATCTCCTCGGTGAAGGGGTTTGGAAAAGGTTCAATGACAAAACCACATTAAAAATCTGTAATCAACACAAATCTTTATCATTCCATCCTTCTTAATGCTAATGACCATTGGACTTATCCATTCGATTCTTCAACGACCTAAATGATGCCCTATGCGATCATCTTGTCAATCTCCTCCTTGACTTTGAAGCACAAATTCAGATTCATTTGATAAGATGTCTTCTAAATTTTGTGCATACCTTCCTTTAACTTGATCTTCATTTCTACCAAGGAGTTGTGAAATCCTTTAAGCTCATGGTACCCACATGGAAAGAAAAATTAAATTCATGTAACTAATTAATGATGTTTGAAACCTCCTTTTTGTCCAAGAATATCCAATAGTAGCCTCTTTAGGTTTCACCTTCAAACCAATATTAACCTTCTTAGTTTTCGGGGTTCATGATAGGTGCGTGCTTGCTTATCTTCATTATCCATAACCTTGCATGTGCCCACAATATGGTTAACATCCAAGTTTTCCACTTCTTCACCATATACTACGAGACCAATTTTCCTTTCTCTTTTTCCATGCAAGCGCACTCAAGTTGTACCTCCTCGAATTCTTTCTTATCAAAGCGCACATTCAGGTCAAGTTCTCCCAACAATTCTAGTATTCTATCATCCACCATGGTACTATCTCCCATAGTTAGGAACTTCATTACCTATAGCACCTCATTCACTAATGATTTAGTACTATGGTAATCAAAATATTGAAGTAGATCATCCATAAAATCCTTCCAGCTTTCTGTTTGACGGCACAAATATGAGTGAATGTACCCTACACACATGCAAGCCTTATAAGGTAGAGTAAATATTATGCACCCATAAAGATGGAGGCAATGCTTCCACACCTTTCATCCAAGCCTTCTCGCATGCTTGGATGTAAAATAGGGTAGGTTCCTTCCCATGATAATATCTTATAACAATAGGTGCATTGCTTCGATGAAACCTAATAGAGAATGAGATCCTCACCTCGCACCACTCTAGAAGGTTATTATGATGGGTCACCCACCAACGTGTTTTGGTCCCAAGAAAATTATAGCTAAGCATCCTTCTCTTTTCAATCTCACATCTCCACTAGGTCTCCATTTCTCATAGGAAAACATTGGGGTTGGCTACCCCAATGTAATAACTTAGAAACTATTTTCCTCCTAGGTGCATGACTTAGCACGCATTTGTTACTCTTTTCACATAGCCTCTTAATTTCCTTCCGAATAACTCATATGTCCCATACGCCTAATTGTCACATGCCACACTAGTTATATCACTTATAGATTGAGCATATTCCCACTGAATAACATATTATTTTATTGTTTACACAACCTTAGGGTCCTTGATAGTATGCACATAGATTCTATCTAGGTTTTATTCTCTTAAGGGCTCAATATAGGGCATTGACTTCCCATCTGTCAAAGGAATGATAACATGTTCTTCCTTGTTGTCAAAACTTATATACCCCTTATTGAAACGTAAGTCAACATTGTTCTTATAGCACCAGTGGCTCCCAAGTAATGCCAAAAAATTTTCCACCTCAACAAGTGCTAATAATTTGAAGTCCCTAGTGAATTTTTCCCCTTAGATAGTCATAACTGCATCCTTTAAAACACCGAAGGGAATTTCCTTTGTCTTGTTAGCCATATACAAAAAATTTGAAGATGGATATAATGGGGAAATCCCATTTAATTCCATGTGTCCAAGGTGATAAAATTAACTCCCACACCCGTGTCAATCAAAATATTTCTCATGAGCCATCCATCAACTACCTGGATTCAAGGTAATCTCCTTATAATAGTCAATGTTGTGGGGAGGAAGGTTAGAGTGTAAGACTTGCCTCTTTCGCTCTCCTCCAAAGTTGCTTGTACTTTATCTCTCAACCATTATCCTAACAAAGGAATGCTATGCTCTTGATGCAACATCTTACATACTTCTTTGACATCATCTATATCCGATCGAGGGACATCAACACTTTAATTTTTCTCCAACTTCTTAGATTTATCTTTTAGACACTGGATTTACCATTGAAGACTTATGATTAAATCTATGGTCTCTTGATAAAATTCATTTTGATCCATAGGGTCTGGATACTTCCCATGTATTACTTCTCCCTAGTGCATGTAGCCTTAGCTCATTTCTTCACCTACATTTTCTAATTATGACTCGCACACCATTATTAGCAACCACTTTTGATCATCACACTTTACGCTCACCATCCCAATGCCCTTATCCTTTCGTTGCTTCTAGCTCATGTGTTCAAATAATTCTAGGAACTCCTCATACTTGTGCTTCTTTCCACACCAAGAGCACTATAGCAGATTGGGGCATTCACGCTTATAGTGTTCTATAGACCCAAAATTATAACAATTTCCACATAGAAACTCACTTATTCCACCTCCGTAGTTTCCATGACCTCTAAGTCCTTTAGGAAAGAATTTTTCATGACTCCCTCTATCCATGTAGAATTTGTAATGACATAATTCATCCTTAGAATTGCTTGCAATACTAGTATGACGCACACCAATATCAATGGTGTCATGTATTCAGTCAATCAATCTACAATCCTTGGTGTCATGACTAGTAGAGGTGAAAAGTTTACAATAACAAGACCCATTCTTACAGATTACATGATGCACTAGTAGAAACCTACTTGAATCATAATCTTTGTGGTAAATATCACAGTCTACTATCATCATACGTACCGATCTCCAAGGAAAAATATCCTTTGTATGACCTTTACCTCACAATCCATACACCATTACCCACTACGAGTCTCATGAGCCGAGTTCGCAGAAAATTTCTCCATATTTTTTTCCATTGCAACAATTTGGGCTTATAGAAACAAACTAACTCATGTATCAATGCTTCCTACTACCTTAGCACACAAGGTATCCTCCAAGGCCTCGTACGGATATGTGAAAGTATTTAGTGAAAGGTCCCTCCTAAATGGTGTGGTCAATCCTCCAAAAACTCACTAAGCATATCGTGAAGGGTGAATGTCATAAGATAACTTGGATATGAGAGTCTTGAAATCGCACCATACTCCCATACACTCTCTATCATTCCTTGATGAATTTACTTCAACGTGATGATGCTTTTATATTCAAAATTAGGTATGTGGAACTCCACCAAAAAGGCATTATGCGCAAAATGTAATCTACCACCGTCTCGGTGTGGATCATACTTCTGTACCACTTATGCACATGTCATTACAACATGGTTAAAAAAATGAGTTGGTTTATACTCTAGGACAATGATTCCCTTCACGCACCATAGTAAATCACACTTGTGTACATGTTCCGTGGCATCCTCAATGCCCTTGTAATTAGATTAAGTGGAGTGACATCTCATAAAACACATGTTGATGGTGTTGTGGACCTTGTCTGCCATATCTAAGACCTTGATTCCCTCCGATGTTACCTCCACCACCAGACCAACTAGATCCACTAGTTCTAACTCCTCTAGATCCACTAGATCCTCCTCCTATCATAAGAAAGGATCCTAACTCAGTTGTACCCTATGAACCCACCATCGCAATAAACTACACACCGATAATGTGTGATACTGAACCACTCCCATATGTTTTTCCGACACAACTCCTAGATGAAATATTCAAATCTTGTGATCTCATGCCTTGCCCAAATGTTATTCTAACAAAAATGCCCCAAATACAGGGAATGAATATGTAACCATAGCTATACCAAATGAAACATTATACCTCCTAGGTATCACTTGACTACAAATACCAATACCAACTATTTTATCAAAGCTTATCTTAGGGACTAGAAAACTAAGCACAAGATTTGGGTCACCATGTGGGTTAAGATGCACACCTACAAATCTTCTCCTTTCTTCATATGAAAATATCTTTCGAGAAGCTAAGGGGGTTTCTCTTTCACGCTTGGCAATATGGAGCAGCTCGACGCTCGGGTTCCACATCCTCTGCATGAACCTCAAATCCTTCCCATAACATCTACCTCTATAAATCCATCACTCCTATAGCTTCACGTTGTCTTTCTAACTCCCTTTACTGAGATTCATTATAATTGAGTTTCCTCTCCTCTCTCTCTCCATTTCTGCCATAAGGTCCACCATCCTCTACCACACCAGCTTCTACACGCTACACCTAGTAGGAGTTTAGCCATCCATGGAAAAGGATTCCAAACTCAAAGTAATGACCAGAATCTTGATAGGTAGTTGAATATCATGTAAGAATGATCCTCTAAGCTCCATCAAGAGCTAAAACTCAGTAATCTCTAAGCAAGAATATGTAGAAATAGTGTATACAAAGGTATAACTAGTCAATACTCTACTCCACCAGTGATCAACAACACAGTCCATATCAGATTGGCATCATGCAACCACCGATATTCCTCATGAGTCCAACATGATTTCTATAGTACCATCTTGTGCTTGATGCATATATTGATAACAACTCATACAACTCTATTAGAAAACAACAAAAGGATATCTCATATAGTTTGTGATACGGGTTCTCCTCCACCCATTTCTATGCATCAAAATCAGATCCAAGAATGAACCTTTGAGAAAAATCATCCTCCATGATTTTGAAACATGATTCAACACTTTCCAAGGTCAATCACTCTGTTATTACACATTCATCTCATAATATCTTCAAAAGAGGTCCTGACAATGGAACCAAGATGTATTCATTATTTTACCCTCAATATTTCTTTCTAACCCCAAGCGTGTCACCTATCATCCACAATATGTTGGGAACTTACCCGAGGTCTACACGAGTGCCGAGCTCCTCCTTTATGTGATCTTTGAAAGATATTTCTTCCATTAATGGAAGATTATTTGCTGAAATAGAAGTACATTCATCTACTTTAAACGACAAAGATATAACCAACAAATCTACACATTAATGCATCAAAAAATCAAAATAACATTCTAAGAAGTACAAGAAACCAGATCTAAATCATGATAAGCCAAATAACATGGGGGTTTACACCCATAAGAAACTTGTACAACATAGATCCATGTATATTGATTTAACAGAGTCTTGGTAGCCATATTACATTCAAAAGGGTCATCTTAGACCATATACATCAAATGACATAGACTCAAATCTTGCAAACCTATCTCATCATAGATACTAACTATGATTTTCCCCATTATATCCCTTGTTATAGATCCTAGTAGCCATACATATTCTTAACGATGTCCCTTATAACCCTCTAGCACTAAGTACCCTAAACCCTAACACCATGAACTCCAAGCCCTTAGTATTTCCTAACATTTATGTAGCACTTAATTACTCTCCTTCTCTTTCTCTACTCCTCTTTTCCCTCTACACCCATATGTTTCTCTATATGTGTCCCTATTCCTATCCCAAACACTTCTTTAAATAAGACCATCATCCACCACCATGACTTCTCTCCTAAGTAGATCACGTGATGAGTGTCGATGTGGTCCTCCATTAGTGAATTCTTATCCTCTTTGAAAACCTTCCACTAATGGTAATTATGCCTCTGGGAATATCACTATGTGGAATATCCTTTTCTTGACCTCAAAGGTTCTAGGTTGGCACCTTATCCACTTATCACTTCTATTCGGGTCCTCATGTTTTTCCTCAAGTGACTCCATGATGCCAAATATGGATAAGTAATTTAAACCCTTGTTATGTCTCCCCGCGTGCCCCGGTTTCACTTAAACCTTTGTTAAACCCATTTTTCCTATGCACTTTCCCCGAGCACCCTTCTATCTATTGATCCTATGTGCCTCCTAGTACTTAGTGAATATTTTAGGGTCCAACACTTCCCTATTAGAAACAACAAGATCTATGGAAGCTTTCAAAATGAAGGGAAATTACAACTAACGCTAAGTAGATGGAGAACTCTCTTCCGAGTAACTTCCTTTGTAAACCCACAGGGATAAGAAGGAAATAAATTTCAATAGAAGCTTTTTAAAAATAAAGAAAATCTATAGTAATTTTACTTCTTTGAATTAATATACTCTAATAGATTATGGAATAAAATCTACTCAAACAAAGAAAACTTTAAGAATCCAAATACATCCCCAACCTAGAAGTGTAGAGCTGTGACAGCTTTAGTGCTAGATTTTCTCTTTTACCCTTAAATTCTTTTCCAATTTGGTGTTCAAATGAGTCTCAGAACTATGTTGGCTTGTGTGGAAGAAATGATGAAGAAATGTTAGAGTTGGAATGGCTTGCAAATAATCTAGTAGCAATGCAGAAAGAGAATAACAAGGCAAGAGAATTGAGCTTGCTTGTGTATTTCTTGGCAGGATTACATGCAACATAATAGTGCAATTCAAAATAATAATCTCTAACCAATGCTCCGGTAGAAGCTTGGCTCTTATAGAAAAATGGCAAGGAAATGGTCTAAGCCATTTGGCAGCCAAGAAATGCCACCTCTCTCATGGGAGTGGCAGTTCACTCACTAATAATAGTAAGTTAGGAGGGAAAGGATTACACGCATCTAACGAGATTAAGAACATCTAATTTAGACAAGAAACATGTGAGAAATATGAACTATAATATCGTGATACGTGATCAAAATCACATTAGAAATTATTAATCGAATGCACACGTAACCACCGATTTGTGCATAACATCGCTTATGGAACCATCGGGGTGGTTACGAAACCACCATTAAGGGAAAACCAATAATTGTGAAAATTTTGGGATGGTTATGTATCTCACAAGATGGTTCTTTAAATTAAATCCATAAATCTAAGGAAAATATGGTAATATGGTAAAGGAAAGGAGGAAAAGCATGGAAATGGACAAGAGAAGCATTCTAGGCTACAAATATATACTTGAAAAATGAGAAATTAGACTCAAACACCATTGGAAAGATATTTACTCATCATTGGGGATTTTGAACCATTCCAACAATGTAGCATGTGCAAAATTGGGTGCATACATATTTCCCCCTCGGAGAAGCGTTTTAGCCATGAAGAGACATAAAATGTAGAGTCAGAAAATGGCATTCCCAAATGGGAGGGTTAGAAATGATACATGATACATCTATGTGTTGATATGATGCCCATCAAAGCTTTTCGCGACCTGAAAGAAGTAAATGAGAATCAAGTACAGATATAATGTAGAATTGAAAAACATGCTAAAATAAAATGACAAGAGGACTTACCATGTCCACGGGGATAGAAACATACCTACGCTAGTGCTCCATCCCTATAAAATACACACACTCCAAATAGAGTTAGAACATGTTATATATAAATAAAATTACTATTTATATAAATCATTTTCACTCACACATAGATATTTTTGAGCTCTCGATAACTAGTAATGGTTTCATGTGCAAGTAGATTCAAATCAAAGATCACTCAAACATGATGACAGCCCAACCAATGGGAGGAGAAGTAGGTCATAAATTGGTGAGTAATTTACATTTGTTTATTTTAACCTTAAAATCTGAAAAACATAGCTCGGGGGTATTTTTAGTAATTTAATAGTTTAAATGTTCACTAGGGGCCACATGTGATGTGGCTTTTATTTCATCGAAAATGGTCAAAAATTGTCTTTTTTTGCATTTTGTGGGGCCTAGGGTATGACCTAATTTCTCATGTGGACACAATCACTATGATGATTGTACAATCACCACTTTACGTAGAGGGTGGTTTCACAACCACCATGTCATTTTCCTAACCATAAATTCTTAAATTATGAAGGTGAAATTTCCACAATGGTTACATAACCACAACTTTTCATGGAGGGGTAGTTATGTAACCATAATTGTGCATAGACAGGTGGTTGCACAATTGCCAAGGTAGATTTATAATTTGAATAAGTATGATAAATTTTTTGATTTTTGAATGTTTTAATGATGTTTTTGATGAGCTTATTTTTCATAAGAGGTTCTAACTTTATCTTTTCTTGATAAATTCTGAATACAGGTCGGTATATTAGGTGGAGTAGTACTAGAGAGCATGATTGGCTCCCTCGCATTTTGGATTCACTATCTTAGGAGGAGAGAGATTTGTTATATAGGGCCAAGATATGGAGGATATCCCAAACTTAGTTGGTGACACCCACGGCCACTTGTTATCTGATTTATTTATTTATTGGGATGCAGACTAGAATAGTTTTTGATTTCCTAGAGCTAGGGGAGAGTGGACCATCACTCTTGAGGATGTTTACAGGATTCTTGGAGTTCTTATCACTAGCAAGAAGTTGAATCTAGAGAGTGCAGGTTTAGTGGTTGTATCTCATCAGTGGGCTAGCTATATGGGAGATGGGTTGGCATGACATACCGATGCCAAACAAAGAATGAGGTTGTTGTCGGTTTCCTCCACTCCTATCCATTCCTTGCACAAGGCCATTATTGGCATCTTGGCTTCATGCTTGGTTGGCGAGAAGAGTGGGGAAAATATTCTCTATTCACTGGGCCTCGATTATTTAGAGTATAGAGTAACATGGCCATACATATACATGTGGTGTGTATATATTGGGCACCACATACCATGATCTATACCGAGTTGTTAGAATGAAGAGTAATTCCCTTAGTCATCGTACATTAGTGACGTATTTAGGTATATGAGCACATTATTCCTTATTAGAATGGAGTTAGGATTATAGACCCCGGGCTATAAAATCCTCGAGATGGAAAATCATGGCTCAACTTAAGGGGTGACACAAGCTGGTCACCTCACTTACTACTGATGATCTTGTTACACGGCCCTACCAGGGGATGATGGGTCTATGAGATTATAAGATTGTTATTATGGTTACTCAGTAACACCACAAAAAAACTAGTGGATCAAACCAAAGAAGGTTGAGATCCACCTAGTAGACAAAGTACCACAAAAGTTAAGACTCCATTGCATTGATTCCATCCCAATAGTCCAGATAGTATACATGGGGATTAGAGAGGCTAGATCTAATCAAAAGAGGGAGCTTATGTGGAATATCGTCATACTTGGAGTCTTAATTGGTAGCTTATAGGTTGTACAAGACACTTCCTGGATAGAGGTTGATCCCGAAGATAGAGGCCACACCCGTTCACGGTGTGGAGGCATAGGATTCTTAGGAGGGGGAGATGAGGAGGAGGAAGATGAGGAGACTGATATAGAGTGGAGAACCACCGGGGGTTTCCACCGTAGCCAAGATTGAGGATGAGGTCGAGGCCGAGACATTGTTCATAGAGAAGACCCTCTCACTTCTACAAGGAGGGCGGGATGAGGAGTCGGGTTTTGGGTGACGAGTGGCCATGGAGGAGGTCGGGAGAGGATGTCGAGCATAAGAGGCTCCTTTAATATCTCCACCACCACCACTAATGCCTATAGACCCATCCCAAAATGAGGAGATCCGAGTAAGTAAAATAATCTTCCTCGACTCTACTACTTAGACTAGAATTGTTAGTGGATTACACACTATTTTTCTTTTGATTTTCAAAAAAATTCTAACTCACCATTATTTTCTCTTTTATTTTATACCACTACTTGATAGTTGGTGAGACTTTATTTGTCGATCCTCGGTCGAAACTTTGTTACTTCCCACAGGGAAGACATGAGAGGAGATGCTTACGAGATGTAGGGAAACCACATATGGATGAAATCCATACTGATGTATTTTCACTATTTTGGTGAGATGCATAGGTTTTGACCATGATAAGGGCTGAGCTAACAAGATATCGGTAGCCGAGAGGAGAAAACAGAGAGGCCATTCTTGTAGCGAGACTACTACTTATAGATCATCTGCCCCATCTCACGATCACTCTCATCATTTAACATATGGAGGCTCCCACTCATGCCATAGGATCCACAACATAGTAGTTCCCATCATGCACCTTCATCTGGATCTCATAGAGAGGGATAGGCTATATGCCTTTATTATTTTTTTCTTTATGGACACATATATTGATTTTTTGGATTTTGTGCTCATTGTGAGAGTTTTGACCACACTTGTTAGTGTGATGAAATTGTATACAAACTTTATTATTATAGATATATATACATATATGTTTATTTTTGGCTCATATATCTTGTGTAAGAATTTTACTCATTCATGAATTTCTTCATTTGTGTACTCCTAGTACTCCTAGATGTGTAGAATCCCTAATGTTTTTATATGATTTTATGAATGCATGTATGGATGATGATGATGCAAATGTGTAAAAAAATGATATTTTTATTTTTTTTTTATTTTTTTGATATATATGTGATGCATATGAGGAAAAATTGCAAACTTAAAACTTTGGTTTTCAAGCAACATTTGATATTCTTGTTTTGTTGGAAAATTTGATGAAAGTGATATAATAAGAAGATGAACCCACTCCATTCTTAACTCCACGCAACTAGTAAGATGTGAGGGATCAACACCGAGATCCAAGAAGGACACGAGTTATATGAATTTGATGAATGAAAGTGGCAATATGAAGATAATATTTTGACAAAGACCCACCCAATTGGGAAACTACAACTCAACTCTGGGAAAGGCTAAGTATCCATTTTAGAATGTAGTTTTCTTGTGAGTTTAACTAAACTTAGACCCGTATATGGCCTCAAGATTTAAAAATATGGTTATATGGGTTAAATCTCTTACCATAAATTATACATATAACTCATTTTCTACTTATTAATTTTTACTTTCTAACTTGTTTACAACTTATTTATTTATTTGAAAGGACCCCCTACGTCTTGCCCCATGCTACCAAGTAAGAAGCATGGGCTCATCACCAAGGACAAGCCATGGGTGAGTAAGGGAACTTCCTCATTTCGCATCCTCATGCTACCTATAGGAAGCATGGGCTCACCATAAAATAGTGGTAGGGAAAAGAAGTGTAATTTTATTGGAAAAATTAAATTGATTCATATTTATTTTGTTTATATATTTTTTATTTTATTGATTTTTTAAACCTTGTGATTGTTGGGAATGAATAATTTCCCATATCCTCAACCCAACACAACCAATCCTAGGATGTGATGCCCCACCACCGAGGGTTGGAATAAACGATCAAACAATATGGTTGAAATGTTTTAGATCATTTTTTCAAAAAAGAGATTTCTAAGGAAAGATATGACACCAAGAAGCTTTTGTACAAACTATGGGAAAAACACCTAAAATAGAAGGATCCATGACTAGAACTAAGTGTGTAGGTATTGGTAGGATTAATGTCAAAACTTCATCTACTAGGATAATCAAGAGATTGACTAGTTTAGAGATGATATAATGAATAGTTAGAGAAGTATGATTAAATGCTTTGTCAATTCTTAGAAATTTTGAAAGTTACTTGAAAATAGGTTTCTTGTTTTGAAATGCTACGATATGATAATAGAAATGATATATGCAGTGTGGATACAATAGTGTACATATAGAAATGTAAATGAACTATACGTAGAAGCGTTTAAGGTGAAGTGAATTGAATGATTCACCAAACTCCTCTCCTTCTAAAGACAAAAAAATACACACCATTCTAATAGTCCTTCATGACCTGATATGGACCTAACAAATTTGGTGTAAATTTTCATCCTTCACCGGTATTTTTGTCGATCTCGGCTATCTAGTCTCAAAACTAGGTATCCTACCCGTATTTATCATTCATAGACATTTTTATTATACTAATGAAATATATTGTCAAGATAGATGTGATGAAGTTGCTCATATCTAAGTTGAGCTTCATCTAGAGTTTCAAGTTGAACTATCCACACTTCTCAATACCCATCTTCACCTAAGATACCTTGCAAAGATATGTGAAGACTAGGTATTTAAACTTCTAGTGGTAAGATCACTTCAAATCCAAAGGCAAAAGAATAAGTGGTTACCTCCACAGCATCCATACCAACATTCTATAGGCCCATAAGGCTAGAAATATCTTTAAATTCCAGTCATGCTTATTCAACTTGATTTTTGTGAGGAATATGGACTTTAATGTTTTTTTTTAGCCTCATCCTGTGCATTGGCCTGAGGGTAATATAAATAGGTTGTGTAATGTAGTATTTTGAATTGTGAGAACAACTCATGCACCTCTTTTTCTTGAATGACGTGCCATTATTTGAGATAATGACCCGTGAGAATCTATACCCGTAAATGATCTCATTCAAAATGAACTTGGAGATCACAGACCCATGCATAGTTGTGAGAGGCATGGCCTCGAACCACTTTGTAAAATATTATATGGTCGTAATAATAAAGTTATGGCCATCTGTTGATGAGGGAAAAAATTCCTTATCATTTCTAAACCCTAAGTAGAAAAAGGTCGAGTGTCACAATTGGCTATAGATCTTGAGCATGGATGTGTATCTCATGTGATAATTCTTGAAATTTATGGAACCTATGTACATATTCTATAACATCATGATCTTAGGTGGACCATAAATAACCCATTTGATGAATTTTCCAAGAAGTAGCATGCCCTCCGAAGTGACCCCATAAAATCCGTTGTGGGCTTCAAGATAATATTTTCGGACTCTTCTTCATCCACACATCTCAAAAGCATGTCGTCAAAGGCTTTGTGATAGAGAAATTCTTCTATAATTGCATAATTGACAACTATGACATGTAACCATAACCTTTATTGTTAGGTTTATCCCTCAGGATACATTCTCGTCCACAATATGATTAATGATATTAGCGTATTTATGGACATGACGCAATGTGAGGATATTTTTCCACCTCAAATACATGCTCATAAGAGAAATATAGGTCTACTAGGTCTCCATAATCTATCAGGTTGTTTACCAACTAGTCAACAATAATTTGTCCTTTGATGGACTTCAAGTTGATGAAGGTGAGTTTGAACTCACCCATCAATATAAGAAAACATCTAGCCTTTTTTGACAAGGTAACTTGAGAAGAAAAAGTTCACGCTAATCTGATTTGACTATCACCGTAGTCTCTTGGTTAATCATATAATGCCATAACCTCTTGGTTATGAAAAATATTACTTTACATTCTTTCTTTACCTATGTATAATGTGTCTTATAGTCAAGAAGAGTATGAATAATGAAGTAAATGACATGCTCACATTTATCATCATCTTCCTATGCCAACATGCAAGCTAGCGAGACCTTAGTGGCTCGAGAGTATAATATCATAGGAAAAGAAAATTTGGGAGGAATGAGTGTAGGTGGTGACATGAGAAAGTGTTTGACTGACTCAAATGCCTCATGACATTCAGAAGTCCATTATTTATCACACTCCTTCAAGAATTTGTTAATGGGATGGATGGAGCAAGTTATATCAGAATAAACCCGTGGGTTTCCCAAGTTTACCTAGAAAATATCTAATGCCTGATTTGTCTGAAGGTGGAGTCATCTCCAGAACCACCCGAATATTTGTTGGATCTACATCAATTCCTTGAGAAGAAATGATATACCCCAACAACTTACCTCTTGTCACTTTGAATACACACTTTTCTAGATTTAACGTTACACCATATTCGATAAGATGAGAGAGGATAACATGAAGCACCTTAGGGTGATCGCAACATTTCTTGGCCTTAGCAAACAAATCATCGATGTAAGATTCCAAAATATTATGAATAATATCATGGAATATGTATTTCATTGCTCGTTGATGGGTGGCTTTGGTGTTTTTGCCAAACAACATGAATGTGTAATAGAAGGTCCCCAAGGAGTAGTAAAGGTAGTATTAGTTTGATCCTCCTCGGAGATCCTTATCTGATTCTAGTTGGAGAAGCCATCCTTAAGTGACAACAAATCTTAACCAACTATTACATCTATAATGACATCAATGGAAGGAAATGGAAATTCATCCTTAGGACAGGATTTAATGATGTATCCAAAGTTGATACAAATGCTTATCTTCCCATTATTTGTAAGAACCACGATGATGTTAGACACCTACATGGAATAGTCAACTGGTTTAATAAAACCCACTTGAAGGAACTTTATTATTTCTTCTTTAACCATTAAAGCCACCTTTGGCTTCATGGGTCATGAATTATTCTTCATAGGCTTGGTAGCAGAGACCTCGTGATGAGGTTGTTAACCACCACATTGGGTGTTATTCCCTTCATTTCCTTGTAATTAAAGGTGAAGTCTTTTAAATGTTATTTTAACACCTTTTTATGTGCTTATATCTCATCCGGAGTCGAGAAGAACCAATATTTAGGATCTTGGGATCCTTCTCTCTATCCCTATATTGATATCTATGGTTCCTTGAATCAAAGAGGCATTAACCTCTTTAAACTTAGGTGGGGATGGAGTTAGTTATAACTCTTTTCCTCTATCTCATAGATATCAAGACCATCCGAGGAGGAAGGATACAAATGTGTGATCTCTAAAGTACAAGGAAGGGTGAGGTATGAGAGAAAATCCCCTCTTATGGTGTGTGGGATGAAGATATGCATAAGAAATGAGGAATCCTAAAATTGCCTCATCATTCTCCACAAAATCCATGGTGGAATAATCATTCTCAGCCTCAAAATATTCCAAAATTATGTTTGTTGGCATTTTTCTGACCAAGGGTTTGGATCGAAGTGAGACAATAAAATCAGTTTCATTCAAGTCCTTTCTTAGAAAAAACTGTGAGGAAAACATGGCCATGTAATTGGTCAGTTGATTCTCCTATCTAGGTATGGCTTTGATAGAAATGAAGTCAAAACTCTTACAAAGTTCTAGTATGAATTATTTGTATATTTATAGGTTCTCAGCTCTAGTCTCATAGACTTCAGATACTTGGTTAGCAATAAGTTGGGAGTCACCCAAAACTCTCACATTGTTGATGCCCATCCTCTTGGATACAATGAGACCAAGAAGAATATCCTCGTACTCTATGGAATTTATTGTCCATTTAAAGTTTAAGCTAAATTAAAAAGGTATGAACCTCCCCTCTAGAGAAGTAAGGATAACCCCCCGCCCTAGTGTCGTATTGACACTTCTCACCGTCATAGTTGAGAGTCCAACAATCATTGGGGAAGATAGAAGTTTGATCATTCATGGAATCTTCCTCTCTAAATTTTGAAACCTCAACCATGAAAATATATTCAAATCCATTGGACAGAAGAATAATGATGCTAAGAACATGGCCTATGCCCATGGAATCAAAAGGAAGAATGATAAGCAAATAATTCTATAGAAGCTTAACTATCTAAGTCATAGTTTTCATTGATATAATTTTTGCTATGATGGATTTGTTTTTATTAAGATTTACCCCTTCAATTTCCTTAGGGCTTCTAACTTAGTTGTAGGGACAAGATGGGACTCAGGTTTTGAACCCCGAGCTTGTTCAACTAATTGGCAGGAGCTTGAACTTAGTATGAATCCTAATTTTGTTCTTTAGATTGGTCAAATGAATGTCAAATGGCTTTGGGTCACCTTGAGCTACAAAATTTTTACCTGTACAAGAATCTATCCTCTTCGAACAAAGTGGAATTGATTTCCTTCATTTTATGGATCTAGGGTCGATCGAGGATCATATTATAGTTGGTTTCTTGATCTATAATATAAAACTTAGTCAACACAGTCTTTGGTCTAAGGGTAACTTGTGAAGCCCTATAGTTCTAATAGTATTTTCTTTAAAGCTATCATAGCCTCTTAGCATGTTTTGCATTTAAGAAAAAAATGTTTCTCCATATCCTATCTTCTAAAGAAACAAGAAAGGGACTATATTAACATCATCCCCGTAATTTATCACTGCATGCTTAACATAGTTGTTATAGATCTAAACCTAGAGGTACAACACATGATCACCTCTCCATGCCAAATAAGGGTGAATAGCCATCTTTCTAATGTCAAAATGAAACAAAAATCTCTCTCAGGATGCCCCGGGGGATAAACATCAAAGTCTATGTGATTGATTTGGGTTCTAGAGGAGGAGCGAAATTGATAAGATGGCTAATACCCAACACATATAATAAAGTTGATCTATGCGCGAGAGAGTTCTTGAAAACATCCAAGAAGGAAATGTGGGAGAAGGTATTATTCAAGTCTGTAATCAGATCATAAGATCATATTGGGTCACTATGTTAACTTTGGGTTCTTTTTTTAGCTCCACTAAGCCCACAATATTTGATTTATTATGATCTTCTAAAGAGGAAGAGACTAGATGGTTTGTAGATGTAGATACCTCATGATTATTGTTTCCAACAAGTGTTCCCTTATTAGTACCATGAGGATTGAGATTTCCATTCCTAGGGAACATTAGAAGCGGGTCTATATAGATCCCAAGAGTATAATTCTGATGGGAAATGGTTCCCATGTGAGTATTTTGTGTCGGTCTTGTAGGATTAGCCAAAAACATCTCAAAAAAAGTTTCCTTTGGTCCTTCATAAGTCTTTGTATAATTTTTTTGCAATCACGCCATGTATGACCATCATGTCCTCTAACCCTATGAAAACCAAAATATAAATTAGGATCATAGTCATGAGGTCTTTGATTCTATTTTTATTACGGTTCATATTCCTACTATTGTTTTGTTGTTGGTTTCTATAATTTAAGTTCTGAGGCCTCTAGCCTTAGTTTTGATACTTATTTTGGAATTGATTCGGATGATGGTTTGATTATTGAATTGGGAATTGGGCCTAGACCTCCTATGGAGGTGGAGGAGGGTGACTAAAGTCTACTACATTACCATAAGGAGTAAAATTATTAATCTTTTGGTTGTTCACATTGGCATTTTTATTATGATTATTCATATTGCTTTACGTGTTAACAATGTTCAAATTATTGGATTGTTCAGATTACATTGTCCAACATAGCACCACGGTTCTTATTGAGGAATTTGGGTCCTTGATTATTTTTTGAAACCATTTGGGTAGTTTGAATTACCCTAAGAGGGAGTGACCAATCTCCCATTTGAGCCATACATCTTTCAACCACTATCAATTGCCACTTGGTCAATGTGGAGAGAACTCTAAGACCTCATCATAGCTCCTAAGAGGGAAATTTTTCACCTCCTCCTTAGTTTATCGATTGAGGGAATGGAGGAATAAGTCACAAAGCTTTGTTTGGTCCATGTTTGGAGCATGGGTAGAGGAGTAAAGGACCTTCTACCATATCTGAGTGAAATAGGTGGCATATTCATTATGCTCTTTCTTAATATGAAGGAATTATCTCGATTCCTATTCCTAAATTTTTTGATATTAAAATCCTTTATGAACTCTGAAATGAGTTTCTTAAATGAATGAATAAAGGATTCTAGTATCCTATAGTACCAATCAAGAGAAATCCCCCCAAGGTCTTAGGGAATATATTAGTTACAACTACGTCCCATGGGAGTATCTCTTGGATGGTAGTCGCGTATGATTTGATATGTGCATTTGGGTTCCCCTCCCCTTTGAACTTTGGTAAGTCAAGAAGTGGTCATGGAAGCATTACACTTTGTATGGTAAATTCAAGGGGCTCCTTAATATATTCAACATATGTTCCCAACACATAGGAATATACCATGGATGACCCTTTATAGGGTGATGAAGGAGGAATATGAGGATGATATGGCACAAATAAGCATTTGCAAGGGTGTAAGGCATCCCTTGAGGCTGCAGATACTTGTTGAGAAAAGAAAAGATGTCCCCTTACAGTGATTTAGAATACATGTGGTAGTAAGAGGGAATATTGTTTTAGTTTGGAGTAGTAGGTGCTAAAATAGGAATTTCACATTTCCAGTTGGAATGGAATTTGAGAACGCACTTCAAGTTGGTGCATGTGGAGGATACTCGTATGAAGTGTGAGAGGGCATACCTAATGTGCCTAATCTAGTAAGAAGGTATCTAGGGTCAGGGACACCCATGCAAACTAGAGGAGGTGAAGGTGATGAGGGAACATAACCAAAGTTTTGTGCATGGTGGGGGATCTTGCCTTTCCCTGCAAAAGGTATAACATGATAAGGTTGGATAATCTCTAGTTCCCTAACTATATCCACCAATTTTGAAACCACATCACCTGCGGTGTGATGTTGCATTTGACTTAGACATATTACGGGTATAGTTGGGAAGAAAAGGCATATGATGTCCTATTATGGATTGATCTATGGGAGGTCACCCCTCTTTAGATGTATTAATTATTATAGGAGGAGGGGTAACAATTTTTTTTTTTGAAGAACATCGTGTACTCTTGCATCCGGTCAAAGGACTAGTCATTACATTAAGACGCTCATCACTTTGGGATAAGAGTGTTAGGAGTTCATCATTTTTCAATAAGTAAGATGAGAGTAAACCAAATTTCATGTTGATTTGTGGTCTTGACAAGTCCCGAGGATGGAATCCCTACTCTCCCATGAATGTCACATTATTTTATTTGAAGAGCTCAAGTTGCAGGCTATGCATAGGTTGATAAATCTCCTTGATCCTAATTGATGAACCATTTTTGGCACCTTGAGGAGGAGGAGTGTGAGGGGAAGGTAAATTGGATGAGTATTTATCAACCCACCCAGATAGTGAGGGTGACTATCAGTATACCCACATTGTAATAATACGCTTCTAGAACAAAAATGGGCTTGTGGTATTCCCGACTGACATATTTTTGGGGTATATAAATACCCGAGAATAATGGGAGAGGAATGTTGGTCCCATTATTGAGTTTTCATAATGTGCCCTAATTTTTCATGTCTGATTTTGCTCAAAACATTTTATTTTTTGAGATGGTGGTCTAAAATTTAGTTTATCCAGTTGAGTACTTTCAAAATGCTGCAAAAATGCCCATGGTGTTATTGTTTTGCCCTGTTCTAAAATAATTTTCCAAATTTTCCCCATTTATGCCCTAATTTCTTCATTTTTATGGGTTGTGTCATTTTTCCTTTGTCAAATCGTGAAAAACTTGAGTTTGATTGAATCCCAAGTTTTTGCAAGTGTTTTCCCAATCCCAAGGTTGAAAATAATGTTAAATAATGATTCAATTGGTTTAAGATCAAGAAATCTACCTTCCTTGTTAAAAATTTGATTTCTAGGGCATCCTCTATATTTTTGACATTTTGACGGTCATACGGGTGTATTATACCCGTCAAATTCATCATCATAACATTATTGCAACATGGCGGGTTCCTATTGGCCGGGGTGGTTGGGAAATGTTTTCCAAACTTGTCATTTTAAAATTTTGGCAAAAGGAAAATTTTGTTCCCTGGCTCCACTTGCTACAGTAAAGTGCCTACGTGGCACATTGTGATTGGCTAGAGGAATGGCGGGTGGTGGGCTTGCCTTAGAAATTTTGCTTCCATTTTGCAAAATTTTCTAAGTTAAAATTTGAGGTAAAGCTCCGCAACAAATCATGAGGTGAAATGTGGCTAGAAGAAGTCAATATGAGGGGTCGGTGGGTTTTGTGATGGTTTTGAATTTTTAACTTCAAATGGTATAAAGTCAAGTTTTGGGCCGAAGGTCCCCGACCAATAAGAAGTGGACATGTGTCCGGAAATGTAAAAAGTCAAGTAGGGGGACTGATGGAAAATTTTATGAAATTTGTTCTCGCTCCAATCTAGAGCCAACACGTGTCCTAAATGAAAAATGGGGAATCCTGTGGGCCCGAGGAATTTTTTTGAAATTTTGCAAATTTGGCAGGGAGGATTGAAGGAAAAATTTGAAAGGTTGAACTGTAGCAAATAGAGGATGGACACGTGGCAAAGAGGAAAACTGGAGTGTGGGCCCGTGGGGAAAAATGTAAAAAATTACCAAGATCTAAAAAATGGAAAAACTCATAAAATTGGCCCATGGTTTTTAATAGGGCCGCATATGGACACGTGGCGGGTCCAGAGAGAAGCGGGGAATTTTTGCAAAATTTTCCAAAATTAAAAATGTCACAAATGCATTCCTAAAGGATGGGAGTCCGATCCAATCATGTTTTAACACATGTCCCACCCCATTCAAAGGTCAAAAAGGTATCTCTGAGCTTATATTTTTAAATGACATTGTCCACATGGAGGGTGATATTAAAAGTTGATCAAAATCAACGATACTATGCATTTGTTCATTTTGGCCACCATGGGAGCTCCAAGAAGCTTGGATTCATCATTTCTTCATCAAATTGCATCAAACCTTATATGATTTTGCATCGCCTTGGCCTTCTGAGAACATTGGTGACATTTTTATGACCTAATTCGGTGATCTGTGGTATTTTTATACATTTTTCTTGGGCCCGATGTAAAAATGTGAAAAATGAAAATCAAAAGTTACAGAGGTGAAATGATGAGGGGAAAAGGTAAAAAATGATAAGTAAAACATGTTGGCATGCCTGAATGATAAAAATGTGACCCTGGGATGGATAAGGATCCGAATTTGTGTAATATTTTAAACTTTTTGTGCATCCCTAGCAATATGCGAGTTGTTTTCCAGTTTTATGTCATTTTCATGAAAGGATAAGGGTTTTTGTAACAAATTTGATCCCTTAAGCATATTCTTTACTTGGGAGGCAAGACTCCAAGCTGGCATAGAGTATATATGATATTTTAGAAAGAGGGAGAGAGGAGAGAAAAAGACGTAGAATTTTCAAGCAAAAACTTGGAAGAAATCCATTTCTCTGGAGAAAACCACCTGAGAGCCATTTTCAATTCCATATTGCATCAAATTTCATTGCATTGAGTTGGTTTCATTTGTAAATCCATTAAAAGCTCTGAGATTGTTCCAATAACATTCCCCTATTGATGTATTTGATCAAATTTTGGATTATTTGGTGTTATCTCTTGGCAAAATTTGCATATGCTTATGTTTTAGAATGATTTCAATTTGTGTTTCTTACTCATGTTGCAATATTATGTTTAGGATCTCTTTGATTATATAGGGTCTCATTTCTTGTTGATGGTTTAATGGCATTTGCAATCTTATATTCAGAAGATCCTTCATCTGATAGAAGATAAATAGATTTAAAATCATTTTACTATCCTTGAATCTTGAGATTGTTTGTAAACCTTTGGGTGCACCTTAGGTCATGATAAAATAGGGATTCCTAGATACTTTGTTGGTATTTTGCTTCAAGCTTTTATGGCAGGTTATCAAAGGTTGTGTGGAAGAGTACAGATCTGGGCCTCCATTTGGTGCACATATCTTGGTTGAAGGAGTATTTTAAACCCATTGAAACATCTCTGTTATTTAGGTGTTGCAAATCTCTTGCAAAGGTTCTCAAAGAAGTTGGTAATTCCTAGCTAGTCTTGTCTAAGCATCTCCCAAAAAATTTCATTTAAAATAACTCATCCTACCCATACTACCCCTACATTACATTGTGTGTTAAGAAAAGAGTACAATCCATTCACAAAAATGCACAAAGTATATCGGATTTTCTCATGTCTCTAACAATATGTAGCCTTGTCTTGAAAACATTTCCATCATTTAGTAGTGACAATTCTTTTGATTTTCAATAATGGATAATTTATCATGTATTCCCAAGGCCATCTCCATACAATGTGCAAAGCTTAAGGATATTTCCACCTCCTTCATCAAACAAAGGCTGTAATATAGGTTCTCTTACCTTGGTTGAAGGCACAACCTAGAATAGTGAGGATTAGATCAAAATCCTTTTGAGGTGCTACCCACTCCTTCAAGTCTTGAGTGAAAACAAGTTAGATAGATGTGCTCCCCGGCTACAAATGACACAAAAATCATTTATCTTCCCTTGAGTGTCTTGTGAGATCCATGATGCTGCTTGAGTTGTGAAGGAGATTAAGTTTGGGTACCAACACCGGAGTGGCACCGTTGCCAGGACTTCTTGAAATTTCTTGGTGTTTTTGAGATGTATTCAGGTATTTAAGCTACTGCATTGTCAGGTTATCATCCTATGTTTTAAATCTACAAGTCTTAAAGCAAGGGTTTCAAGCTCAGCCGGCTCTTTTTCATTTCCCAATAGTTTAGACACTTTTTGTTGCATTTTGTTTGGCTGATTTAAGAAGAAGAAGGTCTGGTTTATAAAACCTTGCAAAGTTATCAGTATTAGCAGGAATTTGACAGAATTATTTTAGTGCATTCTTGCACAACTGAGGTGAAATTCCTTAGTGGCGACTCCATGTTGATTTGATTTTAGAAATACCAGTGTCTTGAGCTTTCTATCATTTATTTTTGTGTTGTTGATCTCTGTAAAACTGGAGGGAAGAAGATCTCTCTTCCTTAAAGACTCTGCTAAAAAATTGTTCTCAGACTTGAGAAGTTTAGAGTTGGAAGGGAGAAGAGTTTGGAAAGTGGTTAAAGGTTAGACATCAGGAAAAGATACAATCATTGGTGAGAGAGATCAGCCTTTGGTAGAAGACTATCACTCTTCTTCAGTGATTTTGATTCAGGAAATCCTCTCATAAACTTATTTTCCTCAGCTGGTGAAGGTCCTTCTACTATACCTGGTAGGTTCCTTCTCTAATCTACACCTCTGAGATTTAATTCGAATCAAAATTTCCAAAAAATCAGCACTTAGAAGATACCAATCTTGTGAATCACATTCTTGAGCCCCAAGCATATTGTACTCCTCACCAACTTTGTTTCACCTCCAAGATCACCCCCACTAAACAATATGGCTCAGCCTAGACCTCCATTTGTTGTTAACACTTTTGGTCCTATAAATTTTAGAGGAATGGATGGTTACCCAAATGTTGTCCCACAAGATGTCAAAAATAGGTTACCAAAATTCCAAGGTAACAATGTCATCACCGGTGATCAAAGATCTCAAACTTTTTGATAATATGATGGAATATTTTGAGATAGAGTTTGAGAATGTGTATATTCGATATTTATTCATACACTAGAAGAATATGCTAGGGATTGCTACAAGGCTCTACCCGACAACTCTATTGATTCATGGACTGAAATGAAAAATGCATTTAGGTTATAATATGGTGACATGACTGATCTTAGATTTCTTTTTTTTGAATTTGATAATATCAAGAAGAACTCAATGAAATGTCCATGACTTCAATACAAGATTTAATAAAACATTGAGAAGGATGCCTATCATTTTGAGGCCTTGTGATGAATCTTGTTTGATCAAATATTCGATGCATTTGATAAAAGTGCAGCCTATTACTTGAGAGACAAAAATCCTACAAACTTGAGGCAAGCTTTCACCATGGCACTTCAAATTGAAAATAATATTAAAGCTATTGGTAAACCACTTAAGAGGGATGGTGTGAATCTAGTAAACCTTGAGAAGCCTTAAGCTAGCAAGGGTTCTGATTTAGAAGATGTTGTCAAGACTTTGGCAGGGATCACAAAGAAATTTCTTACAAATTAGCCTGGGCTGAGAAAGGAATTGGGCAAGGTTCACAAGGACAGCAAAGAACTCAAAACCATGATAGATTTGGCAATCATCCTAGGGTTTATCAAATACAAGATGATAGAGGTAAAGGGATTGTTGGTGGGGGAAATAGACAACCCCAAACACGTGAAAATAGAGTGGTGCCTGACCCTCTAACTACAAGAGTTTGCTGTTGTTCAAGAAATTACTGATATGGATTGGTGTGATAGATGTTTTATTCCTCATCCTCCATGTGAAGTGGACCAGCAAGTTTTTGAAGATGATAATGAAGATGAAATGGATGATGACATTTATATGATGGGTAGCTCTTCAACCTCGAATAAGTAGCAACATCAACAGATGTGATAAGTGCAAGGACTGCTGCAACCTTTTGGGATTGCATAAAGACGGTACTAATTCTTTCCTCCTCTCAAACTCATGAGGTAGATGTTTTTCAATCTTTTTTCCTAATAATGACTTTGAATATCTAAGGGCTTTAATGATCAAGAAGTGTGATGGTGGTATTCCTTCGTGAGGAAGATAGACAATTGTTAATAAATGTTGTGGTTGGTCAAGAGAAAGAGTATAATACTAGAAGAAAAGTGGTTAGAGGAGCTGGTCCTCAAGCTAAGCCAAAGACAACCTTGCTCACAAGCATTCCAAAAGATAGTCATAGAAAAGAAAGGTTGGCAAAGAACCCCGTTGTCCCATGCAAAGATATCAGTCATCTTCATGCCCAATCTACCAAGAGTCCATTTCCATTTAATGAATCTACTTGTGTCCCTCGCAATGTTGTCCTACCAAAGAGTGTTCCATATGATATTGCCCAAGTATTGGGTCAAATCAAAGTGAGTTTTCCCATCATTGAGTTTCTTAGAATACCCAAGCACAAGAAGAGAGCATGTGAATGTTATCCAAAATGTGCCCCCTGCTCATTTTGTGGCTAACTCCTTTCATTCTTCCCTCTCTTGTGCCTCAGACATAATTTTTTGCTTTTCAGGCACTCAAAACTTTCTGGAAATGACACCATTGATAGAGCTCTCTCTCAGCTTTCCCAGAAAGGTAAAGTTTTCCTCCTAACTCCATGTATTTTTGAAGTTATGGCTCGACAGAGTTTTTGTGGGAAATTTTCCCCAAAAGGCCCGCAACCAATGAGATGCCGCCACGTGTCCAAGGAAGTGGCGGGGTCGGAGGAGAACTTGGTTTTTTACCAAGTGTTTTGGAAAAATTTCAAAAGGAAGATTTTTCCCCAGGCCCACCGACGAATCAGATGATGCCACGTGTCCAGGGGAGAAATTTGAAAATTTGGCTAAGTGTTGCGCATGGAAAATTTTGGAGGGAAGGTCCGCACCCAATCATATTGCGCCACGTGTCCTATGGCATGGGAGTTTTGGAGGGTGGAGGAGAAGTTGGATTTTTGTGAAGTGTTTTGCCAAATTTCAAAGAAGGATTTTTGGCCCGCTACCCCCCAATCAATCATGTTTCGACACGTGTCCCTGGGGTCGGAGTGCAGGAGCGGAGGGAATTGGGATTTTTCCCAAAGTGTTGGTGCAAAAGAAAATATTTTCCCCAGGGCCCATGTGACAATGAAATGTGTCACCACATGTTTTGACTGGGGAGGTGGGGAGAATTTGGGAAATTTTCCCAAAGGAAAAACAAAGGAAATTTTCAAAGGGAAAAGCCCGCCCCAAAATGCGAGCCAATGGAATCTCGCCACGTGTCCAGGTGGCGCCAAAAATCAAGGAAAAGCCCGCATGAAAAATTTGAAGGGGAAAACCCACACCCAATGAGACACTGCCACGTGTCCAGGTCAAAAATGGTCAAAGTGGCCCACGGAAAATTCAGGAAGGACAGCCCACATCCAATCAACACACGCCACGTGGCCTCAACTCATCGGCCCGACGGGGATTTTTTTGGAAAATTTTCCAAAGGGAAAACAAAGGAAAATGGAGCAGGATGGGCCCGCACCCAATAAAAATGTGCCACATGGCACCTGAAAGGCGGGAGCATGGGGATTTTTTGGAAATTTTCCCAAATGCAAAAAAGGTAAAAAATTCAAATTTTCGCCCGCCAATCCGATTTGGCCTTGTTTTTCCCTAAAATTTCAAATGGCCATATCTTTCGATCCAGAGCTTAGTTTTTCACGTTCTTTATATCAATGGAAAGATGGTGAAATTATCTACAAGATTCTAGGGTCATTTTTGTATTTTGATGGAGTTTGAGAGATAAAATTGAAAAACACCTCTAGCACGTGGTCATGGACAGAAATGACGTTTCAACCACCGTTTTTAATGAAGAATGGCTCACATTCTCTCCCAGCATGGCTAAAAATGTTAGGGCATGGGCCTGTAAGGATGCCCATGCTATTTTGATCATGTTTTTGGTCAATGGTTGAATCCCTTCCATGTTTTCCCATGTTTCTCTCTCCTGGCTCGTCCCTTGCACTGTAAAAGCCAGATTTGGCTCATTTTCAAAGGGTTGAACATTTTTTGTGTATAGTAGGCTCCCTTTTCACCTTGGAAGTGATTTGGTGGAATATCAGACCTTTTCTAAGAACTACAACCTATTTTTTCCTCTCAAGTGTTGTAATGCATGTATTTTGATATTAAAATGACAATGCAAGCTCTGTGAATGAGTTTCAATCCTCTACTTATGTTGTTTGCTTCCTTTCTGATCTTTCATTACATGTCATCAGTTTGTGCATGATGTTTTGTTGCATTTCCATGATTTGTGTCAATCTACGTAGAAGTAAAAAATGCTCACCACTCCTTTGGTGCATCACCTTATTAGCATTAGTTTTAGTTTTTTTGCATCCTCTATCTTTCCCCTTTGAAATTTAGAGTAGGAATTAGGAATATAAACCTCTCGTAAACTTGTAAGTGATAAATCTGATCAGAGGAGTTGAGGAACCAACCTCTAATCTGGAGATTCCTTTCCCATTTTACAAGTCCCACACTTGGGGAAAGGATTCAATGTTGTGCAATCACACTGGATGCTTAGGATGATCAAACTAGAAATCTGATCAACATCCAGGGGTGCTACTGATTTTGCAACAACAGTTTTGGCATGCCTGGTGGGACCTTAGAGGTCTTCATCTTCATTGCAACAAATTGATGTGCATTTTTTTGCAAGTTTTTGCTTAAAGAGCCCTAAATTGCACATCCGTGACTCCAAGGAAGAAGAATCAACTGGTTTTAGTAGCAAGACAGACCCGAAAAAACTCATGAGAAGAATCACCACAAGGTCAAGAGTTAGAGAAGAAGAAGTGTTTGTTTGAGTATCTACAGCTATCTCTCAAGAAGAAGGAAAAGAGGGAGGAGAATTCAAAGGTCTCCATCTCCACCAAATAGAACTCTCTCAACTCCTCCACCTGTAGGCCTTTCATTCAATCAACAAGGGTTCTAAGGCCAATCAGAATGGCACAAAACAACCCCTATGTCAATTTCACTGGTAGCAGCCCACTTGCTCTCAATGCACAAAATCCAATTCCAGTTGTAGCATTGAAGAACATCCCATACTTTACTGGAGAAATCAGACTACTCCTGGTGATCATGTTAAGGATATTGCTAACATTTGTGCAATCCATGAGATCAATGAGATGCAAGTTGTTGTCAAACTGTTGGCATCTTCATTCAAAGGGAAAGCTTTGCAATGGTTCAGGAGTCTTGCCTCAAGTTCTATTCAAAATTGGAACCAGCTATGTATAGCCCTCCATGAGCAGTTTGGAGAAAAGGGAGACAACTTGTCCCTTTTGAGCAAATTGACAACCATCAAGAGAGCTCCCAATGAGCAGCTGACTGATTTTAACTTCAGATTTCAAAGGACTTGGGAGAGAATTCCAGTGGCAGTCAGGCCAATAGTAGAAGGTGCTTTTCTTTATTACCTCAAAGCTTTAAATTCTGATATTTCTATGTTAATTCAATCCATGGGAGGCACAACTATCCCCATTGCTTATAGCATTGCTATTAGAGCTGAAAATTGTTTGATTCAAGCTGGCAAGCTAGCTCCTAGGCCTCCAATGCCACTATTTCCAAGTTTAGAGAGCCCAAACACTAATCAAACACCTAATTTAGCTCCTATCCCCACTCCTAGAAATCAAAATTCAAGTGAAGCTTCTACTTCATCTTCTAGTGCCTCAAATGAACTTCAAGAAGTCATGAAGCAATTGCAAAATCTAGGTAATGAGCTGGTTACACTCAAGAGGCAACAAGCCCAAGGTTTTAGACCTCCCTTCCAGCCTCAAGCTCAGCCTAACAGGCAGCCATATCAACCCCAAAGACCACCCAATCCAGCTATAAATCTAAATCAAGCAAGGCCTCCTGCCAATAGACCATTTCAGCCCTATAATCCCAATGCTACATCTACCTCTAAAGCATTAGTGCCAGTACAAAACAATATAGCTCAAGAGTATGATTGGTGTTTCCCATGCAATGAACCTCATAACCAATCCATGTGCTTCAACGGTGCCTTGAATCAAGCATTAATGGTGACAACAACTAGTGTGGAGGGTGAGGGTAGTCAAGAAACATTCCAGCAGTAGTCAGCTCCAAATGATACCACACTTGTAAACTGGCAGGTAGAATATTTTTGTGGCATGAATCAAATGGTTTCCCAAAGTGTTGCAGCCAACACAAGGTCAAAGAGGAGAAATTTGGGTGAAGAACAACCATTAGCCCCAAGCAATCCTCAATCTTCTATCACCCACAAACTATTGGCAAACAAAATTCAATCCCAAACACACAAGGACTACCCAAAATAGCTCCTAAGCCAACTCAAATGCCAATTGCTTGCTGCCCATGTGCAAGGAATGAATGTGCAGCCAAGGGACAACAAAGAGATGCTTCATCTCCATTCAATATCATTGATCAGATGAAGAAGACAAATGTAAACATATCAATGTGGGAATCACTATCTATCCTAGGCCAAAGAGATTTGCTACAAGCTGCCATGAAGGACTGGTCAACTTCAAATCAGCAAGTCCAAATGCAAGAGAAGGTGCTCACAAATGCTGCCCAGCCAGAGGGGAATCATGGAGGACAACAAGGTAAAATGTTGAAGCCCCCTCCATTCTATGTTTCATTGATCATTGGAAATCAATTAGTACACAATTGCATGATTGATTCTAGGGGCAAGTAGTTCAGTAATGCCCAAGCAAATAGCTGATCAGTTGGGAATTCAGTATGAAGTCATATCCAAAGGGGTAGTGCAATTGGATGGGACAAAGTAACAAAAGTTGGAGTGATAAAAACTTGAGTCTTACCTTGCATGCCTCATGCCCAACGTTGTTGTTTTGTAAAGATGTCTCAAGTAATAGACCTTCCACCACTCTTTTCCCTATGTTTGTCAAGGGATTTCACAGCCAAGATTGAGGTTACTTATCTACTGATTGGTCACACATGTTGTTTAGAACAAGATATGGAACCAAGGCCACAATCAGATCTGAACCTATTGCAAACTTTCACATTGAGCCTTACACTCCAAGCCAATCAATACCAATTGTTCAATGTTTGATCAAGAAGATTATCCAAGCATTGATGAAGCTGACACCAAGGTAGGAAGCATCCCAGATCTAACTCTTGATGAATGGGCAAACAAGGTGCATGCTTTTGATCCTTATCAAGAAATAGAAGAATCTGAGTTAGGAGTCTATTGCATGCATGAAGAAAATCAGCCTATTCCTAACATCACCAAGCCGGACCACAAGGATGACAATGAGGTATGGCAGTTGTTTTTGATGGATCAAGGAGTAGACAAGGTGCAGAGGGGGAGCTATGCTTGTTTCACCTCAAGGAGTTAAGTATTATTCAGCTTTTAGATTTCAGTTTGCATGCTCTAATAACACTACTGAATATGAAGCCTTGATACAAGGATTGCATTGGTCAATCAAGAGAGGAATAAAGAACTTGCAAGTCTTTGGTGATAGTGAGTTGATTGTCAACCAAGTTAAGGGGCAGCATGTTGTCAAGAATGATCTACTCAAATGCTACAAGAATAGGGTGTGGGACCTCATTGAAGATTTTGAGGGTTTTGGCATAAAATCCATTCCTAGAAAAGAGAACCAAGTCATGACAAAGCTTGCAGCAGTTGGGGCAGCCTTTGACGTTGTTGAAAGCATTCAAAAAGACAAGGTACAGCCAAACATCCATGTGATTGTGAGGCCTTCAGTGTCAGACAACAATGTAAGTTGGCAAGTGTTTGAAAATGATCAGCAAATCATCCATTTCTTGCAAGAAGAGGCTGAGTTCTCAGCTAAAAATCAGGAAAAGTTGGAGCAGCAGTATGGTGACCAAGTGGTGCAGCTAAGAACCAACAAGCTACCAAAGGGACTTATTACTTTGGAGTCCATTTTCAATCCTAATGATCAGTTTAGGAAGGAGAAAGCAAACATCCAAGTCAAGGGAGAAGATTCAGTGTCCATCTCAGTAGAAGGAGGCAAATCACTCCAAATTGGTAAGATGACAACTGAAGCAAGAAAGGTATGAGTTCATACAACTTTGTCAAGAATTCCCTGATGTGTTTTCTTGGAGCTATGAAGATTTGAAAGGTTTCAATCCCGAGTTAGCTCAACATACCATTGAATTGGATCCAAGTACTAAACCCATCAGGCAAAAACAAAGGCCAGTCAACCCCCACATGGAGCCTCTCATGAGAAAAGAATTGAATAAGTTGATAGAATCAAGAATCATATTCCCTATCAAGCATTCTAGTTGGGTAGCCAACTTGGTTCCAGTAAGAAAGAAGAGTGGGGAAATCAGATTGTGTGTTGACTTCAGAGATTTGAATAGAGCATCTCTCAAGGATCATTATCCACTTCCTTCTATGGAGCAAATTTTGCAAGTTGTTGCTGGCTCCGAGAGGTTTTCATTACTTGATGGCTATTCAGGGTATAATCAGATTATGGTGAAGGAAGAAGATCAGTTCAAGACAACCTTTACAACCAAATGGGGAACTTATGCATACAGAAAATGCCATTTGGGCTGTCCAACGCTGGAGCTACTTTCCAAAGAGCAATGGACATGGCATTCAAAGGTTTGATTAACAACATAGTGCTGATATATCTTGATGATATCACTATTTTTTTTCAAAAATGCAAAGAGACCACCTCTTTCATTTGAGACAAGTGTTCCAAAGGTGCAGAAGATTTGGAGTATCCTTGAATCCTAAAAAGTGTATTTTTCTAGCCCATGAAGGAAAAATCCTTGGCCACATTGTCTCCAAAGAAGGATTAGCAATTGATCCAGAAAGAGTTAAGCCATAAGAGCACTACCATTGCCAAGCCACAAGAAGGCCCTTCAAAGTTTCTTAGGGAGAATAAATTTTGTTCGGAGGTTTGTCCCAAATTTTGCAGCCCTTGTCAAACCTATCACCAAGATGTTAAAGAAAAGCATGGCTTTCAAATGGACAACAGAAGGCAAGGAAAGTTTTGAAGCAATCAAAGAAGCCATCTCTCAAGCCCCAACTCTCATCAACCCGATTTCTCCAAGGATTTCATCCTCTATGCATTTGGGGGTGATGATACTATTTCTGCAATTTTGGTACAACAGAACAAAGACAATGATGAGCAGCCAATTGCTTTCTTCAGCCAAAGCCTAGGAGGACTATGAGGTGAGATATTCTTTCATTGAGAAGCATGTTCTTGTAGTAATCGGAGCTTGAAGAAATTCAAGCATTTAGTTTCAAACAATAAGGTCCAATTGCTGGTTTCTCATGTGGGAGTTAAGGACTTCCTCCTCAACAAAGACTTGAATGAAAAAAGGGCAGGTTGGATTACTCATGTCATGGAGTATGACATAGAGATCAAAGTCACCAAGTTGGTCAGAGGAAAAGGATTGTGTGAGCAGCTGATTTTGAGCAAACAAAAGGAAGCATGCAATGAGAAGGAGGTTGTTTTGGCATTGCAAGACAAGCCATGAGCAAGGAAGCACTCAAGAGGAAAATAATGGTGTCCCCATTCCTTGCTGGACCCAAGACATAATGCACTTCCTAAGCACAGGCCTATGCCCTCCCGAGATGAACAAGACCAAAAGAAGACACTTCAGATTGCAGGCTGTCCCATATGCCCTTGTTGATGGTGTTTTGTTCAAAAGGGATGTGAATGGAGTACTACTGAGATGCATTGGTACAAATCAGATTCATAGGGTGTTGGAAGAGTTCCATGGTGGACCAACTGGTGGTCATTTTGCACCAAGAGTGACAGCTCTAAAGATCATGAGGGCTGGCTATTATTGGCCCAAGATTTTCAATGATTGTTATGCATGGATCAAGAGGTGCAAGAATTGTGCATTCTTCATAGGTAAAGAGAGGCTAGCTGCCCTTCCATTGCATCCAATTTCAGTTGACCAACCATTCATGCAATGGGGTTTAGACTTCATTAGAGTCATTAATCCCAATTCAAGCCAAGGGCACAAATGGATTCTAACAGCAACAAATTATTTCACCAAGTGGACTGAAGCAATAGCACTCAAGGAAGCAAATGAATCTAGCATCCTAGATTTCTATGAGGGAATAACAACCAGATTCGGCATACCTACTACAATAATATCAGATAATGCATTGGCATTCATTGGGTCCAAGGTGACTGAATGGGCTGTCAAGAATGGGATCTACCTAAGTACTTCATCAAACTATTACCCTCAGGGTAATGGCCAGGCTGAGTCTACAAACAAGAACTTGTTGAGGATCATTAGGAGGACTCTTGATGAAAATCAGAGGTCTTGGCATACTAAGTTGAAATCAGCCTTATGGGCTGATAGGATAACTCCCAAGAGATCTACAGGTAACTCTCCATTTAAGCTTGTTTATGGGAGAGAGGCAATTTTTCCCATGTCACTTGAGTTGCCAACATTGGAACTCATGAAACAATTGGAGTTGTTGGAGTTTGAGCCCATGGAAGTCAGATATGCAGAATTGATGGAGCTCCAAGAAATCAGAAAACAAGCATCCCAAGCAATGGAGAAGGATCAGGGCTTTGATAAAGAAGACTTGATAGAAAGGCCAAGAATAGATCCTTCCAAGTTGGAGATCTAGTGTTAAAATGGGATGCAGAGAGAAAAACCGGGAAGGCATTCAAAATTTGATGCCATTTGGAGTGGCCCATACATGGTCACAAAGTGTAAGGACAACAATGCTTTCCAATTGTCTTCATTGGATGGCGAAGAACTACAGATTCCAGTCAATGGAATCCATCTAAAGCATTTCTATTGAAAGGAACTTCTCCACCTTGTACATATTAGCTTAGGTTTCATTCCTCCAAGTGCTTGTGCACATTGTTTTGCTATAGGTTAGTTTGTTTTCCCTAAGTGCTTTGGCACAAGCTTGTTGTTCCTGGAGATGTGTTTGTAGGCCTTGCTCCATCAGATGATATTCCATCTTCCTCCTTGCAGTGTTCTAGTCAGTTGGGGTATCAAACAGAGAATTCGATGACTCCATGCCCAATGGATTGCTTCAGAAACTGGTAATTTCATCCAGCAGGTAGATGACCCCTCTGAGTCACCAAAATTGTTATCCAAAATGTGCCCCCTACTCATTTTGTGGCTAACTCCTTTCATTCTTCCCTCTCTTGTGCCTCAGACATAATTTTTTTTTTTCAGCACTCAAAACTTTCTAGAAATGACACCATTGGATAGAGCTCTCTCTCTCAACTTTCCAGAAAGGTAAAGTTTTCCTCCTAACTCCATGTATTTTTGAAGTTATGGCTCGACGGAGTTTTTGTGGGAAATTTTCCTTGAAAGGCCCGCAGCCAATGAGATGCCGCCACGTGTCCAAGGAAGTGGCGGGGGTCGAGGAGAAACTTGGTTTTTTACCAAGTGTTTTGGAAAAATTTCAAAAGGAAGATTTTTTCCCGCAGCCCGCCGAAAATCAGATGATGCCACGTGTCCAGGGAGAAATTTGAAAAAATTGGCTAAGTGTTGTGCATGGAAAATTTTGGAGGGAAGGTCCACGCCCAATCATATTGCGCCACGTGTCCTATGGCATGGGAGTTTTGAGGGTGGAGGAGAAGTTGGATTTTTGGTGAAGTGTTTCACCAAATTTCAAAGAAGGAGTTTTTGGCCCACTGCCCCCGCCAATCAATCATGTTTCGACACGTGTCCCTGGGGGTCGGAGCCGCGGAGCGTGGGAGGGAATTGGGATTTTTTCCCAAAGTGTTGGCGCAAAAGAAAATATTTTCCCCAAGGGCCCAACTAGTAATGTGTTGCCATGTGTTTCAGACCGGCAGGAGGCGGGGAGAATTTGGGAAATTTTCCCAAAGGAAAAAACAAAGGAAATTTTCAAAGGGAAAAGCCCACCCCCAAAATGCGAGCCAATGGAATCTCACCACGTGTCCAGGTGGCGCCAAAAATCAAGAAAGCCCGCATGAAAAATTCAAGGGGAAAACCCACACCAATGGGGTTTTGCCACGTGTCCAGTGAAAATGATCAAAGTGGCCCGTGGAAAATTTAGGAAGGACAGGCCCACATCCAATCAGCGCACGCCACGTGGCCTCAACTCACCGGCCCAGGGATTTTTTGGAAAATTTTCCAAAGGGCAAAACAAGGAAAATGGAGCAGGATGGGCCCGCACCCAATAAAAACATGCCACGTGGCACCTGAAAGGTGGAGCATGGGGATTTTTTGGGAAATTTTCCCAAATGCAAAAAGGTGAAAAAATTCAAATTTTCGCCCGCCAATCCGATTTGGCCCTGTTTTGCCCTAAAACTTCAAATGGCCATATCTTTCGATCCAGAGCTCGGTTTTTCACGTTCTTTATATCAATGGAAAGCTGGTGAAAATTATCTACAAGATTCTGGGGTCATTTTTGCATTTTGATGGAGTTTGAGAGAGAAAATTGAAAAACACCTCTGGCACGTGGTCATGGACAAAAATGACGTTTCAACCACCATTTTTAATGAAGAATGGCTCGCATTCTCTCCCAGCATGGCTAAAAATGTCAGGGCATGGGCTTGTAAGGATGCCCATGCTGTTTTGATCACATTTTGGTCAATGGTTGAATCCCTTCCATGTTTTCCCATGTTTCTCTCTCCTGGGCTCGTCCCTTGCACTGTAAAAGCTAGATTTGGCTCATTTTCAAAGGGTTGAACATTTTTGTGTATAGCAGGCTCCCTTTTTCACCTTGGAAGTGATTTGGTGGAATATCAGACCTTTTCTAAGAACTGTAACCTATTTTTTTCCTCTCAGGTGTTGTAATGCATGTATTTTGATATTAAAATGACAATGCAAGCTCTGTGAATGAGTTTCAATCCTCTGCTTATGTTGTTTGCTTCCTTTCTGATCTTTCATTACATGTCATCAGTTTTTGCATGATGTTTTGTTGCATTTCCATGATTTGTGTCAATCTGCAGAAGTAAAAAATGCTCACCACTCCTTTGGTGCATCACCTTATTAGCATTAGTTTTAGTTTTTTTGCATCCTCTATCTTTTCCCCTTTGAAATTTAGAGTAAGATTAGGAATATAAACCTCTGCAACTTGTAAGTGATAAATCTGATCAGAGGAGTTGAGGAACCAGCCTCTAATCTAGAGATTCCTTTCCCATTTTACAAGTCCCACACTTGGGGAAAGGATTCAATGTTGTGCAATCACACTGGATGTTTAGGATGACCAAACTAGAAATATGATCAACATCCAGGGGTGCTGCTGATTATGAAAGGGTTTAGTAGTGCAACTTGCAGCCTATCCGGGTAAGAACTTAAAACTTGATGTTGTAATTGTTGAATTCCTTGCCAAATGGGGTATACTTTTGTCAAGAAAATGGGCTACAAGTGTTGGTGGTAGTTTTTAGATGGACATGTCTTTTTCCACCATTCCCATTTAGGGCTTCCTTATCAAACTCTATGGTGAGAAGAAAATGTTGCACTTGATTGAAGATCCCAATAATGCTTCTTATGAAGTATTGTTTGTTGATGTAGATGTTGACAATTTCATTGGTTTTTCTAATGGAAAAGAGAACAAGATGGATAAATTAGAGTTCTTGATATGGTAGGTTCTCCATGGACATTGCTATTTGATGGAGCTTGCTCCAAATTTGGAAATGGTGCTAGTATAGTTTTGCTTTCTCCTAGTTTGGAAGAGTTTCCTTTTTCCTTCAAACTTAATTTTGAATGCACTAACAATATTACTGAGTATGAGGCATTGTTGTTAGGGTTAAGGATTGAATGGAAGTATGGAGTGAAGGATATTGTTACCAAGGGGGATTTAGAGTTGGTTGTCAAGCAAGTAAGGAAGTTATATACCACAAAAATCAGCGTATGAAACAATATAAGCATGTTGTTTGGGATTTTATTGAAATGTTTCATTCCTTTAACATTGTTTACCATGATAGAAGTCTTAATTCTACTACTGATAAGTTGGTAGTGCTAGGTTCTAGATTTGAAAATTACATTGTTTCACCTTTTTGTGAATATAACATTGAAGTACTAACAAGGCCAACTGTCCCGGATAATGTGAAACATTGGCAAATTTTTATGATGATGCACAAGTGTTGAGGTTCTTACAATGCCAAGGTGAGTTTTCTGGTCATAACATTGATTGGGAGCCAATGGTATGCATGAAAGAAGGAGAAAAACTTTTTTGACAAGGATATTATATAATTAAAAACAAATACCATTCCTAAAGGTCTTGTTACACTTGAATCAAATTTTAGCAATGATGATTGCATCATTAATAGGAACATGTTTTCTTCAAGGGATGTGGAAGAGAACAACTTGGGAACCAAGGATAAACCAAGGAAGATTTGGTTGGGTAGAAATCTCAGCAAAGAGGAAAAGCAGTCCTATGCTCAACTCTTAAAGAAATATCAAGACTGCCTTGCTTGGTCTTATTCAGAGCTAAAAGCATATAGAGAAGATTTGTTCCAACATGAGATTCCTCTTGAGGCCAAGACTAAGCCATTCAGATAGAGGAAAAGGCCAACCAATCCACTTGTCTCCATAAAAATGCAAGAGGAATTAAAGAAGTTGAGAGATGGAGGTATTATTCAGCCCACTAGATACTCATCTTGGGTTGCAAACCTTGTGCCAGTCAAAAAAAAGAATGGAGACATCAGACTTTGTGTGGATTTTAGGAATCTAAACAAAGCATCCATGAAGGACAACTACCCCTTGCCAAACATGGAAAATATGTTACAACTTGTGACAGGGTTAGAAATGCTTTCTACTTTGGATGGTTTCTTTGGATACAATCAAGTGGTTGTTAAAAAATCAGAAAGACTTAAGACAACCTTCACTATGCCTTGGGGAACTTATGTTTTTGTAAGGATTCCCGTTAGATTGATGAATACTGGTGCCACTTTTCAAAGGGCAATGGATGTTGCCTTTGTTGGTTACATCAATGAGTTTATTGCAGTCTAACAAGATGATGTGACTAGAAGATGCTGATCAGATGTAGGGAGTATGACATTTATATTAATCTAAAGAAGTGTCATTTTGGTGTACAAAAGGACAAGTTGCTGGGACATATTGTATCAAAGGATGGTGTCATGATAGACCCTGAAAGAGTGGAGGAAATCAACAAAGTACCTATCTCAAGAACCAAGAAAGGTATCCAATATTTCTTTGGCCAAATCAATTTTATTAGAAGGTTTGTTTCCAATTTTGCTGAGATGACTCTTCCAATCACAAGCATGTTAAAAAAGGATCAAGTTATCAGGTGGGAGGAGGCTGCCATTCAATATTTTGAAGGAATAAAGGATGCACTTAAGCATGCACCTATTTTGGCAGCTCCAAACTATAAGAGGCCTTTCCAAATATTTTCTTTTTCCTCTGAATTTACTATTGCTTCAGTTTTGTTACAAAAGGATGAGAATGGAGCTGAGAGGCCTATTTCCTTCTTTAGCAAGGCTTTAGAAGTAGTTGAGTTAAAATATAAAATCATGGAGAAACAAGTATTTTCCTTGGTGAAAGCAACAAAAGTTTTCAGTGCCTTATATATTGAGTTTAAAATTTGTTGCTTATGTTCCCCACACCATGGTGAAAGACATCTTATCAAAATGGAGAGCTCAAGTAAAATATATAGGTGGGTCAAAAAATTGTAGGAGTATGATATGGATATCCAAACCACAAATTTAATGAGAGGTTTGGGTCTTTCTAAGCTCGTGGCTGAGAGAAACTTACAAAATGTAGAAGTGAATCATCTAGAGGAACAAAGGGCGATCTACTTGGGAAATTGATGAGGTATGAATGGTACAAGGATGTGATCTTCTACCTTAGACACTGTGATTTCCTAGTCATTTAAATAAAAATAAGAAAAGAGCCCTCAAGTGGCTTCTCAAATATATATCATAACAATATACCTTGGGAACCTTGGGTCTTGGAAGAACCCCGAAGGTGTCCTCTTGAAATGCATAATCAAGATGAAGCTCCCAAGATAGTTGCTGATTTCCATGGGGGAGTTTGTGGAGGACAATTTTTTGGGAGGGTGACAACACATAAGATTTTTAGGGTTGGTTATTGGTGGCCTACTCTTTTTAAAGATATAACCTAGCTTTGGTTAAAAAGTGTGATAGTTGCCAACATTTCTCTAGAAGACTCAAAGCTTCGTGCTCCCTTTCCTTTGAACAAGCAACTTGTTTCAATTGAAGCCCCTTTCAAACAATAGGGAATGGAATTCATTGGTGAGATTTTAGATCCTTCTAGTACTAGTCATAAATGGATTCTTATAGCCACCGATTATTATTTTACAAAGTGGGTTGAAGCAATTCCATCTAAGAAGGCAACACACCAAGTGGTAATGGATTTATTGTTGAATCATTTCATATGTAGATTTGGAGTTCCAGTTAATATTGTATCCGATAATGCCATGTGCTTTAGAGCCAAACCTTTAATGGCAATGTGTGATGAATATGGGATAAATCTGACTTATTCTTCAAACTACAACCCCCAAGGGAATGGACAAGTTGAGTCCAATAATAAGAACTTGCTCAAGATCATTAGGAGGACCTTGGAAATGAACAAGAAGAAGTGGGGAGAACAATTGAAGTTTTTAGTTTGGGCTAATAGAATAACTCCTAAAAGAGTAACTTGTAAAATCCCATTTGAATTGGTGTATGGAATTCAAGATTTGCTACCCTTACATATGTAATTATCCTCATTTCAAATTTCTTAGTAGTTAGAAGATTAAGAACATGGCCCATATGAATCAAGAATAAATCAGATCATTGAGTTGATGAAGAAAGAAGAGCCTCTCATTAAAGGCATATAAGATTTAGAGAGAAATTGAAGAGGTTGTTTGATAAGAAGGTCATTCCTAGAGCCTTCAATGTGGGAGATCTAGTTTTGCTATGGGATAGTAGGCATGAAGACAAGGGAAAGCATTTCAAGTTTGATGCATTGTGGATGGGCCCTTATGCCATTGACATCAAAATTGGTGAGCACACCTTTTTTCTCAAGGATATAGATAGGGATTTGCTGGAGCTTCCTGTTAATGGAAGACATTTAAAACATTTCTTGGATTAAATCCCTAAGTGAGGTATGCACAAGTTGTATATTTGTATAGTATTTGTTTTGCTTTGTTTTTTACTGTTGGTTGGTGTGTGGTTTGCCCTTTTATCCTTGGAAACCATTTTTGGCTGGTTTTCTCGGTCCATTTTTGGTGGTAATTCTAGTTTTTGGGCTGCCTTTGTGTTTTGACTCCTTTGCCCATTGGTTTTTCACACTTAGTCTATGTTTTTTCCTTGTGGTACTCGTTGGGAGTGCCCATCCCCAAGCAGGAGCCAATGTTGGTCCCATTATTGAGTTTTCATAATGTGCCCTAATTTTCATGTCCGATTTTGCTCAAAACGTTTTATTTTTCGAGTTGGAGGTCTGCAATTCATTTTATCTAGTTGAGTACTTTCAAAATGATGCAAAAGTTCCCATGGTGTTATTGTTTTTCCCTGTTCTGAAATAATTTTCCAAATTTACCCCCATTTGTGCCCTAATTTCTTCATTTTTATGGGCTGTGTCATTTTTCCTTTGTCAAATCGTGAAAAAACTTGAGTTTGATCAAATCCTAAGTTTGTGCAAGTGTTTTCCCAATCCCAAGGTTGAAAATAATGTTAAATCATGATTCAATTGGTTTAAGATCAAGAAATCTTCCTTTTTAAAAATTTGATTTCTAGGGCATCCTTTGTATTCTTGATGTTTTGACAGTACATAAGGTGTATTATACCCACAAATTCATCGCGAAGATCTTCTTAATCGCATAAAATTATTTCAACATGACGGGTTCCTATTGGTGAGGGGCATTCGGAGATGTTTTCCAAAGTTGTCATTTTAAAATTTTGGCAAAAGGAAAATTTTGTTCCTTGGCTCTACTTGCTACAGTAAAGTGCCTACATGGCACATTGTGATTGGCTAGAGGAATGGTAGGTGGTGGGCTTGCCTTAGAAATTTTGCTTCCATTTTGTAAAATTTTCTAAGTTAAATTTTTTCCCCATGCCAATGGAATGGTAGGTGGACACGTGTCCTGGAGAAGTCAGCATGGAAGGGCGGAGGTTTTGATGAATTTGAAGTTTTTAACTTCAAAACTTTAAAGTTAAAATTTGAGCCGAAGCTCCACAACAAATCACGAGGTGACACATGGCCAGAAGAAGTCAATATGAGGGGTCGGTGGGTTTTGTGATGGTTTTGAAGTTTTAACTTCAAATGGTATAAAGTCAAGTGGTCAAGAGACTTTAGAAAGTATGGATGCAAAGTCAAGGACTCACAGCGAGTGGGGTAAACAGACTTCAAATATCTCCTCCCTCCAGACATTTTATGACCTAATGCCCGAGGATGACTGATGCGGGCAAGTTTTGGGCCGAAGGTCCCCGACCAATGAGAAGTGGACATGTGTCCGGAAATGTAAAAATCAAGCAGGGGGACTGATGGAAAATTTTATGAAATTTGTGCCGCTCCAATCCAGAGCCAACACGTGTCCCAAATGGAAAAATGGGGAAGCGCAGGCCCGGGGAAATTTTTGAAATTTTGCAAATTTGGCAGGGAGGATTGAAGGCAAAATTTGAAAGGTTGAACCCACAACAAATAGAGGATGGACACGTGGCAAAGAGGAAAACCGGAGGCCCACGGGAAAAATGTAAATTTTTTCCAAAATCTAAAAAATGGAAAAATTCATAAAATCGGCCCGCGGTTTTTAATGGGGCCCAGATATGGACACGTGGTGAGTCCAGGGGAGAAGCGGGAAATTTTGCAAAATTTTCCAAAATTAAAAAAGGTCGCAAATGCATTCCTAAAGGATGGGAGTCCAATCCAATCATGTTTTGACATGTGTCCCACCCCATTCAAAGGTCAAAAAGGTATCTCTGAGCTTATATTTTTAAATGACATTGTCCACGTGGAGGGCTGATATTAAAAGTTGATCAAAATCGATGGATATTGTGCATTTGTTCGTTTTGGCCGCCATGGGAGCTCCAAGAAGCTTGGATTCATCATTTCTTCATCAAATTGCATCAAACCTTATATGATTTTGGGTCACCTCGGCCTTTTGAGAACATTGGTGACATTTTTATGACCTAATTCGGTGATCTGGGTATTTTTATACATTTTTGCTCGGGCCCGATGTAAAAAAAACGTGAAAAATGAAAATCAAAAGTTGTAGAGGTGAAATGATGAGGGGAAAAGGTAAAAATGATAAGTAAAACATGCTGGCATGCCTAAATGATAAAAACATGATGTTTGGGGTGGGTAACAATCTGAATTTCGTAATATTTTAAACTTTTGTGCATCCTTAGCAATATGCGAGCTGTTTTCCAGCTTTTTTTGTGCATGTCATTTTCATGAGAAGCTCCTTCAAATTTGTGTGGATGGAGCAAGGATAAGGGTTTTTGTAACAAATTTGATCCCTTAAGCATATTATTTACTTGGGAGGCAAGACTCCAAGCTGGCATAGGGTATATATGATATTTTTGAGAGAGAGAGAGAGAGAGAAATATGTAGAATTTTCAAGAAAAAACTGGAAGAAATCCATTTCTCTAGAGAAAACTGCCTGAGAGCCATTTTCAATTCCATATTACATCAAATTTCATCATGTTGAGTTGGTTTCAGTTGTAAAGCCATCAAAAAGCTTTGAGATTGTTCCAATAACATTCCCCTGCTGATGTATTTGATCAAATTTTGGATTATTTGGTGTTATCTCTTGGCAAAATTTGCATATGCTTATGTTTCAGAATGATTTCAATTTGTGTTTCTTACTCATGTTGCAATCTTATGTTTAGGATCTCTTTGATTATACAGGGTCTCATTTCTTGTTGATGGTTTAATGGAATTTGCAATCTTATATTTAGAAGAGCCTTCATCTGATAGAAGATAAACAAATTTAAAATCATTTTACTATCCTTGAATCTTGAGATTGTTTGTAAACCTTTAGGTACACCTTAGGTCATGATAAAATAGGGATTTTGGATATTTTTTTGGTATTTTGCTTCAAGATTTTGTGGTAGGTTATCAAAGTTTGTGTGGAAGAGTACATATTTGGGCCTCCATTTGGTGCACATATCCTGGTTGAAGGAGTATTTTAAACCCATTGAAACATCTCTGTTGTTTAGGTGTTGTAAATATCTTGCAAAGGTTCTCAAAGAAGTTGGTAATTCCTATCTAGTCTTGTCTAAGCATCTCCCAAAAAAATTTCATTCAAACTAACTCATCCTACCCATACTACTCCTACATTGCATTGTGTGTCAACAAAAAAATACAATCCATTCACAAAAATTCACAAAGTATATCGGGATTTTATCATGTCTCTAGCATCCTTAGCCTTGTCTTAAAATCATTTCCATCATTTAGTAGTGACAACTCTTTTGAGTTTAATAATGGACAATTGATCATGTATTCCCAAGGCCATCTCCATACAATGTGCAAAGCATAAGAATATTTCCACCTCCTTCATCAAACAAAGACTGCAATATAGGTTTTCTTACCTTGGCTTGAAAGGAACAACCTAGAATAATGAGGATTAGATCAAAATCCTTTTCAGGTGCTAGCCACTCCTTCAAGTCTTGAGTGTAAACAAGTCGAGATAGATGTGCTCCCTAGCTATAAATGACACACAAATCATTTATCTACCCTTGAGTTTCTTGTGAGATCCATGATGCTTTGCTTGAGTTGTGAAGGATATTACGTAATTTTAATTTGTGTTCTTGATAAGTCCCGAGGATGGAATCCCTTCTCTCTCATGAATGCCACGTTATTTTATTTGGAGAGCTCAAGTTTTGGGCTATGCATAGATAAATCTCCATGATCCTAATTGATGAACCATTTTTGGCACCTTGAGGAGGAGGAGTGTTAGGGGAAGGTAAATTGGATGATGAGTATTATCAACCCACCTAGATATTGAGGGTGACTATTGTATACCCACATTGTAATAATACACTTTTAGAACCAAAATGGGCTTGTCGTATTGCTGACCTAACATATTTTGGGGGTATATAAATACCCACAGAATAATGGGAGAGGAGAAGGATAGATGAAAGAAGGAATAAATAGAGGAAATTAAAAGGAACTAGTCCATCATGTCAGGTTCACCAATTATGTACGTATTAAAATCAACACTTGATCTTAAGTGCACATGACCTCCCAAGGTAATGTCGAGACATTCGCAATGGAATGGATAGATGACTATTCGATGGTCTAAATAAGGTGGATATGAAGAATGTATGAAAATGGATGAAAGTGGTCAAACAAGTGATCAAGGTAATTAAATGTCCTCAATGGTCATTATGGAAATCTACTCTTATAAAGCAATGAATGCTTGTGTCCCTTGGTCGGGAAAATGGAGCGATCGAGGAGAATGGACACATGAAGGAGTCTATCAATGTCAGTGTCACCAAACACCCTCTAGAATTTCTACTGAGAATGTGGTGTAACTATCATGCATTTTCCTCATAGAAGTCTCTAGATAAGGTCATGGAGGTGTGGGAGGAAATGTGTGAATATGAAAAATGGGTGAATTATGGAAACTAGTTTCCACCATGTTGAATTTTCGACAACTAGTAAGCATCGTGTTGTTTGATGTTCAAAGTTGTCAACTGCAAGATGATAATGGGTGGAAGTAGGGTGGTCTCTGGAAAACAAGATATCTAAGGCCTTGGTCAACATCTGCCAATTACGGTGCTAGGTTTGGTTGTGGTACCGTTGGATCACAAATGTAATCTCTTGGTTGTCTAGGGCCTTGAATGGTCATGTAGGATATGAAAACTACTTAAAACAAAAAAACAAACAAACTCGCAAAGGAAACACAAGAGGGAAAGGTCAATCCTAAGACAACTAGGGATGCGTGAGGAGTTGTGTTAATTCATGTTAATTAAAACTATGTGCCTAATTAACAAATGGAAACAAATAGATTTAAATTAAAACAATTCAATTACTTTCCTTGAATTTAATTAAATCTACATGTTTCCAACAACTCGTTAACAAATGAAACCTAACTATTCAAATAAAGGAAATAAACTAATATACTTTTTGTTGACTTCTAATGATTTTGAATAAAGGGAATAAAACAAATAAAAGCAAAATAATTAATATAATCTAATATTTTTGTATTTTTATGCTTTCTAGAAAATAGAATAAATACACACAAACAATTAAAACTTATTTTAATTAATTGAAATTAGTTATATACTAAAATTAATAGAACTAAACAAGTAAACAATTGGATGTGGCTATTTCCCTGTGCAGATTGGAACTAACCTATTTTAATAAAGCAAAAATTTTCCAAGTTATACTTGTGGATATACAAATTCCTCTATTATTACCACAGAGTCAAGGGAAGAACAAAAATCTTCTCAGAATAAATTCTTCCCCTGAAACTTCCTCATTAGAAATAAAAGGATCTATGGAAGCTTACAAAAATGAAGGGAAATTACAACTAACACTAAATAAATGTAGAATCCTCTTCTAGAAAAACTTCCCATGCAAACCCATAGGGATAGGTAGGGAAGTAACTTTCAATAGAAGCTTTGTATAAATAAAGAAAATATAGTATAATTGTACTTATTTCAATTAATATACTCTATCATATTATGGGATAAAGTTTACTCAAACAAACAAAACCTTAAGAATCCAAATGCATCCCCAACCTAGAAGTGTAGAACATTGAAAATTCTAGTTCTAGTTTTTCTTTGTTTTCCCATAAAATTATTTTCAAATTGGGTTTTAAACCAGCCCACCGAACTGTAATGCTGGCCTATGTGGAAGAAATGATGAAGAAGTGCTGGAGCTAGAATGGCTTATAAGTAATCCAAAGTAGTAACACATGTAAGAGAATACAAAGGATGGAAAGTCTCAGCCAAATGTGTATAGAACCATCGATCTACACAAAGAAGAGGTTATACCACTATCAAGGAAGTTACATAACCACTAATAAGGGTATACCAATGGTTTTGCAACTTCCAGGGCAGTTGTGTAACCACCGGTGTGGTTCCATGACTTAAATACAAAAATATAAGTAAAATCTTGTAAGATGATAAAGTAAATTTGGAAAATAATGGAAATGGACAAGTGAAGCATTCTAGGCTAAAAATATATACTTCAAATGAGATATTGTACTTAAACACCATTGGAAAGATATTTACTCATCATTGGGGATTTTGAACCATTTCAACAATGTAGCACATGTAAAATTAGGTGCGTCTAATATCCATATTACTAGTGATTTTCTTTTCCTTCCTTGATAATGATTGTAATTTATTATTTTCCTTGATTCTTTCCTTTATCACCTCCATTAGCGATAATAAATGTTTCTCAACTTCATCATAAATATTATCAGAATAGTCACCTTTTCTTGGGGTTTGAGTTCTTAAATTCCGACATATATACCCCTGGACCATTTCTATTGTATCTTGAGTTTAGGCTTGAATAAATGAAACATCTAATTTTTGATACTCATCTAAATGTGATCACGTTTTTTTATTCTTCGAAAGGGTAATCAAGTCCTTAGAATTATCATGCTAGATGAGACCTTGGATGGCGGCCATCCTTTTCCTAGTTAATATTATCAAAGTTCTCATTATTTGATTGAATTAAATCTTGATATGGGGGTCCTCTTGTGTTTTTCAATCACCTTGATCTCAATAAGCAATAAGATATTTCTCAATCCATCCTTTCTCAGGTCTAGATGAAGGTATACTTTAAGAGGGTAATACAATTAAGGACCCGTGAACTTATTCCACTTCTAGAATGAATTATTTTTCTATCATGGTGGCCTATTATACCTCCTTAGATGAAGATATATCATATGCCACTAATGGAGACCCTAAAATTAGTATAAGGGTGATTTCTTGTACCACTATAATACCTTCTACTTAAATTGACTACCTTGTTGGTTCCAAATATATGGGGACAACTCTACTTTTGAATTCCCTTCCAATTTTCCATTTTGGAGGAGGAATTTATCTTTCCATCTACATGTTATTTTAGATGATATTTTAATTCTCATGGGTAAACTATTCCCAAACATTCACATATACCTTATGAATGTATGCGAGATTGATTTTTCCTTTAATGAGATCTAGGTGCTTAGCCACTCTCTTCCTTGGATCATACTTTCTAGATGGGTGATCTGGAACGCTTTAAGGAACTTCATGTGGGCTCACTGTATCTTTGAGGTTAGGATATCTCTTTATTTCCATAAATTTGATTTTCAAGGGAAGAGATTGGTGGGTCCTTAGCTTATTTTCTTTACATTTGTTTGCCACTCCATTTAGGATTTGGAAGGTGACCTCTTGTTAAACTAGTTTGTTAGGAACATAGTAAGGGATCTACAATTTTGGAGTCAATAGGCCATATATCATGATCATGGAATACTCAAGATAAAAGAAGACATTATCCATTTATCTAAGCTTGTGATACATTTGTAGAGGTCTTGACATCTAATTTTCCATGGGTAACCTATATACACTTGGGTAGAAAGTGTTGCATATATCCTCTATTTGAGCCCTATATATGTGGCATAGAGTTCTACGTATTATTCATTTACTTATGAATGCATTCTGGTTTCTATGGTGGAAAAAAATAGGGCACACTAAGACCCCATACATAACATCCAACAAATATGAATTAATATAGAAATGATTCTTTTGAATGAAAAAAAAATCCTTGCATGCGAATAAATTTGATGATATAACCTAGCTAAGGGCTAGGATTTTACCTTCATAAATAATTAAATAATTTAGGGTGGCCTAGGATACTTCTAATTTTATGATAGAAGGAATGCCATATAATCTGTTCATTAACACCATTTCAATCCTCACACCAATTCTAAATATTTGGAAGAAGATATTACTAATACTCTCATCATCATCTAGGTTATCAATTGGGTCATTGACTTAATTCTAAAGAATGGTTTTAATATCATGAGTGTCCATCCATGAATCAAAATTTTTGGGATTGTATACAATGGTATCATTAGGTATCTTATAAAATAATTTAAAATCATAACTAGAAATGAAATCTACCTAATTCTTTTCTTCCTTTGACAAAAAAATCCTTCCTTGACTGTGGTAAGGGAAAACATGAGAGAAAGTAAATCGGGGCATAAAAATACCTCTGGTTTAACCACAACTTGGGGTAATCTAGCCATTTTTAGTGCACTAATATTTTTGAATCTTTGAACTTGGTCTATAGGCATGTTAGACTTATTGATGGTGTCCACCAAGGTCCTTTCTGTTTGAATTATTGAGAAAATAGCTTAATAATGAGGGAATTCTTGATCTAATGATGCGGGGTCAAAATGTATCCCTCACCATCCTTTGATATTTGTAGGAATATAGAAAATCATCAAAATTTGAAGGTCCTACATATATTTCCATGGATGTGATTTTCTGGCTCTATAATCACTTGTAAAGAGATTCCTTAGGCTCTGAAGATGGGATCTTTAGAAAAAATTCTAAATTTTCGTTTTGTAAATGTTTTCAAAAATGGTGCTTTGTGAATTTCCTTACTTAGTACATTCATTTTAGATTTCAAAATTTATCAACCTTGATTTAGTGTTTGTATATAAGAGAAATAATACAAAATAAAATAAACAATGCAAATAAAAAAACTTGATTTTCCTTCGTATCTCCTTGCAACCTCAGATGATATTAGTGAAGCTTGGAATGAAGCACCAAGTTTTTTTAATCTCTTGATCAATTTTTTTTTGGATTATCCAAATATGTTCTAAATGGAAGTAGATTTTATCCATGAGACAAGTGATTGAATAACTTATTTGATTTTTGATTCGTGATCAATTAGACAATGTAAAAGAATATGGGATTAAATGGTTATCCAACACAATAATGATGTAAATTTCAAATATTTGTAAGATCATAAATGTAGAGGAAGGAGTTATTTATTATAGGAATGAGTGATTATTAATAGATGAGGGAAAATAACTCCCAAATCCTTAATTTGTTCGGTTAACTTATTTGATGTGAATTTAATTGAAGTATGACTGAATTGTTTAGTTAATTTTCCAATTTAATTGAGGAGTTGAACTTTTGTTTCGAGCTTGCATGGACAAGATATTTTGAGTTGGTAAAGGTTGCACATTATTTTGCATTATTTTGCATTAAAATTTTTCATGTATTTTTATTTTATTTTCCCAAAAAGGTGACGTGACTTTGAGCTTTTGAAGATATTTTCTTTAATTTTGGAATGCCATGTTTTATGGGATATGTTTAATTAACTCAAATGCATGATTTGATTTAATCTAAAAAATTTCTCTTGCATATATGTAATGATTTTGTCTTTAAATGATTTTTTTACTCTAGTTAACTTGAAATGTTAATTAGTTAAGTAAAAGTGGATAAGAGATGAGGTGCAAATGGATAATGTAGGATTTATTTAATTAATTTAATACAAAATTAGCTAATAAAATTAACAAATGGGATAGCGGTGAATAATAAGAGTGATAGAATTAATTTATTAATCCTAGTAATGGGATATGAATGTAATAAGGTCCATAATATGAATATTTAATAATTTGAGACTATCTCGTGAGTGATAGGAATGATTAGGGAAGTTTTAGGAAAATGTTGTAAAATGTCATTAATGGTCGTTAAATAGTGAAATATATAAAAGTGGTTGTAATGACCTGTTAAGTAATTACGAGGTTATTTCAAAAATTTAGAATGCATAATGTGATATTTTAGGGTGTTTACTTGTGCTGCTCTTCAAATTATTATTATTAATTAATAACACTTTAAAGATAGTATACACATGTAGTTAGGTGAAAAATGATAAATAAATGTGGTGGAGTACATGATTTTCCCTAGTGAAGTATTTGATGCCCCAACAAGTTTGGATGGTAATAAAGGAGTTTCCTCTCAAGCATATGGGTGACGTGATAAAGCGGTGGACATCCTATTGATATCTAGAGAGAGAGAGAGAGAGAGAGAGAGAGAGAATGCTTATGATTTTAGAGTGATTAGAAGGATGACATGAGAGACAAAAATGGGCTCAAAAATGAGAGATGAAGGGTCAAAGGCCAAAATTAGGATTTTCATATATGAATAGAGGGTTGGGTGGGAAAAAAATCATTGGTCATTTTTGCTATTATAATTTTGATGATGGTAGATGATACATGATAGACATACGATGATGTTTGTGATTAATGAATTTTGTTGATATGATTTTTTTGTTTTGAATGAGATGCATGAATGAATGTAATTAAAATATGAGTAGCATTGCTTATAGCTTGAGCTTCCATTCATATTTTGTATTTTGGAGCAACTTGTTTTCTCTTACACAATAGATTTAGCACCATAATTATTGAATAACCATGATGATCAACCCATTACATGCGTAAACACACACACACACACACACACACACACACACACACACACACACACACACCAAACAATGAAGTAAAAACAAACCCAATATACACAATAAATGTATACACCAAGGCTATAAATGAGCCAAGATGATAAAAAATACTTGTACTTGGTCTATAGTAACTATCAATGTAAAACAACTAGAAATAAATATAATTAACTATGCCCCTAATGTGTTCCACAATGATGCTTGATTTAATAAATCCTCCCTTGAGAAAGGATACATGTAAATGGTAAGATTAGACTGAAGAGTAGGGTCAAGTGACACTCATGTTGGATCCAAATGGAAAATTTATTTGATCGAGAGTTACCCCAAACAAGATACATGCAAGGGGTAAGATTGGATTAGACTAAAGAGTGGGGTCAAGTGACACTCTTTTTGGATCCACATTGAAGATTGATTTGATTGATAAGGTTATTTATTCCAAGAAATGATACATGTAGGGGAGAGAATGAGATCTGAGATTGTACCAAGCAAGGATACACACTAGGGTTTTGATTTTTGTAGGATAGTTTTAACAATCACTAGGATAGGAGTTAAAAGTTTTATTTTGAGATGATTGTTGATTTGTAATTTTTGGTATTGTTTGGAAGAGTACCTCAGTGTTTGATAGTTATGTGAATGTTTTGAAGTTTGTGGAAAATGTTTGTTCAATTTTTTTGACTAATTATAGATGTTTTTGATTTTGGGACAAAAATATTTGCCATTTTTTAGATTTTTGATTATTTGGATTTTTAAGAATTCTAGAATATATGATTTTTGTATTTTTACTCGGTAAAGGGTATACTTCTAGAACCTATGTTGAAACAATTATAAACATTTCATTCCATTGGAAAAATGTAGATGATATAGTGATAGGATGTATGAATCCACCCTTGAATCCACTCAGCTTATTACGATTTGAGGGCTCAACACCGAGAGATGAGAAGGATGTAAGAAAAATGAGATAGTGAGTTTAAAATGAAGATTATGGATGTAAATCCATGAGGCTAATAAAGGTCCATTTGGTAAAATGTGACTCATCTCCAATTAATATTATCTAACCAATTCCAAGATGATTTCACTTTATAACCATGTTTCATTAAATTTGGAGTAACCATCAATTTAATAGACTTATAATAATGTGATTCTTGGTTTTATAAATATGCAATTTGGTTTCCAAGTGTTTTATTATTAATTTCTAGTTTTGATAATATTGGTTTCCAACTATGTGATTATCAGTTTCTAGTTATGTTATTATCGATTTCCAAACATGTGATTGTTGGTCACCAATTGTGTTATTAGTAAGCTTTTTCATTTTAAGGGAGAATGAGAGGCATATCATTATCTCCATTGTTATTTAAATTTCCCCATTCTATCTCTTGATTTTATTATCCTATTTTCCCTCTTGATTTTTTTATTAGTGGTAAATGGGTTTGGATGGGACCATACCCCAAAATACTATAAAATATTCAAAAAATAGATATAAATTGTAATAAAAGTGCTTTTTGACAAGTGGGGACCACACCCCAGAGAAAAAGGCCTAGTAGCTAGAATAGGAAGATAATAAAAGAGGCAGGGAACATCCTTCAAGAACAAAGCAAAGAAAAAACATTACAACAACATCACTACAACCACACAACAACAAGAAACCGAGAAAAAAAAAAACTGAGTAGAAACCAAAACCATCACTTGAGAACCTTGGTGAGGAAATTTTTAACCTCCTACATAGAATTGAAAATATTAAAGGTAGTGAGTTGAGCTTGGTCTTCCTTCTCTATAGTGGAGGTAGAAATTTTCTTCTCTTTCCCCCTTCCATAGCCCGGGGAATGTTACTAAGATTACAAATATATTTAAATTTAATTTCGATGAAGTATAAAAAGGCCTTGTGTATGGATACATGATAAATTTTCTTATTAAAAATATGTCTAAGTGACATTTCCAAAACACCTTGTTTGTTGGAAATTTCTTCAATTATGGCCTCAAGTGTGGGATTACTATCAAGATATTTTACCGTAAGGTCTTTCTTGAGTTGGGTTATCTCTTTTCTCGGGTCTTATTCCTTTCATCATGTTTATTAACTTGGGCCTTCAAATCGAGTGGGTGGAAGTGCTTTGTGAAAGGCTTTTCCAAAGGAAAGAAATATCTCAACAACAACATTTTCCTTTCCTTTTCACCGCTTGGATGACATGTTTGGATGGAGGGGATAACGGGGCTTGAGATTATTGGTATTAACTTTGTGTTGCAGAAAGGGGTTTCATTGGGAGGGATGGAGTGGGAAGGGATGTTAGAAAAAATGGTAAAGCAATATTGGTGGAGGAGTATAACTTTGTGATGAAGAGGGAGGCCATATAGGTGGGACTGAACATCTTGAATGGATTTCTCAAGGGACATAATAATATAGTAAGGTAAGATCACATTAGGGATTCTAAAAAAATGGTTTAGATGGACAAGGAGATGTAGGGGAATGGTTGTACAAAGGTCCTCAAGAGTCACATATCTCATAACCATGCTTGAATATTTATCACTTTTCCATTCTACCTTTTTATTTTTTAAATTTGACGATGAATGGAATGCCTTATTTTTCCCTCTTGCTTTTTTAATTTGATAAATAATGGGAGGCCTCCCATTATCCCTCTTGATTGATTTTATACTTTAAAGGATATTAGAAGTCCTTCCATTCTCCCTATTAAATGTTATTATTCTTCCTCTATTTTGACTTTATGAGATTTACTTTATTAGTCCCCTTCCATCTCTATAAAAGTTGAAAATTTATTGTTTATTATACCTTATATTTAATGTTTGAGAACGGGCATATGTTCATTCTATAAAAATAGGAATGAAACCTATATTAAGTAATATTTATCTATTAATTTAAAATATAAAATGATGATTAAAATTGACAATGGGATAAATAAAATGTTTTTAACACTTGCAAACTATAAGGAAGGTAAGAATTACAAGTAGGAGTGTGAAAAATGAATGCTTATCATGTATGAGTCCTCACACTTACAATGTGCAAGTCCTAATACTTGCAAAGTGTGAGTCCTAAAAATTTCGAAGTGTGAGTCCTCGTACTTGTAGAGTATGAGTCCTTGTACTTGTAAAGTGTAAGTCCTCACACTTGTGAATTATGAGAAATATGGAAACAAAATCTGGTCAATTTATTGAAAGGAAAAATATTGTTTATAATATCACACATTTTCACTTTTGAACCTCTAATAAACCATATTATGATTTTTAACCTGATAATGTTTATATTTTTTAACCTCTCATGAACCATATTATACGTGATATTTATTACAAAAATATGCAAGTATTTTACGGATAAAATCATGAAAATGTGTAAACGAAATTCAAATTAATAAAACATGATTGAGACAAACTTGAAATGAATTTGTAAAACCCTAATAATTTTCATTTTGAAAACCCTAAAATTTATGAAGAAAATTCAAGTGGAGGCCACCCGTGAGAGAAGATTGGTGATAGTGAATAAGGGTTGAGAATGAAATAATATTTTTTTAGGTACATAAAATTTACTTTTGGTTTGTGGTTTATCTTTAAATTTATTGTTATCAAACCAAAAAGAAACATCTTTCCTAGATTTAGGGGAAAAAAATCCACAAACATGTGTCCTACATAGTTTTATTACATTTTCTTATTACTTAAACCTATGTTATATCTATTTCTATTGCATTTTCTTGTTACATGACAATTTACTTCCTAGCAATTATCATATATACGCTTAATTGTAATCTTGTGTGGTGCACTGAAAAACCATCTAATATTTCTATCCATTATATTAAAATACAAATGTTGATGGAGTAAGGCACCAACAAGTGTTGTTGTTGGTAAAGAACTAGTGGCTCAAAGGAGGAAACTATTTTGAAATTAAATTACCTATGAATTTTGTCATCAAATATTGTAGTGTATAAAAAAATATTGTCACAAAAACATGAGGGGATTTATCCTAATCATGATTTAACATTCAATAATAAATGGGCGTTAAAAAATTCTTATCATTTTCATACAACCATGAAAACACATTAAAATTGGTAAAGTTTAAAGTACTTACACTGATACATGAAAGAAACTATTCCACAACCATTCTATTTTAAAGTTACATTACTATTCTCCATATTGAAATCAATGAATTAAGAGGTATAATGGGTTTATTACCATTCTCCTTACTAAAATGTTAACTTTATATCTTGAGGGAATTTATCATTTTATCATACATTAGATATACATCAAGATTAAATATAATATCATTTGAAAAATATTAATAATGATTACATAAAACATATATTTCCATCATCTTAAGTGAAAAAAATAGAAATTTTAATAAAACACATTATTTGAGACTAGATAAAATATCACATATTGCCTTTGAAATATTTTTCATTATCTATATTAGATCATTCAACATCATTTATCCTTAATTTGTTGAAGTTACACTCAATATTCTTTAATGGATGCATGCCCCTTTTCTGTTAGTTTTATGATTTCTCAATTCTAGCTTATTTTTATTGACCAAACCAAGATGATAATATTCACATCTATGTCACTTGTTCCTTCATTTCCTTCTTTCCATTATTTTGTTTTATGTAAGCAATCCTCATACAATTTTTTTTTTTTTTGATTTCCCTTTTCCAATTGGTGTCCACCATTAAACCTTTACCTTATATGTCTCACTCTTAGTATCCTTATAAGGGTAGAAATTCCTTTACTTTACCCATCCATATTGGGAATTTATTTGATCTTGGTCGTATTAAATTTTTTTCCTATACCACATCTACCTTTGGATTGAATTCTTCTCTAGGTTGTTTACATTTAGGTCCCACATAAATTTATTCATTGGTAAGGACATTTTGTCTCAAGTAATCATCCAAAAAATAATGAGAATCATTATTGGTATTTGAGTTTTATCTAGTTCTTGGCCAAAAATCACCTTCTAACATATCACTATTGATGAAGGGCTTATCTAAAGCATCTAAAACATTTTTCCAATACCTTATCTTTGGAAACTAGAATGATTTCCCTCCATCTATAGAAATTTTACTCCATTGACTAATATAGGCTCTTATTCATATCTTTAGTTCTTCCATCTCTTTCAATGTCTTAAATGGTGCTAGTTGAGGTTTCCCTTTAGGCAATTCTGGGTTTCCATTAGGAAATGTACACCAAACATTGATAGGATTAGACCATGCAAGATCCCTTTTGGTTGCTTTTTATTACATCATTGGTATTACATTTATGATATGGAATTTAAAGTATTGAGGCTTTCTAAGACTCACTATCCTGTGAATCCCATCTAGTAAATGTGGCCCCATAAAGGATTTGAAATCATAGACATCTTCAATCAGGTATGGTGTGAACGAACTTGAATCATCCTGACATGTTCTATGTACATCCATGATATGTGGTAGAGAATATGTATCTTTTCACCATAACATAAAGATAATATCCCAAATGTTCCATCAATATCTTCATGGGTGTGTCCCACTGGAAGAAATCTTACATACACTGCATTAAAAACCCTTCTAACTATCAACATTGATACAAAACCAAACAAATAATAATTTTTATTGTCACTTGAAGCATTGTCCAGTTGTAAGTAGAGGATTGGTGGAATTTTTTGAGTGAAAATCATGTTTCAGATACATTTGTGGAAATAGATTGCATTTTTGTATCCTTATACACTTGAAATTTTTCATATGAATCATTTTGTAATAATGCATCATGTAGTGGTTATTTTAAAGACCCAGTCTTATATAATAGGTGCCCATATACATAAACCATTGGTTCTTCAAGCATGCAAATGTATAATGCTATTGATGTCATTGTGAAGTTTGAACCTCTTTTTAGAAATGGAAGGCTAAAGTGATCGAACCCCTATCTTGTGTCTATGAGTAAACATACTTGTTAAAGATATTGTGAGGTTCTAAACATTAATGAATGACTTATACTTCTTCCCCAACCTTGGTATGGAAGTCTTCATCTTGTCCATCTTATCATGCACAATGCTTAATAATTTTTCAGGGTTTTCCTCATATTCAATCCTATGGGCATAATAGTATGCACAAAAACTTGTAATGTAACCATTATGACATATTTGATACTTATGCAACTACTTGATTATTTCTAGGTCATTTTTGGATTTTCATCTATTTGCAATATCCACACACTCATAAAATTTTCATAGAAGTTGTTCTTTGAAATTGAAACATATTGAAATGGTTTGACCATATCTTGTTAAAGTTAGACTTTGACACTAGAGGGAGATTTATGATTTCAAGGCCTGCATTATAATATTTGAGAATTGAAAATTGGGTATAATTTTCTAGCAACATGCTTACATGAACTCTTATTCCATCCTAGTTTATGGAGCGATTTAAATGAGGATCTATATCTAAATTTTCATAATTTTTTTCTAGTACTATGAATTATTTCCATACTATATGGCCTTGATTTTTGTAAACCAACATTACCATTCACGACCATGATATCATCATTTAAAAATTAATTCCTATATTTAAAGAAGTTGCTTCTAGGTATGACAAAAGTATTAAACTAAGAATTTTGACATACAACAAGGGTGTCATACTTCATGGTAAAAAGACCTATATTCCCTTTTATGTAATTTATCTTTATGAATCCATTTTCTCCCAATTCATTCAACACAAAATCTCTTCTTGAATCGTCACTCATATATATAAACTTACATTAAACTCTAGTAATTGATCCACTAGGTATCATAGAGCTAATAATAACAAACCATCTTTCTTACTTTATCCAAGAAATGTAATTCATCTTCATCTTCAGTAGATCTTGCATTTGACACATTGAATTTTGATGTAGTGGGCCTCAAACATTTTTGATGTCTATATGGCCTACTTTCCAAAGGTTGTGGAAAGGTGTAATTTAAGACATTAAGAGGAATTATACATGCCAATTGAGGAAGTGATTCTTCTAATGAACTCCACATATTGACTTCTATATCCTTTAGAACTTCCTTTATTTTCACATCCATCAATGAACCACTAAGGTATGCTAGTTGATTTATAGGCCATTGTATGAGAGAACCTTCTGATATGGTGTATGTGGAACAAGAAGGGTTGAATATAATATTAACAAGAATACCAAAATTATTTCCATCTAACAATTTAAAATGAACCATATCTCCTTCAAGTACATTTGTAATTGTCCCCTCTCCAACATATTTGTTCTCCTTTGAACAAATATGGATTAAATTTTCCTGAATTCCTCTAAATTTCAAGTTGTGATCATAGGCATTTGATGAGGCTAAACATTATAATGTAGCACTCCTTTTGACCTTTAGTGCAAACCATGTATTTTGATTCACCAATTTCTCTATTGGCCATGCTATTATCATGTTTGGTTTCACTAATGATAAAAAATATTGCAAGAAATCAATATCTTCTCCACCATCACACCAAACATTAGAGGACCCAACTTCTCACCTTGAAAATGTGGTCCTCAATCACATTTGATATAAAACCCATGGCTATATTGTCTCCATGCACATAACAATGTTGTTTAAGTATGACATTCTCTGCAATAAATTGGAGCTGATATTTTTCATATGTGCCATTAATTTTCTCATTGTATTCAATTTCAACATCATATGAATCAATTACATCCATTGAATTATAATTCAATGTTTCATCTATATAATTGATATGGGGTATTGATGAATCATCATGCACTAACATTTTCTTCTCATCCCATGTAATATAGTACCCTTTATTTTCTATGTCTACTAATGTTTTTGCTTCATCAACCAAATAAGGAAACCAAGCTTTCCCATCCAATACTTTATCTACACTAATGGAAAATAAACCTTCTCCCATTACACTATAATGTAGGGTTTTTCTACTTGGATAAACTCTCCCCTCAGCAACTTTCAATCCTTGTGAAAATAAATCAACATGTTGTGCTTCTTCAAATATATGATGCATTGTGGGAAATATATGAAATTTTAAAAAAAATAATAGATTAATACACATAAACATAATATATAGACAAAAAGAGGCAAGTATAAAGAAAATAAAAAATCAAAGTGAGAAAGTAGACATATTTGTTAGTATAATTTATAATTCCTAACAACATGAAATTTTCTATGTATAGCTAATAAATACCAAAATATTGAATACACATTCTAAATTTAGTCTATATGTTGCTTATTTAAAAATGTTTTATGGTGCTTACATGTGTTTTTATTACAACATAATTTAAATTTAAAAAATACAATAGGGAAAATGGGAGGCCTCACATTCTCTATCTTTATTGATTTTCATTTTGAGAGGCCTCCCATTCTACATCCTAAGTGTTTCTTCACTTTGATGTAGAATGGAAGAGATTTAATTTTCCTTCTTGACTATTTTTTTTTAAGGTATAATGGGAGGCCTCTCATTCTAACTCTTGATTGTTTCTACATCTTCGTGTTTCTTCACTTTGATGTAAAATATAAGTGTAATGCCCTGTTCGAGCATGTTACCCCGGTTCTTGTCGCAGGTGACTTTTATTTTACTTGAGCGTCGAATGACTATGTGTAATTCCATTGTCTTAGACCATGTCTCAGTGATGTTATAGCACCTTCCCTCTCCTTCTTTCTTTCTCAAGTCATTATCGACACCTCTGTATGTGGACTGTGTAATGTCCTGTGCGTTATCCTTTTTACAGGAGGATCTTGTTGTCACATTGTTAAGCTCAATCGTTGGTCATTATTAATGTGGGTAGAAATTATATATATAATTATAATGTATAATGGTAATAATGTTATATTAATTTAATTGTCGATCGGCCCTTATTTTATAAGTATTATTATTTTACCTTAATTTCGATCATCATCGATATTTTATATTAATTGTCTCTATAGCTTTTCTTCTAGTTGCTTCGTTTGATCGTGTTGTAGATCGAACCCCGTCTCACGCTTGAAGAAGGGGTTGCCCATCTTGGCGCCATGGTAGTCTTTGCTCCGTGTTCGTCTTTGAGCGTAACCTCTAATTTTCCCCCTCATGTTGTTTTCGATGCTTCCTGTGCTGGCCTCTGTAGTGACGACCGTTGCTTTTCCCTATTTAATGGAAATTTGTGTTTTGAAGCCTAGTAGACGGCTTGTATGGCAAGTTGGTATTTTAGGGCATGTCCCTTTTAAAAGAGATTCTTATATTTGTATTTATATAAAAATATGATTGTTATGAATAGTCGATCATTGTCTTCTATTATTAGTGTCGATCTGGACTGTCGACATTATTAATATTGCAATAGTTATTCCTAAGTTGTTAAAAAAACGTGATAATGATAATGAAAATAATATTTAGTTATTGTCGTTCGGTGACTTTTTCGTTTCTTAATTGTTGATTGTTAGCAATAGCTAACTAACTGCATTAAGCTATTCTACTTAATTGATTGATCCTTCCTGTCAAGTGAGCATCGATTTTTGCATAAGAGGAGGATACCCTTTGTGACGTTTTGGGTTACAAGTTCATCCTTATTCCTAGGTTTCTGGTATTCTTTTCGGTTTGCATTTTTTTAAAACCAAGTTAACTGGATTATTATGCTTTGAATATATATATATATAAGATGAAATAAAATAAAATAAAAATAAAAATAAAGAAATTTAGTGGCTTGTGTGGGTTATAGCTGGAAGTAGGTAGAATTCTGGTCGCCCCTTTTTGGGTTTTCTATGCGTGTAGGTGGAGTGTTGGGCACGTTCTTCTTGGGATGCAGGCCCTTGGGAAGGAGGGATGCTTTTTTTGGGATTGTTGCCTCTTTGACCTGCTCTGGACTGGCCACATCATTTTAATGGTGGTTCATTTCAAACCCACCCTGGCTTTATTTCTAGCGACCTGCTCAAGCCCTTTGGGCACTAGATGGAAAATGCGTTGAGGCCACATCTCTTTGGGGAAGTTTGTCAAGGGAATTTTTGTTTTAGAAGATCCTTTGTGCTTACCCTGCTACGTGGAAAATGCATTGAGGCCACATCTCTTTGGGGCAGTTTATAAAACAGTTTACTTTCCTCGTGGGTACTTCCACACCAGGTAAAACAAAAAAAAAAATTTGATTTTTTTCCATTATGTTGGATGGACGCCTCTTCTCCTCCCACGTTCCCATCTCTTAGTGGCTTTCTCCATAGTCTGGTACATTTTAGATGGGTGTGGGATTTGGGAGGACGTCTAGAGCAATGGAAGAGGCAGGGGTGATGTTGAATCGGGAGGCACATGCATGTTAAACATGCCCTTGCAATCTTCTGCTATCATTTTATTATGTCATGAAATGAATGCTCTTTTTTTTTTCCTGTTATGGCATCTTGAATGGGTTTCTATTAGTTGCTTTAAGTTGCTGCCCTGTTTCAAGCTTGGTGAATCAATAGTCTATGTTGTTGTATTAGTTGGAATGATAAAACCTTTTTTTTGGGTTTCAATGTTTTCCTTTAAATCGATTTCCTATATCATTCTGTGACGCCTAAGCATAGTGTGCTATAGAACTTCTGGATCATTTTTGAGTTTGAAGCGATTGGTAGGAAAGTATATCATTTTGACAATGTTGTGGCATGCATATGGATCTTGTAATAAATGGAGGTTGTAATGTTGGAATTGAAAACCGAGTAATAATATGTGTTCATAATAAATTTGAGATTTGTAATTTGGTTGGTATATTTTAAATCCTTATGCAAGGATTGTGTAAATACCATTATGAGGAAAATATGATAAAATATGAGAATATAATCAGATTCCTGAAATATTACTTCCTATGAAAATAACGTTAAGGGGTATGTGCTACAACTGGTATTTACGAGTAACCTACTTGAGCATGGGTGAATATCTTATGGGCAGGAAATTTAGTATATTCTATCCGGTTATATTTTATCGCTCACCTTATAGGAAATAAGGATATTGAACATTTTTGTGGGCTGTTGTTTGGTATACTGGTTTTAGTATGAATACAGCCTGAAAATACGAACTGGGAAATCATATTTCTAATGATTCTCAATGCGGGTTGAAGTTCATTTTTTTGGGTTACATAAGCAAGTCACTGTAGAGTATTTAGAATGAGATTTTGGTTGTAGCCAAGTTTTTGGGCTCTGGAAATGATTATACGCTAGCATGAATTTTTAGGACAGCGCATTTTAGTTTTACCCCAAATAAAATAATGGGATGAATACTCATTTCAAGTTTCTGTGCTAACGTGGTTTGGGAATTTGGGTCGATCTTTTCCTTCCTCTTTTAACCGTTCAAAGGAGGTAATGTCACATGTGTGTGCCATGTGTTTTGCAACAGATTTTCTGGTATTTGTTTTATTGGCATGAACAAGTTTCCAGTGGCTGAGTTTGAAATGAATAATTTATTACTCATGTATTAAGATAACCCAGTTTGGGTATAGGTATAATACGTATGGGTATATATATATATGAGTATCAAATTTTTAAAAAAAATTTAGATACGGGTGTAAGGATTCCACTGTGATTTCTGTTGGAACCCTTGGGGTTTTTAAAATATCAACGCTTGATGATTTTGAGTAAGTCATTAATTTGTTCTCTGTTGTAATCACCTGAATTTTTATAATGGAATTTTCTTGTTGGGCTGGACAAAATAATCTATTATTTATCCGTCCATTGTGGATAATGATCAGATTGTTAAAAGACAATTTAAGTCTATGATTGGTTTCCTCGTGAGCAGCCATACCGGTTTCAAAGTATGAAAAGTGGCCTATTAAATATGATTATGATTATATATATATATATGAATGTTTTCCTAAACAAAATAAAATGGTTAAAAATAAAACTATAGAAAACTATATCGCTATGGAACCTCACTCTTGGAAGGATGGAATAATCTTGTGTTGTTGTGCGCCATGGATTGTTACTAGCATGTTTTGGCTTATCAGGTTTCTTTTTGGAGGGATTGGGTATTAGATTTCAATCACGTAATCCATAGGATTACATGACTGAAATCTCAATACTCTCGGCCTTGTTGTTTTTCACCAATCAGGTCTTACCTTGAATAATTTTGGAATATCTATCTTACTTGAATAATGGGATTCCTCCTTGTTGGCTGGTATAAAGCTCTTTATCGTGTGAAACATATTGATTTAGTGGTTTGTGATTTGACCCATTCTTGAATTCAGAATTTTTCCTTTCATGATATTATAAAATGTTAGCTCACTGTTGCAATGGGTAGTCTTAACATGCTCAGTTCTAGCGAACTGACTCTAGCTAATATTTGTGCAGATGGATTAAGTGAGTAGATTAAAGGAAAAGAGTGTAAAAGTTGCAACAGTTCAAATTATGAAGTTCCTTGTAAAAATGTTCAATGTGTTGTAAATTTTGTAACATTGCTTGCAAAAGAGTTTATAAGATCTCTTGCCTGGGATTGATCGGAGATTACGTGATGAAGTTGTTTTGTCCTTTTGTAATTTGGCTGGTAACTCATCTTAGTGAGAAATGATATTCAATCTTTACATTGGCATAAGTATTGTAAAACCTTGATCTTGAGAATTAAGTGTTAAGTTAAACCTTTCTAAGACTTTGTATTGATGTGTTATATGTAAGATAAAATGGGGTGGTTAATCCTTACAGAAGTTACCTAAAAGTTTTATTCAAATAAATTTATTGTAGAGGTGATCCACTTGAGAACAAACAATTCCTTAAGTAATCAAAGGCGAGACTATCATTGCAAAGTGAAATTATATAACGTGATATCCCTAGCTAAACTAGTGAACACTACCCCTTTTGGTGAACTCTTAAAAACAAGCTTAAGGGAAAACAATGGTTAGTTTCTAATAAGATTTAACAAGTAAGAGAAGAAAATTTAGAAACCACTCAATTTATCTCTCAGCCTATTGGAAAGTAAATAGTTTCCTTTTGTTAAGCTCTTTCGGTGAAGCCTAAGTAAAATCGTTAATAATTACGTATAAAACCTCAAGCTCCAATTAAACCTTGGTAATAACTAATGACGTCTTAAGGAGGAATTCAACTTGACCTTATTCTCTTAACTCTTTCCCAGGGTGCTTTGTAATTTCCTCTTAATTATGTTGAACACGAATCCTTGTTGTAACAAGGTTATGAGCGAATTTTAGTAACGTATGGATAGATGGCCTTGTGGAATTAAATTATCTCCTTTATTAAATAATGAAATAAAAAAATTAATTGTCGTAGAGGAGAAGACTTTAAGTGAACTACTCTGCAATGTATAATAAAATGATTCAGTTTGGTAAGATGAATTATGTGAATCATATCTTGAATCTCTCTGAAAACATAAGTTAAGAGTAAAAGAGTGTTTTACCGAAATATAACCTTTAATAATTTCTTATTGTGGCTTGCCCTAGCTGTAAGAGTATCATGTGGTTGGACTGTTATGTTGTCCTGTCAAAAGAAAAGTATATTGTCCTTGTTGGGTGTGAATGTTTCCGTGCTGCCTTTGTGGTCATCCTCATATCTAGTGGTTCTCAGAGTTAGAGGTAACCTTGGTGACGACATGTTGTGTCGTGTCATGTTTCCAGTAAGAAAAAAAAATAAAAAAATAATCCCGTGTTTTTTCCTATGTTGTCTTGTGTGCCTGATATGAGGGTGCTACAATAAGAGCTTTCATTTTTCCTATTTGACTATTTTTTCAATTGAAGTTAGAATGAGAGGCCTCCCATTCTAACCATTATTATTTTTCAATAAAAAGGAAAATATAAGGTATTTCATTATCATTGTATAATTTTATTTACTTTGAGAGAATCATGTCTCTTTGTATCTCTTGTGAATGATTGATTGAACTATTTTTTCACTCTAAGTGGGAATGAGAGGCATCCAAATATATTTTTAATAATTTTTTCCTCTATAGGGAGAGTAGGAGGCATCCCATTCTCAATCTCAAATTTTCTTTTAACTTTTAGGGATGATAAGATGCCTTCAAATGAGAGGCCACCAATATCCCTTTTAAGAATTAATCACATTTAAGGAGAATGGGAGGCTTCCCATTCTCCATATTGATTATTTTTATACTTTGAGGGATAATGAGATAAATTTCATTTTTCTCAAGTTAATTTTCCACTTTGAGTGAAAATGAGCCACCCATTCTAATTCTTGATTTATTTTCAAAGTGAAGGAGAATGTAAGATTTCTCATTCTAATTTTTTGATTTATGTTTTCTTTGAGAGAATATTGTCTCTTTGTTTATATTTTGAATGATTACTTGAACTTCTTTTTCACTTTAAGGGGAATGATAGGGCCCTAAATATCCCTTTTAAGAATGGTTCACTTTTAGGGAGAATCAGAGGCATTCCAGTCTCCATCTTGATTATTTTTTTACTTTGAGGGATAATGAGAGGTCTTATAATGAGAGGCCCCCACTATCCCTGTTAATAATTGTTCACTTTTAAGGAGAATGGGAGGCCTCCCATTCTCCATATTTATTCCAGGATGCTAATTTTTAGAGCTTAGCGGTCGCTTTCGCTATGCCTTAACAGAATAATTTTTAATAATTTTTTTCTCCCATGCATTCCAAGAATAACAATTTTTATAGCTCAACACTCACTTTAGCTAATACTGCAACAATATATTTTTCTTTAAAATCATATTTTCCTATGCATTCTATGGATGCTAGTTTTGAGCTTAGAAGTCACTAGATAATGCCGCAACAAGATAAAAAATTTTAAACATATTTTCTCATGCATTCCAGGGATTCCAATTTTTAGAGCTTAGCATTTGCTAGCTAAGATATCAACATGATAATCTTTTTATCATCATATTTTCCTATGCATTCCATGGATGCCAATTTTTGAGAGCTAAGATTTCTCACTAGCTAATACCTCAACAAGATAAAACATTCAAATCATATTTTCCTATGCTTTCTAGGGATGCCATTTTTAAATTGTTATTTATTTCTAGCAATGCATCAAGAGGATAATTTATTTATAATCATATTTTCCTATACATTACAAGGATGCCAATTTTTAGATCTTAGCGTTTTCTAGTTAATGCCTCAATAAGGTATTTTTTTGTAATCATATTTTCCTATGCATTATAGAGATGATAATTTTTAGAGCTTAGCGGTCCCTAGATTACTTCAACAATATGAAAAATTCAATTCATATTTTTTGATGCATTTGATCTAGAACAAGATTTCCAAAATCTATTTTTAGTATTTTTCAATAGTTTTTTTTATTTTTCAATTTTTGAGGGCCTTGAAGAATTTTTGGGCTTCACAAACTTTTGGATAGGGTATTTATTAACTAGATCCACAAATCTATTTGTGTGTTTCACTCTTATTTTAAATGGATCATCCAATTTGTAAAATAGATTAACAAGGTATGAGTTATGTCCCCAAAAGGGACACTAAATAAAATAATAAGTAATAATAGGATATATTTGGTTTTATCATTTTTTGTTTTTTTGAATCCACCCCTAAGGTAGATACAAAAGGTCTCCATCTAGGATGGCTTTTTGGTTCCCATCTGGAATCCTTCATATTATTTTTTAGTAGTTTTTCATATTCTTTGTTGTATAACTATTATCAGCTTAGCGGTCACCAACTAATACCTTAATTGGAATGAAAAAATTAAATCATATTTTCTTATGCATTCAAGGGATGCCAATTTTTAGAGCTTAGTGGTCACTAGCTATGCCTCAATAGGATAATTTTTGTATACTCACATTTTCCTAAGCATTCCAGAATGCCAATTTTTAGAGATTAGCCTTATGTAGCTTAGTGACCACTAGCCTTATGTAGCCTAGAAGTTTTTATCCTATGTAGCTTGGTTGCCACTATCCTTATATATCTTAGTGGACACTAGCCTTATGTATCTTAGTGGTCATTATCCTTATGTATCCTAGCAATTGCTATCCTTGCGTAGTTTAGCATCCACTAGACTTATTTATCTTAGCGGCCACTAGCCTTATGTAACTATTTTTTTGTTATCCATTTTCCCTACAATGAAAAAATTCTTATCCTCCTTGAAATGAAAAAAATACAAAATAAAGATAACGAGAGGTCTCACATTCTTCCATAGTGTAAAAATAAATACTTAGTGAAATCTTCGCATTATCCCTTAGAATAAAATAATTAAATAAGACGAATGGGAGGCCTCTCATTCTTTCTTAATGTGAAAAATCAAAGCCGAGAGTGAATGAAAAATCTTTCATGTCTCTTAAATTTTATTCATATTGAGGGATAATGGGAGGCATCCCATTCTCCATATGGATTGTTATTTATTCCTTCAAAGTGAATAAAAATAAAGAAAAAAGGATGAATACAACATGAAAAACTAAAAAATAATAAATAAGGAGAATGGGAGGCTTCCCATTCTCCCTTAATGTAAAAATAAATGTTGAGAGAATGAAAAACCTCTCATTCTCTCTTAGCTATGATTTTTCACATTGAGGAAGAATGGGAGGCCTCTCATTCTCCTTATCAATTGCTATTTATTCCTTCAAAGTGAATAAAAATTAAAAATAAAAGGGTGGATATAGAATGAGAAGTTTTCATTCTCTCACACCATTATTTTTAGATTGAGGGAGAATGGGAGCCTCCCAATCTCCCTCAAAATTATTTTGTATTTTTTTATGGACAATAGGATGATTTTTATTTTAGGTAAATTTTGATGCCTCCAAATATCCTCATAGTGAAAATCTTCTCATTCTCCTTGAAAACAAAAAACTATAAATAAATAGAATGAGAGGCCTCTCATTCTCTCTCCATGTGAAAAATCAAATCTGAAATATAATAATTATAGTGGCTACTAGCCTTATGTAACTTAGCGGTTGCTATTATTATGTAGCTTAACAACCACTAGCCTTATGTAGCTTAATGACCGCTAGCCTTGTGTAACTATTTTTTGTTATCCATTCTACCTACAATGAAAAACATATCATTATTCTTGAAAATAAAAATTATAAATGTGGAGAATGGGAGGCCTCTCATTCTCTCATAATGTAAAAATAAATTCTTAGAGAGAATGAAAAACCCCTCATTTTTTTTAGATTTTTTTCACATTGATAAAGAATAGGATAAAAACATCTCATTGTCTCATAGCTTTGATTTTTCACATTGAGTGAGAATGAGAGGCCTCTCATTCTCCTATTAATTGTTATTTATTTTTTGGGATAATAGGAAGTTTTTTACTTTCAAGAAAAATAGGAGGCCTATTAATCTCCCTTAGCAAAAAAGCTTCTCATTCTTCCTCAAAATAAAAAAAATAAATAAGAAGAATGGGAGGCCTCCCATTCTTCATTAATGTGATAAATCAAAGATAAGAGTGAATGAAAAATATATCACTCTCTCTTTAAAAAAATCACGTTGAGGTAGAATTGTAGGCCTCCCATTCTCTATATGAATTTTTATTTATTCCTTCAAACTGAATCAAAAAAACAAAATAGGACGAATACAAAATTAAAAACTAAAAAATAATAAATGAGGAGAATGGTAGGCTTCCCAATCTCCCTTAATGTAAAAAAATAAATGCAAAGAGAATACAAACCTATTATTCTCTCTTAGTTTTTATTTTTCACATTGAGGAAGAAAGGGAGGCCTCTCATTCTCCTTATCAATTGCTATTGATTAATTCAAAGTGAATAAAAATGAAAAATAAAATGGTTCATATAATGAGAATTTTTCATTCTCTCATAACATTTATTTTTAGGTTGAGGGAGAATGAGAGGCCTCCCAATCTCCCTAACAATTATTATTTATTTTATGGAGAATATGAAGGTTTTTAATTTTAGGTAAATTGTGATGCCTCCAAATCTCCTCACAATGAAAATATTCTCATTCTCCTTGAAAACAAAAAAATATATAAATAAAGAGAATGGGAGGCCTCCCATTCTCCCTCCATGTGAAAAATAAAATATGAAATAGAATCATTGTAGTGGTTGCTAGCCTTATGTAGCTTAGTGACCGCTAGCCTTATGTGATTATTTTGGGTCAATTGTTTGTGCTACAATGAAAAACTTCTCATTCTCCCTAAAAATAAAAAATAATAAATAAGGAGAATAAGCCTCTCATTCTCCCATAATGTAAAAATAAATGCTTAGAGAGAATGAAAAACCCCCATTCTCTCTTAGTTTTGATTTTTCACATTGATAAAGAATAGGATAAAACATCTCATTGTCTCATATCTTTGATTTTTCACATTGAGCGAGAATGGGAGGCCTCCCATTATCCCTATCAATTGTTATTTATTTTTGGGAGAATAGGAAGTTTTCACTTTCAATAAAAATAAGAGGTCTATTAATCTCCCTTAGTGATAATATTCTCATTCTCCCTCAAAATAAAATAAATAAATAAAGAGAATGGGAGGCCTCGCGTTGTTCCTTAATATGAAAACTAAAATCTGAGCTCATGAATGAACAATTTCTCATTCTCTCTTATTTTTTTCACATTAAGGGAGAATGGGAAGTCTCCCATTATCCATAAGTATTTTTATTTATTCCTTTAAAGTGAAAAAATAAAGAAAAAAGTATTTATACAACATGAAAAAATAATAAATAATAAATAATGAGAATGGAAGGATTCCCATTCTCCCTTAATGTAAAAAATAAATGTTGAGAGAATGAAAAATATATCATTCTATCGTAGCTTTGATTTTTCACATTGAGGAATAATGGGAGGCCGCTCATTATCCTTATCAATTTCTATTTATTACTTCAAGAGAATAAAAATGAAAATAAAAGGGTGGATATAAAATGAGAAGTTTTCATTCTCTCACAACATTTTTTATATTGAGGGAGAACAGGAGGCCTCAAATCTTCCTATCAATTATATTTATTTTTATGGAGAATAGGAAGGATTTTAAATTTAGGTAAATTATGATTATGGATGTCTCCAAATCTCCTCGGAATGAAAATATTCTCATTTTCCTTGAAAATAAAAACTATAAATTAAGAGAATAGGAGGCCTCCCATTATCCCTCCATCTGAAACATCAAATATGAAATGGAATCATTGATGGTTCTATCATTCTTTCTTAGATTTTATTTTTTAAATTGAGATATAATGGGAGGTTTATTCTCCTTTAAAATAACATAAATAAATAATAAGAATCAAATTCCTTGCACTCTCCCTCAATGTCAAAAATAAAATCTAAAGGAGAATGATAGGCTTATCATTCTCTTTCAGATTTAATTTTTCATGTTGAGGGAGAATGAGTGGCCTCTCATTCTCCCTATTGATTGTTATCAAATTAAAATTAATTATGAAGGAGAATAGAGGTCTCCTATTCTCCTTAAAAATAAAAACATATTAAGAGTGATATTGGGAGGTTTTTTTATTATTGGCAAATAGTTTTTTGAAAGGGACTATACCCTTGAGAACAAAATATGGCCTAGGAGCCGGAATAGGAATGAGAACCAGAGAGAATGGATCAAAATCCAAGTGTTACAATGAATCTCGAAGTATCCCAAAAATAGCTACCCAAATGAGACAAAACAACAAAATTACTGCAAAAAAGCAAGAGAGAGACCGCAAAAAAACAACATAAAAACATACAAGAACAACAAAAGCATCTACAACTACTTCTTGGCAGCTTTGTCAATGCTGGTCTTGATCTTCTTCCAGGAGTGGAACATACCCAAAGTTGTCATGTGGGCAGCATCAGTATCATCCAGCTGCTCAATGGTCCTTTTGCTTTCCTTTTCGTTACCCCAAAGTGTAGCCGGAACACCGCTGAGGTTGGAGACACTTTTGACATGTTCCTCAATGAACTCCTCAATTGCCCTAAAAATGGAAATGTTGTAATCATGTCGAGTTTTGGCCTTCCCTAAACGGGAGTCTAAGGAGGTCAGCTTCTTGTAGATATCATCAATCTGGCTGCTATCAATATCCCCCTCCTCCTCCTTATTTCTCTTGCCTTTCTGTTTAGCCAGGTTCTTGACCTCATCCTTCAGTAGTTTCATATCAGCCTCTAAGGCATCCAGCCTTTTTGAAGAACTTTCCATATGCACATCCTGGGGACTGGCACTGCTAATATTCAGAAGGTCATGTGCAATCTCAATTTCATGAGGCCCCTTCTCCACAGCAAGAGTCTCAAGGTTAAGCTTTCTAGAGGCCCTAGTAACCGGTCTTTTAGAGGTAGAGGCGAGGTGGGTGGTGGGAGCAGCAGTAGGGGGAATGGATGGAGAAGCTTGGACAACCGGTAGGGGGTGACTGCAGCGGTGGCGGGGGTAGATGGAGAAACAGGGCTGGCAGCAGCAGAGCCCGGCAAAGGGGGAGCCGAGCTAGGGGAGGAAGGAAGACCAGGGTACTTAAGAAGACAACATTTGTGAAGCAACAAAATAAGCCCTTGGTGTAAGGGAACCACCTGGGTATGCTTCTAAACTCCAAAATGGAGCGTTCAAGAGAGTTCAACAAGTAATGGGGAAAACAAACCAAGCGATTCCTACGGAAGTGGTTGAGAAAGATAAGATGTTTAGCAGGAACAGTGACAAACCTACCTTCCAAGGAGATGAACCGTATCATCATGTGAGTAACCTCATCATAAGGTGGAGGAATCGAGCTGACAAGCAGGCCCGCTGTAACATATATTAGCTTCTCAGATCCTTCCACAAATCTCCTCTCTTCAGCATCTCTGTCAACCCTTTTGTTAAAGAAGCGGTAGCCCTCCAAACTAAGGCCGGTCACTTCAGCAATAAGTTCTTCATTGACCAAGATCTTCTGCCCCCCATAATCAACAATCTACTCCTTCCATTCCTTAGCAAAACACACAGAAATGCTTTGATCATGCCCCTGAACCTTCTCCATGAAGTTGGTGATGCCACCCTTGCTGAGAATGCTCCAAAGTTCAATATTATCTTTCCAGTCCAGGTCCGCACTTGGCTCAATTTGGCAGGGAGGTCCCCCCATCTTCTCTGTGCTTGACTGATTACAACAAATTCCCCAATTCTTGTGAGCGCTGAGACCCGTCCGCTTCTTGCTATTGTAGTCCGCACAAGATTGGAAATGAGAGCCGTTGCTTTTCCCACGAACGGCTGCGTGTCTGCTGAACTGAGCCTGCGGAAAGTCACATGTGGGAATAGCCCACTCCCTGTCATCTATCACATTACTACTGTCTTCAGTTTCCGAGGAGCTATGAATCGGTTTTAACAGTTGCAGTACATCCCGCATGCGTGATTTTCAAATCAATGTAACTCCACTTGGAGTTCCCCATATATATCACACTAACATGTTTATTTGACATGATTTGCATCATCATATACTTTAAGTCAACACGTGTGGGAGTATAATTGATGTTGATCCACACCCAAAGATCATGACTCAGCTCTAGGTATTGCTTGCGTATAGAAATCCGCATGGATGTTGTTGTGGAGCTGTTTAGGGATGTTGTTATTATCCCAAACGGTGAGGTTAACATTAATGCCATAATTAGCCAGCGCATCCACCAATTTATTACCCTCCCTGTAAGTATGCATGATCCTGATGTTATTGAAAGTATGACTAATACTTATGGACTCTGAGATAAAATCCTTAATGCTCCAACTAGGAGATGAGCACTGTTTAAGAAGATTAATGATATTTAGGGAGTCCCCTTCAATAATGAGGTTCTGAATATTTTGAGTCTGGGTAATTCTCAGACCCCATAGTGCAGATAATGCTTCGGAAAAATGATTAGTTTGAATTCCCATTTTCCCAGCATACGCAGCAATCAGATTACCTTTATGATCCCATATCACTCCTCCTCCTGCCGCTGTCCCAGGGTTTCCCTTAGAGGCCTCATCAAAGTTCAACTTATACCAATTAGAATCAGGAGGGTGCCATTTGATCGAAGATCTATCAATGCTATTCTTGGGATTTCTCCGACTATTAATAGTTCCAATCTACCAATTGGATAAGATGTATTCTTCATTCTCTAGATATCTCTTGTTCTTGGGGGGTTTAAATCTAGCAATATTTTCTTTGATACCATTAGAAATTTTGCCAATGCTAAGTTTATAGTTTTGCTTCTTATTTCTGAAAATAATATCATTTCTATCCTTCCAAATCCTCCAGATTAAATGAGGGATAGCCAGCTTCCAGATCCTTTTGACAACACAATGCCTGAAGGGTGGGTTCCATTGAGTCCATAGCTGATTAAGATCCTTCGGCAACACCTAGAGAGCTTCAAATTTAGAGAGGGCAAAACTCCAAATTCTGGTGGCATATTCACAATGTATGAATAGGTGGCTGATATCCTCAGAATCATTCTTACAAAGATGGCACCTATTAGGAATTATAAATCCTCTTCTCATCAAGTTGTCAGTGGTAAGAATCCTGCCTCTGATAGCCAGCCAAAGGAAAAAAATTTATTTTGGGAGTTAATTCAGACATCCAAATCTTGTTCCAATTGAACTCTATTTGACTATTATGGAAGAAATTGTTATACCCAGATTTGACAGAGTAATTCCCATCATGGGAATTATTCCAAACCAGCTCATCCTTAGAGAGTGACTTAGTGATATTGGGAGGTTAGAAATCCTCCTATTCTCCTTAAACATAAAACAATATGTTTAATATTTTTTTTATAGATTCATATTCTTTGTTTATTTAATTTTACAATGTGAATGATGAAGTGAAAATTCCACTATTTCATAATTAAATAGTAAGATGCATATAACTATGAAATTAAAAACCCACAATTTCTAAATTCTAAATTTTTGTTTCTCACACATTGCATTTAAAAATGAGGGAATTTGGAAATGGTTCATTACAGTGTAAATAAATTTCATAATAAAAAAAAATAATAGTTTATTTTGTTTTTGTTTTTTAACATAGAGAATAAGAGATACTAGAAGATTTAGATATTTACAGGTATTGTTCATCTCTAATCATGGTTTTTACATTATAGAAAAACTCCATAATAAAAAAATTTGATCTGTTTTTTTTTTAACACAAAAAGAAGAGATATAAAAATAATTGAAACTAGAAGTGATACTAGAAGAAGAAAATATTTATAGGTATTCTTATTTTTAAAATATCTTTAATCATTTTCAAATAAATATGTAAAATGTAGAGAAATGGTACCTGTAAAATGTGTATTTGTATTACTATGTATTTGTTATTTTCCTTCTAGAAACTGAGGTGCATATAACTATGATATATTCCACTTCAAAGATAATATTAAATATTGTCCAGTGTAGTTGAGATGAACTTAATATTTTCTGGATCAAACTTTAGTTTTTCTTTTGATCATTATAAAATCATGTAGGTACCACCATAACTAAACATTTCTTTTTTTTCTTGAGATCACTTTCCATTACTGAACATTCATTTTTTTATGAGAGAAATTTCAAATCCTCCTCATTGGGAGATCATTTCCATTACTAAACATTCATTTCACCACTTCCATGATTGTAACACTGCATTCATTTCTCCTTTTTCCATTTTATCCTCTTGTAATCCTACAAAAACTAAATTCACAAAATGGGAAAAATATTTGGTTTTTAAAAAATCCTTTTTATCGAGTTGTAGATGTTTTGGGATGGTTTTTCAAATTTGAAATGAGGTAGGATGAATTTTAAAATGAAGTTGGATGGGATAATTATTTTTTTTAATCCCATAAAATTTAAATTAAAAAACATGTTGGGTTTAAAATTATAATAGAAAACTCTTTCAAATTCAAAATGAGGTGGGACAAATTTGAAAATGAAAATAGGCAAGATATCTATTTTTAGAAGACAATTACCTTTTTTACCTCATTATGATTTTGAAAATAAAAAATAGGCGGGATAGTTATTATTTAGTACACATTTATATATTTACTTGTGAATACAAAAAGAGGGTTTATATTTGACAATATTAATTTGAAAGTTAAAATAAAAAAAATAATATGAAAATTAAAATAGAGATAATAGATTAAATATAGTTAGACCACATTTTAATGAAAATAAAAATAAACATGATGTAATAAAAACTAAAAATTGATTGATATAAAAATATTAAAAAGTCAAATATAATAATTATAAGAGGTAGAATGAATAATTCTAAAATAATAATAAAGATAAATTACTTGAGTTTCTAAATATTTATAGTGAATATTATTTAATGTATAGTCATTTAGGTATATTTTTGAATTTAAAATGCTATATTAAATTTTAATATTTTTTTGCAGTAATGTTAAATTAATATATTGTTATTGAAATTTTAAATTACCTTGAAACTAGCTAGCTAGCAATTGTAAAATAAAGTTCTAAATTAACTAGAAATGTTAAATTAATGTAATAATTTAACAATGTTTAATCAATATAACTTTATTGATATTGAAAATAGGATAAATGCTAAAATATTATGTTTTTTTAGGTAAATGTTGATAATTTAACATATTAGAATATTCATTATTATTTTTAATTAATATTCTAAAAACATTTCATTATGAGTGATAATGGGAGACCTCACTTTCTCCCTCTTAGTAAAGTTCTAAAATTTAAGGAGAATTAGAGGCCTTCCATTATATGTCAACATTTTTTTACTTTGACTAAGAGTGTGAGGCATTATATTTTCCTTTCAACTTGAGGGTGAATGGGATGCATCCCATCCTCCATCAAATTAAATAATTTGAGTGATAATGGGAGGTCACTGATTCTCACTCAAAATTATGTTTTTTAAGAAGAATTAAGGCCTCTCATTCTACTTTGTATTGAAATATTAATTGATTTTCACTTTCAGGAAGAATGAGAGGTCTCATATGTATTCAATTTTTATTCTTTGTAATATATAAAGGAGGCTTGCCATTTTATTTTTAGTGTTTGTAAATTGATGTAAAATGGGAGACTCACATTCTAAAATTTAATTTTTGGAATACTATGAGGGAGGAAGGAGACCTCCCATTATCTATCTTAATTATTTTTACGATGAGGTCTAATTGGATGCCTTCCATTCTCCATCTTGATTTATTTTTGTTGTAAGGGAAAAATATAATAAGAGATTGAAAATGAGAGGTATCCCAATCCATATTAATTGATTTATAATTTGAGAGAGATTGGGAGGCCTCCCATTTCCCTCTTATTGTTTTATTGAGGGAAAAACATTTTTTTTTACTTTGAGGAAGAAATGGAGGCATCCCTTTCTAACTCATAATTATTTTTCAATATGAGTGAGATTGGGAGACCTCCCATTCTCCCTCTTCATTATTTTTTACTCTAAGGTTGAAAAATATTATTAGAATAGAATTGTAGGATTCCATTTATGAAAAATCAGGTCATAATATTAGGAAGAATGAGAGGCCTCTCATTTCTCCTCTTGATTGTAATTTTACTTTGAGGGAGAAGATTTTTTTTCAATATTTATGGAGAAATATTATTTTTTAACATTGATAGGGAAAAGGAGACATCCTGTTTTCCTCTCGATTATTTTTTGATATGAGTGAGAATGGGAGACCTCCCATTATCCCTCTTTCCCAATCTCCCTCTTGATTATTTTTAAATATGAGTGAGAATGGGAGACCTCTCATTCTCCCTCTTGATTGTTTTTTACTTTGAGATTGAAAACTATTATTGGGAAAAAATGGTAGCCCACTCATTCCATGAAAGACATTATTAGAAGAGAATGGTATGCCTCACATAACATGAAAAATTGTTTTATAATTTTAGAGAGATTGAGAGGCCTACCATTTACTCTCTTGATTGTAATTTAATTTTGAGGGATGGTAATTATTATTTGCATGTTGAGGTAGAAAGGGATATCTCCCTAAATCTACCTTATAATTATTTTTTCAATATGATTGAGAATGTGAGACCTACCATTCTACCTCTTTATTATTGTTTTATAGTGAGTTGAAAACTATTATTAGAAGATAATGGTCTACCTCCCATTCCATAAAAAAATGTTTATAATTTTAGGGACATTGCGAGGATAATTTTTTCAATCTAGAATGAAATTTTATTTTATTTTTACCACTTTGAGGGAGAAATAAATGCCTACCATTCTAAAGCATAATTATTTTTCAATGTGAGTGAGAATAAGATACTTCTCAACGTCATTATTTATTATTTTTCTACTATGAGGTTGAAAACTATTATTGGAAGAAAATGGTAGGACTTTTTCAATATGAGTTAGAATTGGTGACCTCACATTCTTCCTCTTTATTATATTTTTCCTATGAGGTTGAAAAATATTATTCAAGATAATGTTAGATATTTAATTTCATGAAAAATATTATAGAAGAGAATGGTAGGCCTTCCATTCCATGAAAAATTAGTTTATAAGTTTAGAGAGATTGGGAGGCCTCTCATTTTACCTCTTGAATGCAATTTTATTTTGAGTGGGATTTATTTTCCATATTCAGGGAGAAAGAGAGGCCTCCATTTTTACCTCATAATTATTTTTCAATATGACTAAGAATGGGATACCTCCCATTCTCCCTCTTGATCATTTTTTAATCTCATGTAGAAAACTATTTTTCTAACAAAATGGTAGGCCTCCCATTCTATGACAAATCAATTTATAGTTTTATGGAGATTGGAAGGCCTCCCTTTTACCCTCTTTATTGTAATTTTATTTTGAGGGAGAAGGGGATACCTCCCTTTCTACATCATAATATTTTTCAATATGATTATTTTCTCCCCCTTGATTATTTTTATACTATGAGGTTGAAAAATATTATTGGAATGGAATGGTAAGCCTCCCATTACATGAATTGTATTATAAAATAATGGTATTATTCACATACCATGAAAAATTATTTAGAAATTTAGGCAATTCATAAGACTCCAATTTACCCTCTTGATTGTAATTTTACTTTGAGGAGAAAATATATATTTTATTCTTTAGGAGAAAGGGAGATTTCCATTTCTACCTCACAATTATTTTTCAATATGAGGAAGAATGGTAGACATATGATTCTCCTCTAGATTATTATTTTTCTTTGAGGTTGAATTTTATTAGGGAAGAGAAATACCTAATGGTTAGGCCTCCCATTCCATGAAAGATAATATCAAAAAATTTATTTATAATTTTACATTAAGGGAGAATAATTATTTTTTCCACTTTGAGGCAAAAAGGGATACCTCCCTTTATACCATATAATAATTTTTCAATACGAGTGAGAATGTGAGACCTTCCATTATTCATTTTTATTATTCTTTTTACTATGATGTTGAAAAATATTATTGGAAGAGAATGGTAGGCCTTTCATTCCATTTAAAATATTGTGGAAGGGAATGGTAGGCCTCCCATTGCATGAAAAATGGTTTTTATTTTAAGGATATTAGGAGGTATCCCATTTTCCCTCTTCAATATAATTATATTTTGAGGAGTAAAATTATAATTTCTACTTTGTGGGAGAAAGATAGATCATCTTTTTACCTTGAAAATATTTTTCAATATGAAAGTGAATGGGAGACATCCTATTCTCGGTCTTGATATTTTTACTCGAGGTTGAAAACTATTTGATGAGGCCAAAATATGTCGATTAATGTATAATATATGATCTCATCTTACTCTCCTTTTTATTAAGTTTGATTGTCTTTTGTGACTTTTATTTGATCTGATATGAGTTAGGATGTAATTTTATGTCTTTTGATTGATTTTGATTCTAATGTTAAAAGCTATAGAATTCCTAACGAAGTGTGTGTTTGAAATTCAGTTTTGTAATAAAGCAAGTCTAATCAGTCGAGGAAATGAAGCAGGAAGCATTCAATATGTTTTTGGTAACATCTGTTCCCACACAGCTTAGTTCCAGAACTTCCAAGCTAGTTCTAGAACTCCATCACACAGTCATCATCTAGTTTCGAAACTTTTGACTTAGTTCTGGAACTCCAATATTTAGTTTCAGAATTTTTGGACTTAGTTCCGGAACTCCTGGGTATAGCTCCGTAACTCTCATGGTTTTGATCCTTAATGATTTCCTATGGTTCTGGAACTTCTCTGAAGTTCCGAAACTAATGGAAGTTATCTATTCTAACCATATCCATAGATTTTGCATCTACGACCCTTTCAATCAGGAAAGGATGAGAAGATTTCTAAATGTAAATCTAGGGATAGTTATCTTACAACTATTTGATCAATCACCGGGGTTCATTTTAAGATACCTTTTGGAAATCGGAGGTGGAAAATACCAGTGAAATATCCCCATAACTAGTTTCGTGGGAAGGAAATTTTTTTGGGGGTTGTATGAAATTTTTGCATGATTTTCAAGTGGTGTGACAAAAGGCTATAGACACGCAATAGGATATTTGTTGTCACGCATAAAAAAAACTCATTCAAGCATGTTAACAAACCTCATTGATGTGCATGAACAACCTTGGTGACACATGTCAATGAGGTTTTTGACACATGTCAATGAGGATGCTGGACATCAAATCTCCCATCGCGCATATGTAGCCTCTTCCCTCTGCTTGTACATAAAAAAAAACTCGTGTCGCACGTCAACAAATTATTTTTGTGTGTTTACTATGCAATATCCATAGTACCTCCTTGTCACACATCAAATATCCTTCAATGTCGTGCATCAACAAATAACCCCATTATCATGTGTCTAAACCCTCTTTGTCACGCATCAACAACTTACCCCTTATCGCACATCTGCGGTACCTCCTTGTTTCACGCCAACTATATCCTTGTCACACATCAGCAACTGACCCCTTTGTCGCGCATCGACACATATCATCAATCTCTGGTGCTTAGAGTATGTGAGTTCATGATATTTGTAAGGTACTGGTGGTAGTACTGTAGTATACTACCTGGTGAATCACCTAGGTTTTTATAGGATATGTTTTCAAATGTAGGCGAAGCCAACCCCAAAAAAATTATACTATAAATTTTAGGTGAATAGGACACCATCCTGCTCTTCTAAAAAAATCACCTTTTCAAATTTCCCTAAAATGAAATGTTCACCATATTATGAATATTCTCCACTAAAATTATCCTGTCAACCACAATCCGAGTCAAGATATATATTGGGCATGAATCGATTTCATTAGAATCATTGAGATAGGTGTGATTGTAAAATGTATATAAAATTAGACTTGCAAGATGGTAGATATATATTATATATAATATGATATGAGATAGAGATAGAACAAAGAAGATAAATATAGACAAGTACTCAAATCCAAAGTATGTTTTGTAATACTTTGAATGTTTTATCAATAAAATATCCATTCTTATTTGAGAGAATTATTAGTTGTTAAATCATGATTCGAGGAGCAGCAGGGCTCACTCCCCTAAGGACCAAGATATTCGTTTATTTGGTATTCATATTTTTTCAAAGCAAATATCTTAGATCATTAATTTTGTATTATTTTAATTATTCTAGTTAAACTCTATTATATACTTGTTCTTGCAGGTGTTTAGATAGATTCTATATTTCTTGCCATTATTTTCAAGAATTCTAAATTAAGTGCGTTTATTTCCAAAAACAAGTGTGTTTACTTTTAGAAGCAAGTGTGTTCTTTTTCCAATAGTAAGTGTGTTTGTTTCTATTATGCACAATGTGTTTGCTTTCAGCAAAGCTTTCAATATGTTTACTTTTAGAAAGTTTTCATAGTAAGTTTTAAATAAGGTTTTACCAATAACTCCTTAAGACATTAAAGAGATCCCTAGAAAATACAAAAATAACTACAATCAACTACTAGATCGATAAGATTACTCTTGTTGCATATAGCTTTAGACACACCCCTGGTTTGATATAAAATCAATTAGAAGTTGATTAAATGAAGGGATTAATGAAACCCGTAATTTTTGCACCACTTTTGGGGAACAATAGTTGGAAATTTCTAATTAAGTGTTAGAAAGAGCAATAAAACATACATCTATTAGTTGAAGGATCTTCCCTATTATATCATAAAATATATCAGTAGACCAAGAGACTAATAGGGAATATTCCTCCCAAAAACATCTTCACAAGAATTCATAACCTCCTCTAGTCAAAGTAAGGAAATTGATCAAAAATTGGAGACACCATCATCCCCTATCAGACAAGAAACATAATTGCCACCTTTGGAATTCTTAGATCAGTCACCTGAAGGAAGTGGAACTTCTAGGAGAAGGCTTATTACTCAAGATCCATTTAGGGCAAGTTTTGATTCTCAATTGAGTAGTCAACCTCCTACTCCTGATTTTTCACCTTCCCCAAGGCATACCACTTACCACATTGATTGGGAGGAAAATTCAGAAAATATTTTTAAAATGGCATGAGAAGCTGAGAGAGAACTTGATAGGACCTTTACTTATCCAATCCAATTGGGAGTTGATAATACATGTGATGCCATAAATAAATATATATTTAAAAGAGTTTTTAACTTATAAAGTTTAGATTTATTTTCAGAAAATACACATATGCCATTTCATCTATATATATATATATATATATATATATAATAACCAAACTTGAAAAGTATACAACTAAATATTTCAGATTTAATGTATATTGCATAACTATATTTTGCAGATTTCTAAACAAACAAAACCTTCCAAATGAAGACATTGAAAAAAAAAGGTTCATGGTTTCATTATGATTTCAAAATGATAATCTTACAAGATTCTTGCAATAATGAAGGAAAACTTCCTTAGCAAATGACTTAAGTTTACAATAACATCAAATACAAAAAAATAGGTGTTTTACAAGAAGGTGAAAGTTTCACAAAGCCACATTTATTTACAAAATGAAAGTAATGCCCTCAAAATATGAGGATGACCAAGAGGACCAAGATGGCAAAGAGGCTCCAACTATCTCCAAACTTGAGTGTTCTTCCAAGGATGCTGAAATAAGAGACAAGGCTTGTTTACCACCCAACCAATAGGCATCATCACATGCCTTTCCATGGTTGGAAGCCATGTTATCCTCCCCCAAGCCCATGGGAGAGAGGAACAAACTTCCACAATGTGCACAAGTATAATGGGGATAAGACACAACAAGAAATACATAAGACCATTTAACCACTTAGACATACTACACATGGTAAAACAACAACATGAAGAGAACAAGGTCAACCTCACAAAAATGTCTCCAACCATAGGAACACCTACAAAAACATGTTTACAAAACTCTTTATTCCTCCTAATCATTTATCCTCCTTATTCCTCCTTTATGTTACATAAAATCCTTCTTGGGAGGATTTTCAAACCCAAAGGGTTTCCTCACCAAGAATGGGGAAAGGTTAAATCCATATCAACCTTTCTCCCACCTCAAACCATATGAGGGGGATGATAAGGGACCTTCATGGCTTGACCAACAACCATGAGGTTTGAGAGGGAAATCCCTCTCTCTTCCCCTACATTCTCTAAAAACCATCAATCCAAATGATGGTGGAGAGAAAACAAAAGAAAACAACAAAGAACAAACAAACAAACTACATTCACCATACAACTTTACAACACATCATTTCACACACATCATTTCACACACATCATTTTATTGATAAACACAACTAGCATAGTTAATAAGATAAACACAACTAGGAAAGAAAAGATTAATAATCCTACCTCTACAATGCTTTCCAAGACTCTAAGCTTTTCCCTTTGTCCAAGAAAACCTCCAAGCTCCCAAAATTCTCCAAGTTCTCCAAAAAAAATGAGCCAAGAAGCCCCTTCCTTCCCCATGAGGAAGAATAAGAAGAGGAACCCAAAAGTTTCCTCACCAATGAGAAGGTGACAAGTGTCACCCCATCTCCTCTTAAGTCAAAGATTCCAAAAACCAAATAAGTAAAAGTAAACTCACCTTTTAGCCCTTATCACCCAAAATACTAAAAATGAAAATAAAACAAAGTGGAGAAACTTTTAACAATTACACACAAACCAACCATCTTACATGGATGGTGACTAAGGAGGGAAAATGGGAGGGAAACTCCCTCCAAACCTTGGAAATAAGCCCCCTACCTATTAGGTAGGGTCCAAGGGCCCATTTTCATGCTAAGGGAACTCCCAAACTCAAAAGGGGTCCCTAAAAATGCCCAAAATAACCCAATTTCGGGTTTGGCATGCTTGGGCACAAGGGTAGAGGGTGTGGGGTCCACCCAAGGTTCACATGTGGTCCCCAATCCCTTCTACCAACACACACACACACACTTACCCAAAACCATCACTTAAATTAAGATGAGATCATTAAACCCCTAAGCTAGTTTACTTAATAAAACACACCCTAAACATAATTAATTTTACAAGACATAAATACATTACAATTGAGGGTTCACCCATGGTGCCCAAATAAATACACCTATTCTAAGGCCTCAAACATTTAGCATGGTTAGGACTTAGCCCAGTGGGCCACTCATGCACAATTATGTAGCTTCCCTAAAACCCATGCTCTCCTATACCATCACTGCACACTCATTGCACACATTAACCACATCTGTCCAATATAAATCATCATATACACATCACAACCTTAATCAACTTATAATTTCCTAACATCATTTTACAATTGATAGTGCAATGTATACAATTATACACATAGTTTTCCACGAATCATCCACGAGATAAAATTACGATGACATACACTTAGGCTAGTATGTGATTACCATTATTAAATCCAAAAAATATATCATTAATCAAATCGACCACAAGAAATCAACATCTAACTAATAAATATCACTATCATAAAACCTTGTTAGTGTCATCAACATCATAAGAAATATATCAATATACGAATCTAGTCCAATTAGCGCTTACGCCCAAAATACCATAATGTCCATGAGGATAAATAACATAGAAAAATGTCCAAAATCTATGATTCTCAATCAAAACATGTCTATGCATAAAGGAACCAAAAGATAACTGTAGCTTTAAAAATGTGGGCACTACATCCCCCTCTCCTAGAATTAGACTTCCTCCTGGAAGTTATTGGAAGAGATAGGGATATCTAGCCCTAAGTGGTGTATTATCCTCCCAGGTAGCTAATGACTCGTCATATCGGTCCCACTGCACTCTAACCTGGTCCAAATCTCACCCCAAAGGGCCAACCTTCGGTGCTCCAGTATGCGTATGGGCTCTAGTCTCCACTTCCCTCCATCCTCTACCTGTAATGCCAACCAATCCAAAACATGAGAAACATATGGTACATATCTATGAAGTAAAGAAACATGAAAAACATCGTGGGCCCATGTAAGGCATGGTGGCAAAGCTAGATGATAGGAAACTGGACCGATGACCTCAAGAATATCAAAAGGCCCCACAAAATGAGGTGATAGCTTAGAACCCTTTCCATAATTGATCAGACTCTTATGAGGACGAACCCTCAAGAAGACTTTGTCACCCACTGAGAAGTGACGATCGATCCTCTTGGTGTCCGCATATGCCTTCTAGCGTGCTCTAGCCTACTCAAGAAATTGTTTAATCAGAACAACCTGCTGCTCTAAATCCTAAAGATAAGCTGGCCCCAAAATAATCCTATCATCTAGTCTGTCCCAGCTCAAAGGTGTCCTACAAGGTCAACCATATAACACTTGATAGGGAGCCATGCCAATGGAGCTATGATAACTATTGTTGTAGGAAAATTCAACTAAATGTAAATAATATTCCCACTTCTTCTGCTGGTCCATCACATACATCCTCAACATGTCCTCAAGAACTTGATTAACTCTCTCTGTCTGCCCATCTGTCTCTAGATGATATGCCAAATTGAAATTAATCTATGTACCCAAAGCATCCTGAAAAGAAGTTCAGAAAACTGATGTGTAGATGGTATCTCTGTCATTGATGATCGTCTTTGGGATTCCATGCAATCTAAAAATGTCCTCCATAAACACTTTGGTGATGGCCTATGCATTATAGGTAACCTTGGTTGGTGAGAAATGCGCAACCTTGGTCAACTTATCCATAGTGACCATAATGGAATCATGACGATAAGAGGACATAGGAAGTCCTACTATGAAATCCATGGAGATCACATCCCATTTCCACTTGGGAATGACATGATGGTATAAGAGTCCTGCGGGATGAGAATTCTCTGCCTTGACTCTCTGACACTCAAGAAAATGTGCTACAAAATCTGCTATGTCCCGACGAAGACCCGACCAATAATATAACTCTCTCAAATTGGCATGCATCTTCTTCACTCCTAGATGTGCTGCATATGGGGCTCGATGAGCCTCAATAAGGATGAAACTACGTAGATCACCTTCCTTAGGCACATAAATGTGCCTATGGAACCAAAGAAAACCATCAGACTCTAACATGCATCCTAAATATCTGCCCTCAAAAGAACCATGAGAATCCAACATCTACCTAGCACCCTCATAAAATATATCCTTTGGAAGATGCTCAAGAATCCTACCTCTCAAATTTGACTGCAGTTTCAATGAGGAAAGCACATGTCATCATCTACTAAGTGCATCTACAACAACATTTTCCTTTCCTTTGATATATTGTACCTCCATGTCATACTCACATAGGAACTCCATCCAACGCATTGAGCATTAAGGTTCGGCTCGAGAAGATATGTTGTAAGCTACAATGATCATCCTTAAGATGAAAGGTCTACCCAAAAGGAAATGTCACCAATGCACAAGTGCATGAACCACTACTACAAGCTCCAAGTCATGAGTAGAATAGTTAAGATCATAGTTCTTGAGCTTACGCGACTCAAAGGTGATCACATGACACTCCTGCATAAGAACTGCTCCCAACCCTCTAGTGATGCATCGGTGCAAAACAAAAAATCCTCCGTCAGGTCTGGAACTACTAAGATAGGTGCCGTAGTTAACCTTTCCTTAAGTAAATTGAATTCCTGCTCACACTTTTATGAGAAATCAAACTTCTTCCCTTTCCTCTAAAGGGAAGTAATAGGGTGAGCAATCCTAGAAAAGTCCTACACAAACCTACGATAATACCCTACTAAACCCATGAAGCTCCTCACCTCAGTGACTGATGTGGGTGCTGGCCAATCCATGATAGCCTGAATCTTAGAGGAATCTACAGAGATACCCTTTCCTAAAATAATGTGCCCCAAGTACTGAATCTCTGTTTGAAAGAAGCTACATTTTTCCAAGTTCCCAAACAACTTCTACTCTCTCAAAATCTAAAGCACCTGTCTCAAATGCTCCTCGTGTTCCTCCTTAGAATGAGAATATATCAAAATATCATCAAGGAACACTATGACAAAGTGATCAAGGAAGGTCTTGAACACTCCATTCATGAGGCTCATGAAGACAATTGGGGCATTGGTTAAACCAAAGGGGACAACAGTGAACTCATAATGCCCATAACGTGTACAAAAAGTTGTCTTATGAATATCTATCTGTTATGCACAGGCACAATCGATGATACCTTGACTTGAGATCGATTTTGGAGAACACTCTAGCTCCCCACATCTGATCAAACAAGTCATCAATCCTGGGGAGTGGGTAACGGTTCTTTATTTTGACTTTGTTGAGCTGTCTGAAGTCTACACAAAGCCTGAGAGAACCATCCTTCTTTTTCACAAATATGACTGGCACTCCCCAAGGAGATACACTAGGTTAAATGAGACCCTTCTCTAACAACTCCTCTAACTACATCTTGAGCTCATTAAGCTCTGAAGTTGTCATCCGATAGGGTGCCCTAGAAATTGGTGCGGAGCCAAGCACTAAGTCAATGGTGAAATCCACCTCCCTACTAGGTGGTAAACCTGGAAGCTCTCCTGGAAACACATCTACATACTCCCTCAAAACTGTGTGATCATCAAGGGTGAATGCTCTGGAGTACTGTCCAAATGATCACTGATAGTGATAGCAAACAACTGGCAACCCTTACACATGCTCCGCTTGAGTTGCTTAGCTGAGATCATACGTAAGGAAATAGGTCTCTGCATCCCTGAAATCACAACTGCACTACCAAGATCATCTTAACACTCAATGACCTTCTTTCTATAATCCACCTTGGCTCGATGAGCCTCGAGCCAATCCATACCCAACACTACTTGATAAGATCCTAAAGGAATAACTTAGAGGTCAAGTGTAGTGGAGAAGACTCCCAAATCAAGTACATAAATCTCCACATATGAGTCCATAGTGAGTTTAGCCCCAGAGGCCAACTCAACCTACCAACTATCTGGTTGCCTAGCCACCACTAGCCCACACTAGTCTACTACAAAAGGAGATACAAAATAATTTGAAGCACCTGAATCAAAAAGTACTGAGACAAAAATACCCCTGATAGTACCTATCATCTCAATGACTATGACTTGATGCTCAACCTGGCGGTTGTCAACCACTGTATATACACGATGGGCACGTCCCACGTCACCCACCATCTACTCGGATCTAGGATCTCTCTGCATATCCGTAGTAGTGGGCTTGTGCGGACACATACACACATAATGGTCTAGAGCCCCACAAATAAAACATCCTCCTGTACCCCTCTGAGATGGGGTCCCTCATGTACTCTGGCAAGCCGAACTGAACCTATTGTTCCAACCCTAGTAGACTGTTACGAGTGGGCTGGCTGTGAGTGATGAGTACCTGACCTCCTATCTCTAGATCCACCAAAACCACCTCTAGATCCACCTCACTTTGAAAAATCTGAGTCTGTCTACCCTCTAATGCTTTGATGTCCCGATCTTGTGTATGCTCTTGCAAAGGTGGGTGTGGTGGAGCTCTCGAATGCTTTTTGGAGAAGACTAGAATCCTCCTCTAGGGGGTGGTACTACACCCCATGTCCTCTAACTCTGAAAGGCCTATATCCTATCCTGGAACTTGCTCTTGTTTCTATCTCGGTGTTCTTGCACCTTGGTCCTATTCTCCTCAGCTAAGTAGGCCTTCTCAATGGCCTTCTCAAGTGTGGGAGGAGATAACATCCTAACAACTCCTGTTATATCTACATTCAGGCCCCGAATGAATCTGTTTACCTGTAATTTCTCATCTTACAAGTAGTCTACATACTACAAGAGATCCAAGAACCTACTCTCATACTGTGCCATTGTCTTAAGAGCCTGTCGTAAATCATGAAACTCATTGATCCTCTTCTGCACAAAATGCTCTGACATATATCGGGCCCTGAACCACTCCTCAAACAACTCCCAGGTCACTATATCTCGAGTCAAATGGAGCTTCCGCTCCTCATTCCTCCACCAAACACTGCTGCGTCTTGGAGGAGGTGTATGGCAAACCTGGCTTTGACATTGCTCTCATGAGAGTGTAAGCCAAAGTAGCTATCCAAGCTAAGGAGCTAGGACTCTGCCCCAAAGCCATCTGTCAAACTAGTAAACGTAGGTGGCTGAAGGCGAAGAAGGTCTCGAATCACACTACTTGTGTCTCTATCCTGGTGATGTGGTCTAACAGGTGAAAGAGGTCACCTATCTCCAAATGGTCCCTCAAAGCTATGTGATTGGTTGTGACAAAATGAGGCCATCCTCTCACCAAGGATGGAAGGGCTGTGTGACCTCTCATCTCGGGTATTGTGCTCAGGTGGCTCTGAATGTGCGTCCTCACCAATCAACTCCTTGTCTCCCAACTGAATTTCCTCCTCTCATGTGGATCCTGCGGTGGTGGAGAGCGCTCATACACGATGCCTATAAGCTATTGCAGGGTCTCTAATATCTGAGGCCCAAAATTAGGGGCGCGGCTCCTGTGTAGGTGCACTACGTCCCGAGCCTTGAGCCGATCGTCCCCTCTTGGGTGCCATCCTGAACCCGAGGTAAAAAAATATAATAATTTTAAAAAAATGGTTTATAAACTTTTAAGAGTTGCGAAAGCATTTTTTTAAATTATTATTATTATTATTATTATTATTATATAATGTAACACCAGATGTAATGCCCCTTCCTGTTAATAATTAATTTACATTAATCATTAAATTACCCAAAATTAAATAAACACTAGCCTAATAATAATTTAATTATTTTACTCTATTAAGCTCCCTAGGGTCATGATTAAAAAAATCTACACCCATAGAAAATAAATAGTCTTCCCCCTTTCTTTATTAATTTTCCCTACACACCCTTCTTAATTTATTTTCCAAACCCATTAACATGTCATGTTTTTAAAGAAAAGTAGGGTTGAAGGAGAGCCCTAGGATCAAATCCAATCTTGACCCTTGATTTCAAATCCACCCTAAAGTTGCCCTAAATCTTACCTAATCATCCTTATGATTTTATTTTCTTTTCCTTATCATTTTCCCTCATTTTGTTTTCTTTGCTTCATCTTATGTAGGTTCATTGGAGGGCTATGGAACTAAAGCTCATGGAACAAAATATTAATATCCTTGTTGTCTTCATATTATTCTCTGAAAACTTGTTAGTTGCTTCCATTCACAACCCTTGGCCAGATTTTTTGGGTTGGATGTCACCAAAATCTAATTATAAATATATATATATATATATATATATATATCTTTATTTATTTATTTATTTATTTTTAAACGAAAAAATCTTCTGAAGCACAGATTGCATATGTATATAGAAATGCAATCCTGTTAGTTTAAATTTTTTTTTTTTTTTTTTTTTTTGCATGAGATCGGGCGGCGATCCGAGGGTTGGTGCAGATTTGCGGGGAAAGAAGAAGCAACATTTTTTTAGGGTCTGCACGAGGTGTTTGGAGCGGTGGCCGAGACGGGGTAATGGGCTGTGGGGAGGGTGTGAGGGGATAGGTGGCGGACAAACCATTGCGAGAAGGCAACAATGGGTGAGGAGCTTGGCAAGATTGGGGGTCGTGGGTGGTAGGGCGTGGGGAGGCTGCGTAGGGGACGGCGAGGGGGAGGGCGATGCGGGAGTGGGGATGCGGTGGCAGGGGGATAACATGTGCGGGGGTTGGGGTCCGCATGGTGAGGGGCATGTGGTGTGCGGGGTGGACAGGGGGTCGTGGGAGGAAAGGGCCATGGGGAAAGTTGCGCGAGGTGTGGAGTTGGGGGTCATTCGGCCCCCAAAACAAAATTTGTTTATATTTTTTTATTATTTTATTATATATATATAATTTTATTATTATTATTTTTATAGTTGTAATAATATGTATATATATATATATATATATATATATATATATATATATATATATATTGACATGCAAAAAAAAGGTTTACAATATTATAATAGCCCACCCCCTGTTTTTTTTTGAAAAAAATAAAATAAATAAATAAATCTCTCTTGTTGAGTAGAATGTATTTACCCAAAAAAAATTAAAACTATATTTACATTTTTTTGTAGGGGAGAGCACACATTCTAAAGCCGACTTTCTTAATAAAACAATCGTCAAATATCACCTACTGAAAACAACAAATCTCACTTTATTTAAGAAATGCTATAAATTATTATTTTATTATTTTTTTAACAACAAAGCAATAAGATAACTAAAACAGAAATTACCCAAAGAGTCCATGTGTTTGAACCACGTCTCTGATACCAAATGTGATGCCATAAACAAATGCAGATTTAAAAGAGTGCTTAACTTATAAAGTTCAGATTTATTTTCAAAAAATACACATATGCCATTTCATAGATTTTTTTTTTAACAAAACTTGAAAAGTAGACACAACTAAAAATTACAGATTTAATGTATATTGCATAACTATATTTTGATTTCTAAACAAACAAAACCTTCCAAATGAAGACATTGAAATAAAAAAGCTCATGGTTTCATTATGATTTCAAAATGATAATCTTACAAGATTCTTGCAATAATGAAGGAAAACTTCCTTAGCAAATGTCTTATGTTTACAATAACATCAAATACAAAAAAAAATAGGTGTTTTACAAGAAGGTGAAAGTTTCACAAAGCCAAATTTATTTAAAAATGAAAGTAATGCCCTCAAAGGATGAGGATGATCGAGAGGACAAAGATGGTAAAGAGGCTCCAACTATATCTGTTAGGAAATAAGAGATAAAATATGCGGAATAATCCCTTACAGTATCGCAACAGTAGAAATTAATATGCAGAAAATATTACGGATCTCAAATAAAAGTGCAAAATAAATAACAAAACATAGAGAGAAAAGATTTAATGTGGTTCACCCAATTCGGGCTACGTCCACCAAGAATCACTTGCTCAGATTTTATTACAAGCCTCCACTCTCTCAATACAATACCCAGATCTGTTTGGAGCTATGCTCAACAAAATCTATAGAATTCACACCTGAATTCAAAACACATCTGCAATACATTTTCTTGTACATCTATCATATGCATAAGACCATATAAATAGACAACTGCTTAAGCAATTTTACAAAACCGTGGGTACCAAAACAATGGGGAAAAACAAAACTGTCCCATAAACCTATGGGAAACCAAAGAGGTAGTTTTACAAAATAATGGGTACCGAAAAAACATGGGCCCAAAAACAGCCCATAACGGTTACCCAAACCCCGACCCGCTCGGTAATGAGTGGGACCGCTAAAAATACCCAGTGTAACACATATAAGATGTACCACACTCTAACATGAAAATAGGCTCCAAAAACATAAAAATCTCCCACTTGGAGACTGATTTCCACTCTAAGAAAGCTTCTCAACCCTTCACTGTCATCCGCGAAGGCCAACCAAAGCTGAACATAGCTTTAGTTTATCCCTTGTGACCACCTTGGTCATCATGTCTGCAGGATTCTGACTGGTATGAATCTTCTCCAACTTCAACTTATCTTCCTCCAAAGTTTTCCCGATAAAGTGATATCTCAATTGTATATGCTTAATCACGGAGTGGAAAGCGAGTTCTTAGCTAGGTGCATAGCACTCTGACTATCACTATGTAGCTTACATTCCTCCTACTTATGCCCCAACTCCTCAAGCAATTGTTGTAACCAAATCATCTCTTTGCTTGCCTCTATGGCAGCAACATACTCAGCCTCCATGGTTGACAAAGCCACCAGCTTCTGTAGTCGTGAAATCTAGCTCACTGTTGTCCCACCTACAGTAAAAATATAACCTGTCATGCTCCTCCTGCTGTCTACATCTCCATCCATGTCTGAATCTACATAACCACGTAAAGTGGTGTCTGATCCATTGTAGCACAAAATTGTCCCCATGGTCCCTCTCAAATACCGAAGGATCCACTTTACTTCTTGCCAATGCTCTTTACCTGGATCACTCATAAATCTACTCACAACTCCCACTGCATGGGCAATATCAGGCCTAGTGCACACCATAGCATACATCAAACTGCCAACTGCTGATGAGTAAGGTACCTTGGACATCTGGTTTCTTTCCTGCTCTGTCATGGGACACTGCTCCTTTGATAACTTGAAATGTCTGCCGCCAAAGGAGTCCCAACCGGTTTAGCATCCTGCATGTTAAACATGTCCAATACCTTCTTAATGTACTCTTCCTGAGATAAAGTCAACTTCCGTTCCTTCCTATCCCAAGTTATCCTCATACCAAGGATTTGTCTAGCTGCCCCCAAATCCTTCATATCAAAGGATTCACTTAGCTGTTTCTTGAGTACTTTTATTTCCTGCATTTTTTTACCTACAACCAACATGTCATCAACATATAAACATAGGTTACTATAACTTCCATCCTCAAATTTCTTTGTATACACGCAATGGTCAGAATGACATCTAATATAACCTTGCTCCATCATGAAGCTATCAAACTTCTTATACCATTAACGTGGAGCTTGTTTCAAGCCATACAAGCTCTTCTTTAGTTTACACACCATCTCCTCTTTACCTTTGACCTCATAGCCCTCTGGTTGTTGCATATATAGTTCCTCCTCCAAATCACCATGGAGAAATGTAGTCTTTACATCCAACTGTTCTAAGTGCAAGTCTTTTACTGCCACTATTCTAAGAATAGTTCTAATAGAATTCATTTTTACTATAGGAGAAAATATCTCATCAAAATCTATACCTTGTTTAATGTACAAACCCTTGACCACCAACCGAGGCCTTATATATTTTCTTTCCTCCTTCATCTTTAACTTTGTACACCCACTTGTTCTGCAATGCTCTTTTGCCTTCCGGTAGGTTCACCAAATCCCAAGTTTGGTTCTCCATGAGAGACTTATAATCCTCATCCATGGCTTGCTCCCACTTCTTACTGGCATCTACCTGCATTACTTCATCAAATCTCTCGGCTCTCCACTATCGGTGAGTAATAAATAATAAAGAGAAGGAGAAAATTGTTCGAGTTCTTTTCTTACCCTAGAAGACCTCCTCACTGTAGGAGTTTAGGGTTCCTGTTGAGTTGGTTCCTGAACTGATTCATGGGTCACTATCCCATCCGGAAGATCATCTACCACTACATATTCTTTCTTGGATTCTTCCCTGTTTTCCTACAACTGTTGCTTATACATGAATTTCTCATTAAAGACCACATCCCTAGACCGAATTATTTTCTTGTCCTTAATACTCCAACATTTAAATCCAAAGTCATCACCACCATAACCAATGAAAGTAAATTTTTCTGATTTAGCCTCTAGCTTGGTCCTATCATCCTTGTCTATATGAACAAACACCTCACATCCAAAGACTCTAAGAAATGAATAATCAACTTTCTTACCATACCAAGCCTCCTCAGGTATGCCTCCATCCAAGGCACTTGAGGGTCCTTTGTTTATCAAGTACACAGCTGTGCTCACCGCTTCTACCCAAAAAGAAAGAGACAGTCTTACATGTAACCTCATGCTCCTAGCACCTTCCGTTATTGTTCTGTTCATCCTTTCGATACCCCATTCTGCTGCGGAGTTCCTGGAACTATCTTTTGCTTGTGGATTCCATTCTTAGAATAGTAGTCATTAAATTCATGGCTATAATACTCCCCTCCATTATCTGACCTAAGACATTTTAGCTTAAGACCTATTTCATTCTCTACCAAGGCTTTCCATTTAACAAAAGTGTCAAATACATCATATTTGTTTCTAATACAATAAACCCAAACTTTCCTTGTTGCATCATCAATAAAAGTAACATAATAATTTGAACCCCTAAGAGATGATACCCGAGCCGCCCCCCACACATCAGAATGTACCAGCTCTAACTTACTCTCTTTCTTCGTAGGTCCAACTTTGAGAAACCTTACTCATACCTGTTTCCCATATATGCGGTTCTCACATAAATCCAAACTGTTTACGTATAACCAGGAAAATTCTTTTTATGATGTTCATGCCCTTATGGCTCATATGACCAAGCCTATAGTGCCATAATGTTGTATCTACATCTGAAGCCACAAGATTACAATCATTAGTACTATCAGTGGTTAAATACAAGGTTCTAACCTTCTTACCTCTTGCCACCACAAGAGCACCCTTGGTAACCTTACAAGAGTTAGGTGTAAATATCACAAAGACAACCATCACTTCCCAATTGCCCTACCGATATCAAATTTCTCCTTAATGTAGGCACATGTTTGACATCCTTCAATAGCCATGTATTCCCATTCTGCATCTTAACTTGAACAAAAACTTTTCCAACTATATTGTAAGGCTCATCATCACCAAGAAAAACATGCCCAAAATCCCCTTGAACATAATCAACAAAATAATGCCTCTGTGGAGTAGCATGAAAAGAAGCCCCTGAATCTAAAACCCAAGATTTAGTAATATTATGCAAAGAAAGAATCAAAGCATCCTGACATACATTACCCGATGCCACATTTTCCTCCTTGTTTTCTTCATGTTGTTTCTTCTTATCCCGAAGCTCCCAATAGTCCTTCTTTGCATGCCCAGGATTTCCACAATTCCAACATACAATCTTGTTCTTGGATTTTGACCTTGCTCGATCTTTTGATTTTCCATGGTTTCCTTTATTCTTCTGTCTCCCTCTAGTTTCCATTGTCAAAGAATTCCCTAAAATAGAAGATTCCCTGGAGCTTTTTCTTCACATTTCCTCACTTAGAATCACCCCTACAACATCCTCAAACTTCAACTTCGAGTTAGCTGGAACCGAGTTACTTACCGCCATTACTAGGCTATTCCAAATCTCAGGTAAAGAGCATAGAATTAATAAAGCCCTAACTTCTTCATCAAATTCTATTGTAACTGAAGCTAGCATATTCACAACTGTATTGAAATCATTTAAATGATCTGCTACTGAACTATTCTCAGACATCTTCATATTAAACAACTTTTTCATTAACAATATCTTGTTAGAGGCAGATGGTTTTTCATACAACTTCCCTAATGCATCCATTAGATCTTTTGTAGTCTTTTCCTTTGAAACATTGAATAATACCAAAGATGCAAGACACAGCTGGATTGTCCCAAGTGCCTTCCTATCTAGCAAATCCCATTCCGCATCTTTCATACTCGAGGGTTTGTTCACCTTCTCAGACAACGGAGTATAAAGATCCTTCTGTTAAAGGTAATCTTCCATCTGCATCTTCCAAAGATTGAAATTCTTCCCGTTGAATTTATCAACCCTAGATCTTCCATCATCTGTCATAGCTCCCGATTAAGATAAAACTTTCCTGTGATTCAACACTTTAGCAAACCAAACCGAGCTCGATACCAATTGTTAGGAAATAAGAGATAAAATATGCGGAATAATCCCTTACGGTATTGCAAGGTAGAAATTAATATACGAAAAATATTACAGATCTCAAATAAAAGTGTAGAATAAATAACACAACACGGAGAGAGACAAGATTTAACGTGGTTCACCCAATTTGGGCTACGTCCACCAAGAATCACTTGCTTAGATTTTATTACAAGCCTCCACTCTCTCAATATAATACCTAGATCCGTTTGGAGCTATGCTCAACAAACTCTACAAATTCACACCGAATTCAAAACACATCTCGTAATACATTTTCTTGTACATCTATCATATGCATAAGACCATATAAATAGACAAGCTGCTTAAGCTAAGTTTTACAAAACCATGGGTACCAAAACAATGGGGAAATCGAAGAGGTGGTTTTTAAAAAAATGGGTACCGAAAAACATGGGCCAAAAATACCATAATGGTTACCCATTACCCATGGGTTGATAAACCACCCATGAAAATTTGCTTTGGGGCTTCACCCCGATCTCCCCCGACCCGCTCAACAAATGAGAGTGGGGCCACTGTAAAAATACTCGAGTGTAACACATAGAAGGTGTACCACACTCTAACATGAAAATAGGCTCCACAAACATAACAATATCCAAACTTGAGTGTTCTTCCAAGGATGCTGAAATAAGAGACAAGGCTATTTTACCACCCAACCAATAGGCATCATCACATGCCTTTCCATGGTTGGAAGCCATGCTAGCCTCCCCAAGCCCATAGGATAGAGGAAAAAACTTCCACAAAGTGCACAAATATAATGGGGATAAGACATAATAAGAAATACATAAGAACATTTAACCACTTAGACATACTACACATGGTAAAACAACAACATGAGGAGAACAAGGTCAACCTCACAAGGGGGAAGAGAAGAAATAGGATGCCCAAATCAAAGGTGTCCAACCATAGGAGCACCTACAAAAACATGTTTACAAAACTCCTTATTCCTCCTAATCATTCATCCTCCTTATTCCTCCTTTATGTCATAGAAATCCTTCTTGGGAGGATTTTCAAACCCACAAGGGTTTCCTCACCAAGAATGGGGAAAGGTTCAAGCCATATGAACCTTTCTCCCACCTCAAACCATATGAGGGGATGAGAAGGGACCTTCATGGCTTGACCAACAACCATGAGATTTGATAGGGAAATCCCTCTCTCTTCCCTACATTCCCCAAAACCATCAATCCAAATGATGGTGGAGAGAAAACAAAAGAAAACAACAAAGAACAAACAAACAAACTACATTCACCATACAACTTTACAACACATCATTTCACACACATCATTTTATTGATCAAAGCATAGTTAACAAGATAAGCACAACTAAGAAAGAAAAAGGTTAAGAATCCTACCTCTACAATGCTTTCCAAGACTCTAAGCTTTTCCCTTTGTCCAAGAAAACCTCCAGGCTCCCAAAATTCTCCATGTTCTTTTAAAAAAATGAGCCTGAAGCCCCATCCTTCCCCATGAGGAAGAATAAGAAGAGGAGCCCAAAAGTTTCTCACCCAATGAGAAGGTGACAAGTGTCACCCCCTCTCCTCTCAAGAGTCAAAGATTCTAAAACCAAATAAGTAAAAGTAAACTCACCTTTTAGCCCTTATCACCCAAAATACTAAAAATGAAAATAAAACAAAGTGGAGCAACTTTTAACAATTACACACAAACCAACCATCTTACATGGATGGTGACTAAGGAGGGAAAAATGGGAGGGAAACTCCCTCCAAACCTTGGAAATAAGCCCCCTACCTATTAGGTAGGGTCCAAAGGCCCATTTTCATGCTAAGGGAACTCCCAAACTCAAAAGGGGTCCCTAAAATGCCCAAAATAACCCAATTTCGGGTTTGGCATGCTTGGGCACAAGGGTAGAGGGTGTGGGGTCCACCCAAGGTTCACATGTGGTCCCTAATCCCTTCTACCAACACACACACACTTACCCAAAACCATCACTTAAATTAAGATGAGATCATTAAACCCCTAAGCTAGTTTACTTAATAAAACACACCCTAAACATAATTAATTTTACAAGACATAAATATATTACAATTGAGGGTTCACCCATGGTGCCCAAATAAATACACCTATTCTAAGGCCTAAAAAATTTAGCATGGTTAGGACTTAGCCCGTGGGCCGCTCGTGCACAATTGTGTAGCTGCCCTGAAACCCATGCTCTCCTATACCTATCACCTGCACACTCATTGCACACATTAACCGCATCTTTCCAATATAAATCATCATATACACATCACAACCTTAATCAAATTATAATGTCCTAACATCATTTTACAATTGATAGTGCAATGTATACAATTATACACATAGTTTGCCATGAATCATCCACAAATAAAATTACAATGACATACACTTAGGCTAGTATGTGATTACCATTACTAAATCCAGGAAACTATATCATTGATCAAATCGACCACAAGAAATCAACATCTAACCAATAAATCTCACTATCATATAACCTTGTTAGTGTCATCAACATCATAAGAAATATATCAATATACGAATCTAGTCCAATTGGCGCTACGTGCCCAAAATACCATAATGTCCATGAGGATAAAATAACATAGTAAAATGTCCAAAATCTATCAGAGTCTCAATCAAAACATGTCTATGCATAAAGGAACCAATAGATAATCAGTAGCTATAAAAACGTGGGCACTATAATACATCAATGAAAAATATCTCACCTACACATTTACCCACATTTATGGGGATTTCATCTTAAGATCTGAATAATTTCTCGTTTGAGTTCAAGGTACTATGTCGACCTATGATTATAAAACAAATAATAAAAAATTCAAGTTATTTCCATCTACTCTAAAGGATGCATAAATGAGATGGTTTATGGGATTACCATCCAACTCTATTAGCACTTGGGAACAAATGGAGACTACCTTCCTAGATAAATACCAGGATTATTGTAGAGGGAGAAATAGGAAGGAAGAATTCTTCAAAATCAAGTAGGAGGAAGATGAAAACATAGAAGACTATTTAGACAGATTCCTCTTTGTTAGTAAAAGATGTGGATTTGTGCTTCAAGAGGAGTTAAGTAAAACTATTTTTCTTAAAGTCTTGGATGACAATTCTAGGGAAGCCCTTAAGTTGATAGGAGGTGGAGAAATTGATCATATAAGAATGAATGGAATTAAAGAGATTTGTAGAAGCTATTCTAGGACAAGAGGTGGACCTAGAAAAGGAAAATCAATGAAAAGTCTGAATCTGGATATGAACAAACTAATGGGTGAGTTAGAAAAATTTAAGACAGAAATTTTAGTGTAATTAACCTCTACTATGGATGGATTACAAGATAAAGCAAATTTCAAAACTTAACCATTGGCTATGTATTTTCCTAGATGTACGAAGAAGCATGCACTAAGAGACTATCCTTTAGATAAAATAGAAATGTATCTTAGTTTGTGAATCTAAAGAACATGATCTTGATATTTTTCTTTACTTCCCATTATTAAGAATCATCTTAAACAAACCAGTGCCTCATCTACAACAGAAGAATTGAATTTTGTTCGGAGACAACCTAACCAAGGACAATTTATGCCAAGATCGACCCTAATCACTGGACGATGTCATGGGCTACTCATTCAATACCAAAAATTAGGGACAACCACCTTGGGTATCTCAACCAAATTGGAACCCTCAATATTGGGAAAATCAAGCTTGGTATGCTCAGGGAAATCAACAACCATGGTTTGGTCAAGGAAATCCTTATGCTTGGTCACAACCTAGATGGAACCCTAGGAATTATTCTCAAGGAAGAACATATCTAAATCAGAATCAACGAGGCCATCATGGGATCTCCTACACATAATTCAAAAACTAAGAATGTAGTCCAAACACAAATACCAAAGCACATCCAGTAGTAAATCCTAGAAACAAATAAGCAACACCTGTTTATGGAACAAAACTATAAAAATTAGTTGATTCACATGATATGGATTGTAAGGATATTCAAACTAGATATGGGAAAATAATTAAGTAGTCTACCCCTTATAATAACTAAATGATAGAAAAAATGAAATCCCTAGTACTATTGTTCCAAAAGAAATGATAGAAGAAAATGAAATCCCTAGTACTATTGTTCCAAAAGAGGATATAGAAAGAAAAGAAAAGAAATCTAGTTTTTGAACTTAGTCTTTTGAGCCTTTTTTGGTGGCGCATGGATTTTCCTTGTAACACATAGTTTTGATGCGCCCCCTTAAAAGCCTTTGGCGCATGGTTTTCCATGTTAGTACGTATTTCGGTGCGCCAAAGGATGTTGAATCACTTTTTGGTGCGCCAAAGGGCGCGCGTAATCTCCCTGTTACACCAAGTTTTGGTGCGCCAAAGGCGCTCATAATGTTGTGTCAACAATGCATATGGTGCGCCAAAGGCGCGCTCATTCTTCATTGTCAATTCCTTCCATGCGCCAAAGGGCACGCTTTCCCCTTGTCGCTGATTGTTTCCATGCGCCATTTCAAAAGGTTGGTGGCGCATTAATGACAAGTTTTCCTATAAATATCAGTGCGCGCCCATGTCATTTTCATTCCTATTTTCGAAGCACGTGATCGCTCTGGATTTGTCAGCTCTGCTCTGTCGTCGTTGTCGCCTGTGGACCCGCTTTCCAATCTTTTTCATATATATTTGAGGTAAGAGGTTCATCCTCTTTTTCATTGCATGCTCTCGTATGTTTGATCTACTTTTGTTGGTATGCATGGTGCGTGTTTGGTCTGCTAGATGTTATATGTTTTGGCTTTTCCCCACTGAGCTTTTCCATCGTTTTCTTCTTTTTCTCCTCTCCTTCCCTCTTTCCAGATCTGCTGGTAAAGGGAGCTTTCTTGAATGGCTTGGCCTGTTAAAACCTTTTATGAAACCTTACTTGACCAAGTAACTATTTAAGTGGAAGAAATGAATGAGAATGATTTGAGGAGTGAGCTTTTTCAAATGGCGCACTGGCGCGCCTTGTAACAATAAAGACAGTCGCGCCCCTCGGCGCACCTACCCGCCATGCAACATGCTCAAGACCCGCGCCAATGGCGCAGCCTTCCATTCTGCTGCTGTTGAAATCCATGCGCCGCGCCATATTCCTTTGGCGCACCCTTTATCCAAGTTGCATAATGTTTCCATGCGCCAAATGGCGCGCCCAGTTTTAATGTAACACAAGTCTTCTGCGCGCAAGTATAAAGATTACAAAGGCGCGGGCGCACCCTCCATTGCAGTATCATAATGTTGTGTAAACCCTCCATGCGCCGCGCCATATTCCTTTGGCGCATCATTTATCCATGTTACACAATCCATCCATGCGCCAAAGGGCGCACCGAACCCCAATGTAACACGCATTTCCTGTGCGCCCTGCTATAAAATGCAACCTGCTTCATCCATGCGCCATGCGCCTTTGGCGCCAGTTTAACCTCTGCGACATTCCTTTTCTGTGCGCCTTATCTATTTGGCCTGTAACATACATTTTTCATGCGCCCTGAGCCTTATAATCTCTAACTCTCTCCTTCTGCTAGCTTTCCAATGGAAGATCAAATGACTAATTCAACCTTTTTGGATTGGGTCTCACTTCTTCTTCATGCAGATCAGCAACTGAGTTCGAAAGAACACATGTCTACGTCAAGCAAGAAACCCACCAAACCAAGAGGAAAGGCTAAGCTGACAGAAGAAGAGATGAAATACAAATATCAGAGGGTCAGGATGCCCGAATCACAGGCTGAGTGCAGTATGGATGTCAGAGACTCTGAATTGGGTCACATCGACATGGATGAGTTCTGGGTTAGAACTCAAAAAGTTACAAGAAGTCCATGGATGGACAAGTTAATAGGCAGTGCTCTGCATTTCGCCGGCGGAATCCCAGTCAGCGCTGTAAACAACGAATTCATGATGGTGGTTGCCCAATGTTACAACAAAGACACAAGATGTGTCGAGAACAGTAAGGGCGAGGTAGTCATAAACCTCACTGCCCGTCATTTTGAGTTAATGCTTGGCATCCCTCACCACCGGAACTACGTGGCTGTTAGCCAACAAGAATGCATCAAGGCCTGGGAAGACAACGAAGGCCAGTGCATGCAGTTAATGAATGAGGTCTACCTAAAGAACAAGAAGGTGGTGACCCGGTGGCCTCGGACTATTCACCGAAGTGATTTCTCGGAGGAACTCGTGACACGATCACCTTCTGAGCGAGTCTTGGGCTTTGGATGCCCACTATTTCCATAAGTGGATCTTTGCGGTACACAGGAGACAATGAATAAGAATTTGCCCGATCAACCTTTTCTGGGGGGAAATAATAAGCGACACCATCTCGGCGGCTAGCTGACACTTGCCACAACTGCCACAGTAGTATTTCATATGAACTCCTATGTAGTCTATGCTGCAGCATCGGCAAGGGATTACCCAGGGCTCAACCGAAGTGGAGTGTGGCCTCAAGCCAAGATATTTGATTACTATCCAGAGCTGAGGCTGGAGAATAGTATCCCTCAATTTGCCAAAGTTAACGATGCATTCTTCTATCACGTCATCTGCCTGCTGAGGCCCAACATGACTCATAGCCGGACGACCAAGAACATAGTGGCAGTCACAGAGAAATGGGGAGCCTTGTTCACCCAATTTCCCACGTTCACCTACCTAAGGGCTGCCAACTTTTTAGGAGAGCCAACCAGGCTACCAAGGTATGCTGGACCAAAGCTGATTCTACTGGAGTTATCAAGGCAGCTGGTCACATACCATGAAAAGTGCCTCAAAAGAAAGAAGGGCGGAACTCCTTTCCCCCTCACAGTGGGCCGGTACACATGCTCTTCCTATCACAAAGCGAAGGAAATGTTCGCAGAGCTGGAGTTGCTGAATTTGAAACATGATTTCCCAGCCAGGCCTACCTTCGATCCTAGGGGCTGTCTGCCAAGGGCTAAGCTGGATCCGATCCATGTCCCTCAAATTGAGGATATTTACATTGACGTTCTCCATGAAGTGGAACTCAGAAGAAAGGATCACTCGCGCTTGGCATTAACGGAAATCATCCAATACGGAGTGGCCATTGTCCCCAAAGGCTTCCAAACTACGGAAGACGAAACTGACAAGGTGTACAATGACACGGAAGGGGATGATTGGCCTTTCCCAGGACATTGTCAGAAGCAAAGCTCCTCAAACAATTGAGGAGAGGTCAAAGAGACTATGCGGAGAACAGAACATTGGTGCCGCATGAGCGGACTAATCTACCTCGGGGTAGATTTCACAACTTCCCCTTTGGGCAACGCACCTCCAGGTCAAAGAAGCGGTGAAAGGCAAAGGTGCAGAAGGTGAACCTAGCACCATTCAGGAGGAAGCCCCTCAAAGTCCTCTTCCTTCAGAGCCTGAACAAGTCATAACTCTTGATGAGGGATTGACAGAGGATAGTCCTATACGCCCATCCACCCAGGATGTCGGCGTCGCTACAACTTCAGAGGTCCCTTCTATCCCTTCTTCTTCTCTTCCTTCCCCTCCTCGAGTGACTCAAGCCATCCCTTTGGTCGCGTCCTCTGCCCCTTCTTCTACTCTTTCCCCCGCATCTTCGTCTATCTTTTCCTCCCTCGCTGATTTGTCTTCCTCTATTTCTTCCCTCATCTCCGAGCTCCCTTCCCTTCCTATCTCTTCTGCAGTTGCGGTTTCCCTCCCTCCCGTGGACATTTCTTCGGCTATTCTTTCAATGCCGCCGCCGCGTGTCTCCACGTTTTTCCCCTCTTCTACCGTTGCTGCTTCCCCCTCTGTCTCTGGTCCTTCTTCCATAGGACCAGCTTGGATCTCTCAGCAGCTAAGCCAACAAAAGAGGAAAGTTCCCATCGCTCCGATGGACTTTTCGGTCATTCCGGCTAAAGGAGTGAAGAAGCACAAGCCGGTTACACGCTTCTCAAAGAGCGCTGCAGGTGAGAGAGTCATGGAAATAGCATACCCCAACCCCTCGAAAAAAAGAAGATCTCTCCACAGATTTCACCGTGACCCAAGTCACAATGGGGACATCCTCAGAAAGTCTCCAGGGGGAAGCTCTTTCCGCAGTGGATGCACTCTGCAAGAAGCTTCAGGAAACGAAAGAGGAGAAAAGGCTACTGAAGGAGCAGAACAAATATCTGCTTCAGGCCTTACAGAAGATGGGAAGTGCACCTCCCACAACTGCCGCCGAGACTCCTGAGCTGCTCAGTCAGGAGAAGATCAATGAGTATTCAAAGATCGGCGAGCAAGGTATGGCCGTTTCTGCTTGGAGGAGCCAAATCCTCAAGGATAGTGAAAAAGTAATCGCCGAGTATATCAGTTTATACCTGAACATCGAGAAGGCGAACAAGGAACTCCAAGCATTAGCAGGTCCGATATCAGAAGAGTTAGAGCATGCTAGACTCCAGCACGAGACCTTCCAACAAATGTTCGACTGTTCAGTCGAAGATCTGGTCAAGTTCGGAGTCTTCGGCCATCCAAGGGCCCTCAACAAAACTATGTCCACTCTGGACTATCGGATAGATCAGCTAGAATTCGTTCTGGAAAAGATAGACAAGGTAAAGGAAGAGGCCCTGGATGCAATGCATCAAATGGAGAAAATTGTTCTATCTATGACTCCAGGGTTGCTCACTCCTTCCCTTACCTTAAGATCAGCTGATGACACTATCCGGATTTTCAAGGAGATAGCCTCTCAAGGGACAGGGCCAGAGGTCACGTTCGATACTGAATCTATCAACAACCTACTGGCCTGTAGGGACTTCATCGGGTTCCTTATCGAGGCGGAGAAAGATTATTCCAAACTCCCGGAAAAGCTCATAGACGAGCGGGAGACTTGCGAAGCCATCAGTGAACGGCACAAGGATCCATCACAGGATCAATTTGGGCCAATGATCAGCAAGTTTTTGGAATACCGCGCTCAGTTCCACATATCATCACCTGAGCAGCATCAGAAACAGGCAACCCCTTTTCGGCCGCAGGATGATGATGATGAGTAGCTTCTTCTTCTTCTTCTTCTTCTTCTCTCTATTCTCCGACTTTCTTTTCGAAATGTCTAAAAGTGTGTTGGCACAAATGATGACATCATCCATGTTGCATCATGGGATGATGTCATCCATCAAAGTTGTCAAAGTCAACATGACTTTTAGATATTTTGTAAATATTTTTGTAAATAAGTGGTTGGCTCCATTTTGCCTTCTCTCTCCCTCATCTTCTATAAATATGAGAATACTTGTTGTATTCGAGGGTGAACATTTTTTAGATAGAAATAGAAGTGAGGAGAGAAAGACTTTGAGCTTTCTTATATGAAAAAAAACATAATACAATTATTCAGACTTTGTGCTCAATAGCTGTGTTATACATTAGATCTTCCTTACGTTAGATCTATATGTGTTTAATCTGTTAGATTCATATCTACTTTTCCGTCATTTGTTTATCAGTATTGCTTTGTTTATTTATGCAAGTAGGTTTGGCTCTGTTTACTACCAAACTAAAAACATAAATCTTCTGACCTTTCTGCTTTGGAATTCATTTCTTTTCTCCCTTCGGATCTGTTCTTTCTCTTCTCCCTCTTTCATTCCTTTCTTTTCGCAGCCTGGAATACTCTCTTTGGGATGAGATCCCAACCCCGAAGGCGAGAATCATGTGAGACTTGCATAGGTTCTGCTAGTAGAAATAGCAATAAACCGAGTTTAACTTTCTTTGTCTCAAAGAGGGCTAAGCCCTGCACACACTTTGTTGGCTCGTCTATCCATAGATCATCCGCGCGCAGATTTTCGGACCAACGAGTTTTGGCGACTCCATTTGGGAATGGATAGATCACAGGATCGTCTTCTATGGTAGTAAGATATTAAAAATCAGAAAAATCAAAAGATTGCTGCTGTTTGCAAACCTGAATTTTTTATAAAAATCCGAAAAATTTGCAAAAGTGCTCAAATCGAAAAATTTCCTTCTGAGAGTCATAGATCGGGCCTAGTTACAGATCTTTAGTTCGCTGAGTTTTTATCAAAATCATTATTTTTCCGTAGATCTGGATTTTTGACTATTTTCCAAAAAGTTTAAAACCCTTTGAAAAAGTAAAGATCGAGATCTGAAAATCAGCCTACTATTCTTCCTGCCATCTTATCCTCATTCTGCTATTTGTCATTAACCGCATGATCGGTTTTCGAGGAGGATATTTTTTTAAATATTCGAGAAAAGTATTTGCTGCTGGTTTTGTCGAAAAAACCAGAAAATCAGCAAGTACACCCAAAAATAAGGTTTAAATCTGTAGCCGTAATATTGCGGATCTGGAAGGTACACTTTGGCGAGTGAACCTTTTACGCGCGCGCGGCGAGAGAGCCCGTGGAGAAGCTGATCCTACTTTCGATCTGCTTCAAAGGCACAATTTCAGCGTAACACCGGCACGTTTTTCAGCGCTAAGCTCGGCTAGCCGGTCATCCAGGAGTGTCTCACCTTCACGAAGAAAAAGTCTTTTACAGGGAACATCCACGTCCCTTTGTAGTGCCTTGCTGCTCAGTGGAACCACCCTCCCAGCTCGTGTGCTTTTTCCAGCCTTTCAAATGGCGGTACCATGGGGAAACGCTATGGGCCCTCTCGCACTGCCACATCCAGTTCACGCGCTCCCTCACGGAAATCGAAAGAATTTTCCTAAATTTGACGGGAGCGGAAATCAAAGCACGGATTCTCACATATCTGCTTTCATTATGTCATGCAGTATTTTGGACGTGACTCATGAAGATGTGTCAGTCCGCCTTTTTCTGGAAACCCTACAAGGGCCTGCAGCTGAATGGTTTCAGCATTTGCCGGCCGGATCTATCACCAGTTGGGCTACCTTGCGGGAAGCTTTTGAAGACAGATACAAGCCTTCAGAGGATGCATTTGCGTTGCTATCACGGATTACCCACCTGAAGAAGGAGGCCAATGAGACCATGCGCGATTTTGTCGCCCGGTTCAATGCGTTAATCAACCGTGTCCCTCTTTGCCATGCTTCCAACACCGGAGAATCGAAGTGTTTCTTCTTCGTGAACGCCATGAGCTCAAAAGTCGGTTTCTTGCTCCTTGAGAGCGAGTAACTACTCTGCCTCTCGCTCAGTGCTTGCCATTCGGATAGAAGACAATTTGATAATATCCGGCGAGTTGAAAAAGGAATCATCAAAGTCCAAATCTTGGACCCCTACTTTCTTTCTTCGATCCAAAGCATTCCAAAAGATGGCGAACGATCTGCTCGCATTAAAAAAGCAGCTAGCCCGGGCCTCTCCCGGTTCCTCGTGCAGGGATGTCCCATGGAGGAATTTTGTTCCTAACAATGTTTCACAAAGACCGCGTCTACTGCCGCAATGCTCCACGATTGGCACTTGAAGCTCCTCGGTCAATGCTTTGGCGAAATAGAAGAGGAAGAAGCGATCTATGAAGAACCTTCGTCTCGAGGCGAAGATGATCAAGATGTCGGTGAACCGGCGACTCTACTATTGGATACATGGAATTTGATGAGGATGAATCGATGAAGAAGAGAGTACTCGGGGTTATGCAAGCGGACAATCCTCTGTTTTTTTACCCTCATGCAGAAAGGAAGCGGAAGTTGCTGCCCATGTGCGAAAGAGAAGGTCGTATCAAGCACACCTCCAACCATTGTTAAAAGAGGTAATCCTCTTCCTACTCAACTCCTGTTAAATCTTTTGCAAAGAAGTCTTTTCCGCCCATCTCTCCTCCGAATCAGCCCCTCATATTCCTATCAAGATCGGTAACCTGTTCATGATCGCGAAAGTGAAGGACTCATTCCTTTACCAACGCAACCCTTGGCCGCATTCGATATAATAGATCATGCAAAAAGACCAAGATCCGGATGTGCAAGTGAGTATCTTGATCAAACCCCGAACGACTTGTAAGATTGACTAAGTATATCCAAAGTCAAGTCATTATATCTAATCGAGCTTCCCCAAAAGGAATCCTTTCCACTCCTCCTGAATCCCACATAAATGTTGCTTCAACATCCGCATCAGGCAAGATAGAACCTTTCTATCTCTCTCTCCTAATCAACGGCCATAAGTTGAGCAACTGTATAATTGATTCCGGAGCTTCCGATAACGTCATGCCGGTGAAAGTCGCCCATGCTTTGGGCCTCACTCTTACCAAACCTTTCGGCGATGTTACTCATTGGAGACCAAGCAAGTACCATTGATTGGCCAAATCAAAACGCGCGCAATTCACGTTTGCGGCCTTCCCGGATAAAGAGTAAAAATGACCGTCCTTGTCGCGACATTCCGCGACCTATGGAATTACTGCTAGGAAGGAGCTTTTGCGGCGAAGTTGGTGGAGAAATTCACATGGGTGGTCTAAAGCTAGAATTCCGAGTCAAAGGCGTAATGCAAACTTTAGAACCGGAATCCCAAAAGAAGTACTTGGTCACTAGCTCCGAAGATCCCAAAGCCCAAATCCTTTTTGAGTCATCAGGGATGGGGAACTACTTTTTGTCTACCAAGGCGGATACAAAGGATGTTTTTGTTCAAGAAAAGGATCTCAATAAGATCTGGACCTTGCAATTTGATGGCAGTTGCGCAACTAGTGGATGTGGCGCTGGGGTTGTGCTGATATCTCCTGAGGAAGAAGTCATTCCTCTCTCTTTCAAATTGCAGTTTTTCAACACTAACAATACTGCTGAGTATGAGTCTCTGTTACTCGGTATGCAAGCTGCAAAGGAAAGAGGAATTAAAAATCTAAAAGTTCAAGGTGATGCCGAGCTGGTTGTAAATCAGGTCAAAAGGATTTACCAAGTGAAAAATGAAAGGCTCAAGCACTACCGTAATGCAGTATGGGACAGCATTGAGGAATTTGATGCCTTTTCGATAGGGGCAATTCCAAGAGCTCAAAATGATATGGCCGATTCATTGGCCGTTTCAGCATCTCTCATGCTCCCGCACCCGGGTTTGAAAACGAACAAATACACCATTGAAGTGGTTTTCCGCCCGAGCGTGCCAGACAACTCTCAGCATTGGCAGGTATTCAACGATGATAATCACCTCATTGCCTTTCTAGAAAAATCAGAAAATTTTGATGAGTTGTATTTTGAAGGATCCACCTCAACATGCCGCGAATCAATCAACAGTCAAAACCATGAATCAGAGGAGAAAGACGGCATATGTCAGCTCAAAGGAAATAAAATTCCGAAGGGCCTGGTTTCTCTGGAGCGCCTGTTTGACAGGCATGACCGTTTTGTTAAAAAGAAGAAGCGGGACGATCCTTGCTCATCCCCAGAGACAGAACCAGTCAATATAGGTTCTGAGGCACATCCGCAATTTGTGAACATCGGGAAATGTTGCACGCCAGAGGAAAAGCGGAAATTCGTCAAGTTGCTGAAGAGATATATGGATGTATTGGCATGGTCCTATGCCGATTTAAAGTCCTTCAAGCCAAAGGACGTTCAGCATGACATACCGCTAAGAGACGATGTCAAAGCCTTCCGTCAGAAGCAGAGGCACTATAATCCCAAGATTTCGGGCACCATTCAGGCCGAAATTCAGAAGATGCTGGATGCAAGAATCATCTTCCCTATTCATCACAGCACTTGGGTGGCAAACATTGTGCCAGTGCGCAAGAAAAATGGTGAAATACGCATATGCGTAGACTTAGAAACTTGAACCAAGCTTCATTTGAAAGACAACTACCCTCTTCCATAATGGATCAAGTTACGCAATAGCGATGGCTGGATCGAAAATCTTGTCTATGCTTGATGGTTTTTCAGGCTACAATCAGATTGAAGTCTCGCCTGAAGATCAATTCAAAACAGCATTCACTACTCCATGGGGTACATTTGCCTATAGCAGGATGCCTTTCGGCCTAACTAACGCTGGTGCCACTTTTCAGCGGGCCATGGATTTCGCATTTAAAGGCATGATGGGAAAAGTCATTGTAGTTTATCTAGATGACTTAACCGTGTTCTCTAAACAACGAAGTGATCATTGTGATCATTTGGAGCAAGTATTGGCCAGGTGCCGAGAACATGGAATTTCCCTAAATCCCAAAAAGTCTGTTTTTGGGGTTACGGAAGGGAAATTGCTAGGCCATGTGGTTAGCAAAGAAGGAACGAAGATCGATGCCGAAAGAGTTAAGGCTATCCAAAGCCTTACTCTGCCTACAAGCAAGAATGGTGTTCATTCTTTCTTCGGAAAGGTGAACTTTCTTAGGCGTTTTGTTCCTGATTTTGCTGAGAAGACCCACCACATACTGAACATGATGAAAGGGTCACCCACTTTCAGATGGAGTGAAGAGGGGAAAAGGTCGTTTGAGGAGATAAAAACTTCTGTTGCTCATGCACCGGTCCTGGTATGTCCGGATTTCTCCAAGAACTTCATTATGTATAGTTACGCCTCCGAACATACGTATGCTGCAATCCTAATGCAAAAGAACTCGGAGGATATTGAATCTCCAATCGCATTCATGAGTTCTCCTCTCAAGCCTCACGAACTGAAAATGACTCAGCTGGAAAAGCACGCCTTTGCCGTTGTCAAAGCAGTGAAGAATTTCAGGTATTATATTCTGAACTCGCATACGGTAGTGCTGGTCCCAGACACCGCGGTAAAATCAATTCTAACTCAGCAGGAGTTAGGAAGCTTGAGAGGGAATTGGATCGCAAAAGTTCAGGAATATGACCTGGATATTAAGCCCACCAAGCTGGTGAGGGGCAAGGGCTTGTGTCAGCTAATGGCTGAAAATGAAAATTCAGAAAATCCAAAAGGAAAAGAGGACTGTACCAACGAAGAGCAAAGCCCTCTAAAGGAGCCTGATTCTCTGCCTCTGGTTTTATTTGTTGCAACCAGTGATGAGTGGTACTCCGATATCGCTTTCTTCCTTACCTACGGCGAATGCCCAATGCACCTAACTGCAAAGGAGAAACGCACTATAAAGCTCAGGGCAGCTAAATATGTCATCTGGGATGACGGTTTATATAAGCGCGGGATAGACGGTGTCTTCTGCGATGTGTTGACAAGCCCCAGCAAGTAAAACTGCTGGAAAGTTTTCACAATTCAGCCTGTGGAGGTCATTTTCTTCTTACGTGACAGCACACAAAATCATTCGAGCCAGGTACTATTGGCCAACGCTCTTTCAAGATGCGGCTACACAGGTGGCAAAGTGCGAACCACTCGTCGCAATTAATTCGGCAAGCCCAAATTGGCTGCCCTTCCCCTTAGGCGGTCATTATCAATGAACCATTCGACAATGGGGAATTGATTTTATTGGAGCACTCAATCCTCAATCGAGTGCTGGACATGGCTATGTCCTCACAGCAACGGATTACTTCACTAAATGGGTGGAAGCCATACCTGTCAAGCACGCCACTTCTGAGGTGGTTTGCAGTTTTATCAAAGAGAATATCATTGTCAAGTTCGGTGTTCCAAACAAGATCGTTGCTGATAATGCTTCTAACTTCTCCTCGCGGGAAGTTATTAGTTTTTGCTATGAATACGGAATAACTTTAGCACATGCCTCGGATTATTACCCTCAGGGAAATGGTGGGGCGAGAATCCGATAATAAGAACTTGGTGACCATCATACGGAAATTAGTAAATGAAAATCAGCGGATGTGGCACAAGTCTTTGTCACGATGCTTTGTGGGCGGACCGCATTACCCCAAGAGATCTCTCGGCATGTCACCTTTTCAAGTGTTATATGGCACTAATGCCGAACTTCCCATTTCTGCTGAACTTCCTGCTCTACGCTCGGCACGAGCAATCGAAGATGAAACTTTTCAGAATTCTCTAGAAAAGAGAATTATGTATCTGGCGGAACTTGAAGAAAAGAGAGTAAGAGTGGTCGACAAGATCACTGAACATCAGAATCAAGTGAAGAGGCTTTTTGACAAGAAGGCCAAGCAGAGAGATTTTCTAGTGGGAGATCTCGTCCTTCTTTGGGACAAGCGAAGAGAACCGAAGGGCATGCACGGAAAATTTGATTCCCTATGGAGAGGGCCCTTCAAAATCAAGCAACTCAATGGAGAGAATAGTTTCTATCTCTCATATCTGGATGGAGCTGAGCTCCCGCTTCCCTATAGCGGGCAACATCTCAAGATCTTCAGGAAGTAGAGCTTGCTCTCTTCTTTGTACAGTTTATTTTAGTTGTGTGTTTGCTTTTGTCGTGTGTTTGCTTTCGGTTTGTTGTGTGTTTCCTTTGTTCTCCCTCCGGTCCCCCTTGTTTTTGACTCCGTACCCAATGGATAGGCACATGGGATCTGGGATTTCTCTACCCCCGAGTTTACTCAGGGATAGTCCCCGAAAAGAGAGCCATTTTGTTATCCCGTAAAATTGACAAGGGCAATTTTACCGATAACCATACCGAAAATTTTGTTTCGATCCCTCGTTAGGGATCCCTCGCGTTCGAAACGTCGTAAAATCCCTCCCCGGGAAATCTAGTTTTTGAACTTAGTCTTTTTGAGCCTTTTTTGGCTGGGCGCATGGATTTTCCTTGTAACACATAGTTTTGATGCGCCCCCTTAAAAGCCTTTGGCGCATGGTTTTCCATGTTAGTACGTATTTCGGTGCGCCAAAGGATGTTGAATCACTTTTTGGTGTGCCAAAGGGCGCGCGTAATCTCCCTGTTACACCAAGTTTTGGTGCGCCAAAGGCGCACATAATTTAGTGTCAACAATGCATATGGTGCGCCAAAGGCGCGCTCATTCTTCTGTTGTCAATTCCTTCCATGCGCCAAAGGGCGCACGCTTTCCCTTGTCGACAGTTGTTTCCATGCGCCATTTCAAAAGGTTGGTGGCGCATTAATGACAAGTTTTCCTATAAATATCAGTGCGCGCCCATGTCATTTTCATTCCTATTTTCGAAGCACGTGATCGCTCTGGATTTGTCAGCTCTGCTCTGTCGTTGTCGCCCTGTGGACCCGCTTTCCAATCTTTTTCATATATATTTGAGGTAAGAGGTTCATCCTCTTTTTCATTGCATGCTCTCGTATGTTTGATCTGCTTTCTGTTGGTATGCATGGTCTGTGTTTGGTCTGCTTTAGATGTTATATGTTTTGGCTTTTCCCCACTGTCTTTGAGCTTTTCCATCGTTTTCTTCTTTTTCTCCTCTCTCCTTCCCTCTTTCCGGATCTGCTTTGGTAAAGGGAGCTTTCTTGAATGGCTTGGCTTTTTAAAACCTTTTATGAAACCTTACTTGACCAAGTAACTATTTAAGTGGAAGAAATGAATGAGAATGATTTGAGGAGTGAGCTTTTTCAAATGGCGCATTTGCGCGCGCCTTGTAACAATAAAGGCAGTCGCGCCCCTCGGCGCACCTACCCGCCATGCACATGCATGCTCAAGACCACGCCCAATGGCGCGACCTTCCGTTCTGCTTGCTGTTGAAATCCATGCGCGCCCTTTTCGCATGCTGCCCATATTCCTTTGGCGCACCCTTTATCCAAGTTGCATAATGTTTCCATGCGCCAAATGGCGCGCCCAGTTTTAATGTAACACAAGTCTTCTGCGCACAAGTATAAAGATTACAAAGGCGCGGGCGCACCCTCCATTGCAGTATCATAATGTTGTGTAAACCCTCCATGCGCCGCGCCATATTCCTTTGGCGCATCATTTATCCATGTTACACAATCCATCCATGCGCCAAAGGGCGCACCGAACCCCAATGTAACACGCATTTCCTGTGCGCCCTGCTATAAAATGCAACCTGCTTCATCCATGCGCCATGCGCCTTTGGCGCCAGTTTAACCTCTGCGACATTCCTTTTCTGTGCGCCTTATCTATTTGGCCTGTAACATACATTTTTCATGCGCCCTGAGCCTTATAATCTCTAACTCTCTCCTTCTGCTAGCTTTCCAATGGAAGATCAAATGACTAATTCAACCTTTTTGGATTGGGTCTCACTTCTTCTTCATGCAGATCAGCAATCGAGTTCGAAAGAACACATGTCTACGTCAAGCAAAGAAACCACCAAACCAAGAGGAAAGGCTAAGCGACGAGAAGAAGAGATGAAATACAAATATCGAGAGGTCGGGATGCCCGAATCACGGTGAGTGCGATATGGATGTCGAGACTCGGGTTGGGTCACATCGACATGGATGAGTTACGGTTAGAACTCAAAAAGTTCAAGAAGTCCATGGATGGACAAGTTAATAGCGGTGCTGCGCATTTCGCGGCGGAATCCCGATCGGTGCGTAAACAACGAATTCATGATGGTGGTTGCCCAATGTTACAACAAAGACACAAGATGTGTCGAGAACAGTAAGGGCGAGGTAGTCATAAACCTCACTGCCCGTCATTTTGAGTTAATGCTTGGCATCCCTCACCACCGGAACTACGTGGCTGTTAGCCAACAGGAATGCATCAAGGCCTGGGAAGACAACGAAGGCCAGTGCATGCAGTTAATGAATGAGGTCTACCTAAAGAATAAGAAGGTAGTGACCCGGTGGCCTCAGACTATTCACCGAAGTGATTTCTCAGAGGAACTCAGTGACACGATCACCTTCCTGAGCAGAGTCTTCGGGCTTTCAGATGCCCACTATTTCCATAAGTGGATGCTGCGGTACCTGGAGACAATGAATAAGAATTTGCCCGATCAGCGCTTCTGCTGGGGGGAAATAATAAGCAGCACCATCTCTGAGCAGCTACAACAGCTTGCCACAACTGGAGTATTTCATATGAACTCCTATGTAGTCTACGCTGCAGCATCGGCAAGGGATTACCCAGGGCTCAACCGAAGTGGAGTGTGGCCTCAAGCCAAGATATTTGATTACTATCCAGAGCTGAGGCTGGAGAATAGTATCCCTCAATTTGCCAAAGTTAACGATGCATTCTTCTATCACGTCATCTGCCTGCTGAGGCCCAACATGACTCATAGCCGGACGACCAAGAACATAGTGGCAGTCACAGAGAAATGGGGAGCCTTGTTCACCCAATTTCCCACGTTCACCTACCTAAGGGCTGCCAACTTTTTAGGAGAGCCAACCAGGCTACCAAGGTATGCTGGACCAAAGCTGATTCTACTGGAGTTATCAAGGCAGCTGGTCACATACCATGAAAAGTGCCTCAAAAGAAAGAAGGGCGGAACTCCTTTCCCCCTCACAGTGGGCAGTACACATGCTCTTCCTATCACAAAGCAAGCGAAGGAAATGTTCGCGAGAGTGGAGTTGCTGAATTTGAAACATGATTTCCCAGCCAGGCCTACCTTCGATCCTAGGGGCTGTCTGCCAAGGGCTAAGCTGGATCCGATCCATGTCCCTCAAATTGAGGATATTTACATTGACGTTCTCCATGAAGTGGAACTCAGAAGAAAGGATCACTCGCGCTTGGCATTAACGGAAATCATCCAATACGGAGTGGCCATTGTCCCCAAAGGCTTCCAAACTACGGAAGACGAAACTGACAAGGTGTACAATGACACGGAAGGGGATGATTGGCCTTTCCCGGACATTGACAGAAGCAAAGCTCCTCAAACAATTGAGGAGAGGGTCAAAGAGACTATGCGGAGAACAGAACATTGGTGCCGCATGAACGGACTAATCTACCTCGGGGTAGATTTCACAACTTCCCCTTTGGGCAACGCACCTCCAAGGTCAAAGAAGCAGCTGAAAGGCAAAGGTGCAGAAGGTGAACCTAGCACCATTCAGGAGGAAGCCCCTCAAAGTCCTCTTCCTTCAGAGCCTGAACAAGTCATAACTCTTGATGAGGGATTGACAGAGGATAGTCCTATACGCCCATCCACCCAGGATGTCGGCGTCGCTACAACTTCAGAGGTCCCTTCTATCCCTTCTTCTTCTCTTCCTTCCCCTCCTCGAGTGACTCAAGCGACCATCCCTTTGGTCGCGTCCTCTGCCCCTTCTTCTACTCTTTCCCCCGCATCTTCGTCTATCTTTTCCTCCCTCGCTGATTTGTCTTCCTCTATTTCTTCCCTCATCTCCGAGCTCCCTTCCCTTCCTATCTCTTACTGCGATTGCGGTTTCCCTCCCTCCCGTGGACATTTCTTCGGCTATTCTTTCAATGCCGCCGCCGCGTGTCTCCACGTTTTTCCCCTCTTCTACCGTTGCTGCTTCCCCCTCTGTCTCTGGTCCTTCTTCCATAGGACCAGCTTGGATCTCTCAGCAGCTAAGCCAACAAAAGAGGAAAGTTCCCATCGCTCCGATGGACTTTTCGGTCATTCCGGCTAAAGGAGTGAAGAAGCACAAGCCGGTTACACGCTTCTCAAAGAGCGCTGCAGGTGAGAGAGTCATGGAAATAGCATACCCCAACCCCCTCAAAGAAAAAGAAGATCTGTCTCCAACAGATTTCACCGTGACCCAAGTCACAATGGGGACATCCTCAGAAAGTCTCCAGGGGGAAGCTCTTTCCGCAGTGGATGCACTCTGCAAGAAGCTTCAGGAAACGAAAGAGGAGAAAAGGCTACTGAAGGAGCAGAACAAATATCTGCTTCAGGCCTTACAGAAGATGGGAAGTGCACCTCCCACAACTGCCGCCGAGACTCCTGAGCTGCTCAGTCAGGAGAAGATTAATGAGTATTCAAAAATCGGCGAGCAAGGTATGGCCGTTTCTGCTTGGAGGAGCCAAATCCTCAAGGATAGTGAAAAAGTAATCGCCGAGTATATCAGTTTATACCTGAACATCGAGAAGGCGAACAAGGAACTCCAAGCATTAGCAGGTCCGATATCAGAAGAGTTAGAGCATGCTAGACTCCAGCACGAGACCTTCCAACAAATGTTCGATTTGTTCGATCGAAGATCAGTCAAGTTCGGAGTCTTCGGCCATCCAGGGCCCTCAACAAAACTATGTCCACTGGGACTATCGGATAGATCAGCTAGAATTCGTTACGGAAAAGATAGACAAGGTAAAGGAAGAGGCCACGGATGCAATGCATCAAATGGAGAAAATTGTTCTATCTATGACTCGGGGTTGCTCACTCCTTCCCTTACCTTAAGATCAGGTGATGACACTATCCGGATTTTCAGGAGATAGCCTCTCGAGGACGGGGCCGGAGGTCACGTTCGATCTTGAAATCTATCAACAACCTCTTGGCCTGTAGGGACTTCATCGGGTTCCTTATCGAGGCGAAGAAAGATTATTCCAAACTCCCGGAAAAGCTCATAGACGAGCGGGAGACTTGCGAAGCCATCGGTGAAGCGGCACAGGATCCATCACGGGATAATTTGGGCCATGATCAGCAAGTTTTGGAATACCGCGCTCGGTTCCACATATCATCACACGAGCGACATCGAAAGCAGCAACCCCTTTTCGGCCGCAGGATGATGATGATGAGTAGCTTCTTCTTCTTCTTCTTCTTCTTCTTCTCTCTATTCTCCGACTTTCTTTTCGAAATGTCTAAAAGTGTGTTGGCACAAATGATGACATCATCCATGTTGCATCATGGGATGATGTCATCCATCAAAGTTGTCAAAGTCAACATGACTTTTAGATATTTTGTAAATATTTTTGTAAATAAGTGGTTGGCTCCATTTTGCCTTCTCTCTCCCTCATCTTCTATAAATATGAGAATACTTGTTGTATTCAGGGGTGAACATTTTTTAGATAGAAATAGAAGTGAGGAGAGAAAGACTTTGAGCTTTCTTATAATGTGAAAAAAAATAATACAATTATTCAGACTTTGTGCTCAATAGCTATGTTATACATTAGATCTTCCTTACGTTAGATCTATATGTGTTTAATCTGTTAGATTCATATCTACTTTTCCGTCATTTGTTTATCAGTATTGCTTTGTTTATTTATGCAAGTAGGTTTGGCTCTGTTTACTACCAAACTAAAAACATAAATCTTCGACCTTTACTTTGGAATTCATTTCTTTTCTCCCTTCGGATCTGTTCTTTCTCTTCTCCCTCTTTCATTCCTTTCTTTTCGCAGCACTGGAATACTCTCTTTGGGATGAGATCCCAACCCGAAGGCGAATCTGTGAGACTTGCATAGGTTCTGCTAGTAGAAATAGCAATAAACCGATTTAACTTTCTTTGTCTCAAAGAGGGGCTAAGCCCTGCACACTGTTGGCTCGTCTATCCATAGATCTGTCCGCGCGACAGATTTTCGGACCAACAGTTTTTGGCGACTCCGCTGGGGAACGGATAGATCTGACAGATCTGTGCTGGTGGTAAGATATTAAAAATCAGAAAAATCAAAAGATTGCTGCCTGTTTGCAAACCTGAATTTTTTTATAAAAATCCGAAAAATTTGCAAAAGTGCTCAAATCGAAAAATTTCCTTCTGAGAGTCATAGATCGGGCCTAGTTACAGATCTTTAGTTCGCTGAGTTTTTATCAAAATCATTATTTTTCCGTAGATCTGGATTTTTGACTATTTTCCAAAAAGTTTAAAACCCTTTGAAAAAGTAAAGATCAGATCTGAAAATCAGCCTACTATTCTTCCCTGCCATCTTATCCTCGCTGCTATTTGTCATTAACCGCAATCGGTTTTTCGAGGAGGATAATTTTTTTAAATATTCAGAAAAGTATTTGCTGCTGGTTTTTGTCAGAAAAACCAGAAAATCAGCAAGTACACCCAAAAATAAAGTTTAAATCTGCGCCGTAATATTGCAGATCTGGAAGGTACACTGGCGAGTGAACCTTTTACGCGCAGCAGGAGAGCCCGTGGAGAAGCTGATCCTACTTTCGATCTGCTTCAAAGGCACAATTTCAGCGTAACACCGGCACGTTTTTCAGCGCTAAGCTCGGCTAGCCGGTCATCCAGGAGTGTCTCACCTTCACGAAGAAAAAGTCTTTTACAAGGAACATCCACGTCCCTTTGTAGTGCCTTGCTGCTCAGTGGAACCACCCTCCCAGCTCGTGTGCTTTTTCCAGCCTTTCAAATGGCGTACCATGGGGAAACGCTATGGGCCCTCTCGCACTGCCACATCCAGTTCACGCGCTCCCTCACGGAAATCGAAAGAATTTTCCTAAATTTGACGGGAGCGGAAATCAAAGCACGGATTCCCACATATCTGCTTTCATTATGTCATGCAGTATTTTGGACGTGACTCATGAAGATGTGTCAGTCCGCCTTTTACTGGAAACCCTACAAGGGCCTGCAGCTGAATGGTTTCAGCATTTGCCGGCCGGATCTATCACCAGTTGGGCTACCTTGCGGGAAGCTTTTGAAGACAGATACAAGCCTTCAGAGGATGCATTTGCGTTGCTATCACGGATTACCCACCTGAAGAAGGAGGCCAATGAGACCATGCGCGATTTTGTCGCCCGGTTCAATGCGTTAATCAACCGTGTCCCTACTGCCATGCTTCCAACACCGGAGAATCAGAAGTGTTTCTTCGTGAACGCCATGAGCTCAAAAGTCAGTTTCTTGCTCCTTCAAGAACGAGTAACTACTCTGCCTCTCGCTCAGGCTGCTGCCATTCGGATAGAAGACAATTTGATAATATCCGGCGAGTTGAAAAAGGAATCATCAAAGTCCAAATCTTGGACCCCTCGCCTGCTACTTCGTCTGATCCAGCATTCCAAAAGATGGCGAACGATCTGCTCGCATTAAAAAAGCAGCTAGCCCAGGCCTCTCCCAGTTCCTCGTACCGGGATGTCCCGCGGAGGAATTTTGTTCCTAACAATGTTTCACAAAGACCGCGTCTACCTGCAACTGCTCCACGATTGGCACTTGAAGCTCCTCCGGTCAATGCTTTGGCCGAAATAGAAGAGGAAGAGCAGTACTATGAAGAACCTTCGTCTCAAGGCGAAGATGATCAAGATGTCGGTGAACCGACTGGCGACTCTACTATTGGATACATGGAATTTGATGAGGATGAATCTGATGAAGAAGAGAGTACTCAGGGTTATGCAAGCGGACAATCCTACGCTGTTTTTACCCGCTCGCAAGGAAAGGAAGCGGAAGTTGCTGCCCATGTGCAGAAAGAGAAGGTCGTATCAAGCACACCTCCAACCATTGTTAAAAGAGGTAATCCTCTTCCTACTCAACTCCCTGTTAAATCTTTTGCAAAGAAGTCTTTTCCGCCCATCTCTCCTCCGAATCAGCCCCCTCATATTCCTATCAAGATCAGTAACCCTGTTCCGCAATCGCGAAGTGAAGGACTCATTCCTTTACCAACGCAACCCTTGGCCGCATTCGATATAATAGATCATGCAAAAAAGACCAAGATCCAGATGTCTGAAGCTGAGTATCTTCAGTCAAACCCCGAACAGCTTGTAAGATTGACTAAGTATATCCAAAGTCAAGCTGTTATATCTAATCAGGCTTCCCCAAAAGGAATCCTTTCCACTCCTCCTGAATCCCACATAAATGTTGCTTCAACATCCGCATCAGGCAAGATAGAACCTTTCTATCTCTCTCTCCTAATCAACGGCCATAAGTTGAGCAACTGTATAATTGATTCCGGAGCTTCCGATAACGTCATGCCGGCGAAAGTCGCCCATGCTTTGGGCCTCACTCTTACCAAACCTTTCGGCAGATGTTACTCATTGGAGACCAAGCAAGTGCCATTGATTGGCCAAATCAAAGACGCGCAATTCGCGTTTGCGGCCTTCCCGGATAAAAGAGTAAAAATGACCGTCCTTGTCGCTGACATTCCGGCAGCCTATGGAATTCTGCTAGGAAGGAGCTTTTGCAGCGAAGTTGGTGGAGAAATTCACATGGACTGGTCTAAAGCTAGAATTCCAGTCAAAGGCGTAATGCAAACTTTGGAACCGGAATCCCAAAAGAAGTACTTGGTCACTAGCTCCGAAGATCCCAAAGCCCAAATCCTTTTTGAGTCATCAGGGATGGGGAACTACTTTTTGTCTACCAAGGCGGATACAAAGGACGTTTTTGTTCAAGAAAAGGATCTCAATAAGATCTGGACCTTGCAATTTGATGGCAGTTGCGCAACTAGTGGATGTGGCGCTGGGGTTGTGCTGATATCTCCTGAGGAAGAAGTCATTCCTCTCTCTTTCAAATTGCAGTTTTTCAACACTAACAATACTGCTGAGTATGAGTCTCTGTTACTCGGTATGCAAGCTGCAAAGGAAAGAGGAATTAAAAATCTAAAAGTTCAAGGTGATGCCGAGCTGGTTGTAAATCAGGTCAAAAGGATTTACCAAGTAAAAAATGAAAGGCTCAGACACTACCGTAATGCAGTATGGGACAGCATTGAGGAATTTGATGCCTTTTCGATAGGGGCAATTCCAAGAGCTCAAAATGATATGGCCGATTCATTGGCCGTTTCAGCATCTCTCATGCTCCCGCACCCGGGTTTGAAAACGAACAAATACACCATTGAAGTGGTTTTCCGTGAGCGTGCCAGACAACTCTCAGCATTGGCAGGTATTCAACGATGATAATCACCTCATTGCCTTTCTAGAAAAATCAGAAAATTTTGATGAGTTGTATTTTGAAGGATCCACCTCAACATGCCGCGAATCAATCAACAGTCAAAACCATGAATCAGAGGAGAAAGATGGCATATGTCAGCTCAAAGGAAATAAAATTCCGAAGGGCCTGGTTTCTCTGGAACGCCTGTTTGACAGGCATGACCGTTTTGTTAAAAAGAAGAAGCGGGACGATCCTTGCTCATCCCCAGAGACAGAACCAGTCAATATAGGTTCTGAGGCACATCCGCAATTTGTGAACATCGGAAATGTTGCACGCCAGAGGAAAAGCGGAAATTCGTCAAGTTGCTGAAGAGATATATGGATGTATTGGCATGGTCCTATGCCGATTTAAAGTCCTTCAAGCCAAAGGACGTTCAGCATGACATACCGCTAAGAGACGATGTCAAAGCCTTCCGTCAGAAGCAGAGGCACTATAATCCCAAGATTTCGGGCACCATTCAGGCCGAAATTCAGAAGATGCTGGATGCAAGAATCATCTTCCCTATTCATCACAGCACTTGGGTGGCAAACATTGTGCCAGTGCGCAAGAAAAACGGTGAAATACGCATATGCGTAGACTTCCGAAACTTGAACCAAGCTTCGCTGAAAGACAACTACCCTCTTCCAATAATGGATCAAGTTCTGCAAGCAGTAACTGGATCAGAAATGCTGTCTATGCTTGATGGTTTTTCAGGCTACAACCAGATTGAAGTCTCGCCTGAAGATCAATTCAAAACAGCATTCACTACTCCTTGGGGTACATTTGCCTATAGCAGGATGCCTTTCGGCCTAACTAATGCTGGTGCCACTTTTCAGCGGGCCATGGATTTCGCATTTAAAGGCATGATGGGAAAAGTCATTGTAGTTTATCTAGATGACTTAACCGTGTTCTCTAAACAACGAAGTGATCATTGTGATCATTTGGAGCAAGTATTGGCCAGGTGCCGAGAACACGGAATTTCCCTAAATCCCAAAAAGTCTGTTTTTGGGGTTACGGAAGGGAAATTGCTAGGCCATGTGGTTAGCAAAGAAGGAACGAAGATCGATGCCGAAAGAGTTAAGGCTATCCAAAGCCTTACTCTGCCTACAAGCAAGAATGGTGTTCATTCTTTCTTCGGAAAGGTGAACTTTCTTAGGCGTTTTGTTCCTGATTTTGCTGAAAAGACCCGCCACATACTGAACATGATGAAAGGGTCACCCACTTTCAGATGGAGTGAAGAGGGGAAAAGGTCGTTTGAGGAGATAAAAACTTCTGTTGCTCATGCACCGGTCCTGGTATGTCCGGATTTCTCCAAGAACTTCATTATGTATAGTTACGCCTCCGAACATACTGTGTCTGCAATCCTAATGCAAAAGAACTCGGAGGATATTGAATCTCCAATCGCATTCATGAGTTCTCCTCTCAAGCCTCACGAACTGAAAATGACTCAGCTGGAAAAGCACGCCTTTGCCGTTGTCAAAGCAGTGAAGAATTTCAGGTATTATATTCTGAACTCGCATACGGTAGTGCTGGTCCCAGACACCGCGGTAAAATCAATTCTAACTCAGCAGGAGTTAGGAAGCTTGAGAGGGAATTGGATCGCAAAAGTTCAGGAATATGACCTGGATATTAAGCCCACCAAGCTGGTGAGGGGCAAGGGCCTGTGTCAGCTAATGGCTGAAAATGAAAATTCAGAAAATCCAAAAGGAAAAGAGGACTGTACCAAAGAAGAGCAAAGCCCTCTAAAGGAGCCTGATTCTCTGCCTCTGGTTTTATTTGTTGCAACCAGTGATGAGTGGTACTCCGATATCGCTTTCTTCCTTACCTACGGCGAATGCCCAATGCACCTAACTGCAAAGGAGAAACGCACTATAAAGCTCAGGGCAGCTAAATATGTCATCTGGGATGACGGTTTATATAAGCGCGGGATAGACGGTGTCTTCCTGCGATGTGTTGACAAGCCCCAGCAAGTAAAACTGCTGGAAAGTTTTCACAATTCAGCCTGTGGAGGTCATTTTTCTTCTTCCGTGACAGCACACAAAATCATTCGAGCCAGGTACTATTGGCCAACGCTCTTTCAAGATGCGGCTACCTGGGTGGCAAAGTGCGAACCCTGTCAGCAATTCGTCGGCAAGCCCAAATTGGCTGCCCTTCCCCTTAGGCCGGTCATTATCAATGAACCATTCAGACAATGGGGAATTGATTTTATTGGAGCACTCAATCCTCAATCGAGTGCCGGACATGGCTATGTCCTCACAGCAACGGATTACTTCACTAAATGGGTGGAAGCCATACCTGTCAAGCACGCCACTTCTGAGGTGGTTTGCAGTTTTATCAAAGAGAATATCATTGTCAGGTTCGGTGTTCCAAACAAGATCGTTGCTGATAATGCTTCTAACTTCTCCTCGCGGGAAGTTATTAGTTTTTGCTATGAATACGGAATAACTTTAGCACATGCCTCGGATTATTACCCTCAGGGAAATGGTCAGGCGGAATCCAGTAATAAGAACTTGGTGACCATCATACGGAAATTAGTAGATGAAAATCAGCGGATGTGGCACAAGTCTTTGTACGATGCTTTGTGGGCGGACCGCATTACCCCCAAGAGATCTCTCGGCATGTCACCTTTTCAAGTGTTATATGGCACTGATGCCGAACTTCCCATTTCTGCGGAACTTCCTGCTCTACGCTTGGCACGAGCAATCGAAGATGAAACTTTTCAGAATTCTCTAGAAAAGAGAATTATGTATCTGGCGGAACTTGAAGAAAAGAGAGTAAGAGTGGTCGACAAGATCACTGAACATCAGAATCAAGTGAAGAGGCTTTTTGACAAGAAGGCCAAGCAGAGAGATTTTCTAGTGGGAGATCTCGTCCTTCTTTGGGACAAGCGAAGAGAACCGAAGGGCATGCACGGAAAATTTGATTCCCTATGGAGAGGGCCCTTCAAAATCAAGCAACTCAATGGAGAGAATAGTTTCTATCTCTCATATCTGGATGGAGCTGAGCTCCCGCTTCCCTATAGCGGGCAACATCTCAAGATCTTCAGGAAGTAGAGCTTGCTCTCTTCTTTACAGTTTATATTAGTTGTGTGTTTGCTTTTGTCGTGTGTTTGCTTTCAGTTTGTTGTGTGTTTCCTTTGTTCTCCCTCCGGTCCCCCTTGTTTTTGACTCCGTACCCAATGGATAGGCACATGGGATCTGGGATTCTCTACCCCCGAGTTTACTCAGGGATAGTCCCCAGAAAGAGCCAGCTGTTATCCCGTAAAATTGACAAGGGCAATTTTACCGATAACCATACCGAAAATTTTGTTTCGATCCCTCGTTAGGGATCCCTCGCGTTCGAAACGTCGTAAAATCCCTCCCCGGGAAATCTAGTTTTTGAACTTAGTCTTTTGAGCCTTTTTGGTGGGCGTGGATTTTCCTTGTAACACATAGTTTTGATGCGCCCCCTTAAAAGCCTTTGGCGCATGGTTTTCCATGTTAGTACGTATTTCGGTGCGCCAAAGGATGTTGAATCACTTTTTGGTGCGCCAAAGGGCGCGCGTAATCTCCCTGTTACACCAAGTTTTGGTGCGCCAAAGGGCGCTCATAATTTTGTGTCAACAATGCATATGGTGCGCCAAAGGCGCGCTCATTCTTCTGTTGTCAATTCCTTCCATGCGCCAAAGGGCGCACGCTTTCCCTTGTCGACAGTTGTTTCCATGCGCCATTTCAAAAGGTTGGTGGCGCATTAATGACAAGTTTTCCTATAAATATCAGTGCGCGCCCATGTCATTTTCATTCCTATTTTCGAAGCACGTGATCGCTCTGGATTTGTCAGCTCTGCTCTGTCGTTGTCGCCCTGTGGACCCGCTTTCCAATCTTTTTCATATATATTTGAGGTAAGAGGTTCATCCTCTTTTTCATTGCATGCTCTCGTATGTTTGATCTGCTTTCTGTTGGTATGCATGGTCTGTGTTTGGTCTGCTAGATGTTATATGTTTTGGCTTTTCCCCCTGAGCTTTTCCATCGTTTTCTTCTTTTTCTCCTCTCCTTCCCTCTTTCCAGATCTGCTGGTAAAGGGAGCTTTCTTGAATGGCTTGGCCTGTTAAAACCTTTTATGAAACCTTACTTGACCAAGTAACTATTTAAGTGGAAGAAATGAATGAGAATGATTTGAGGAGTGAGCTTTTTCAAATGGCGCACTGGCGCGCCTTGTAACAATAAAGACAGTCGCGCCCCTCGGCGCACCTACCCGCCATGCAACATGCTCAAGACCCGCGCCAATGGCGCAGCCTTCCGTTCTGCTGCTGTTGAAATCCATGCGCCGCCATATTCCTTTGGCGCACCCTTTATCCAAGTTGCATAATGTTTCCATGCGCCAAATGGCGCACCCAGTTTTAATGTAACACAAGTCTTCTGCGCGCAAGTATAAAGATTACAAAGGCGCGGGCGCACCCTCCATTGCAGTATCATAATGTTGTGTAAACCCTCCATGCGCCGCGCCATATTCCTTTGGCGCATCATTTATCCATGTTACACAATCCATCCATGCGCCAAAGGGCGCACCGAACCCCAATGTAACACGCATTTCCTGTGCGCCCTGCTATAAAATGCAACCTGCTTCATCCATGCGCCATGCGCCTTTGGCGCCAGTTTAACCTCTGCGACATTCCTTTTCTGTGCGCCTTATCTATTTGGCCTGTAACATACATTTTTCATGCGCCCTGAGCCTTATAATCTCTAACTCTCTCCTTCTGCTAGCTTTCCAATGGAAGATCAAATGACTAATTCAACCTTTTTGGATTGGGTCTCACTTCTTCTTCATGCAGATCAGCAACTGAGTTCGAAAGAACACATGTCTACGTCAAGCAAGAAACCCACCAAACCAAGAGGAAAGGCTAAACTGACAGAAGAAGAGATGAAATACAAATATCAGAGGGTCAGGATGCCCGAATCACGGTGAGCGGTATGGATGTCGAGACTCGGGATTGGGTCACATCGACATGGATGAGTTCTGGGTTAGAACTCAAAAAGTTACAAGAAGTCCATGGATGGACAAGTTAATAGGCAGTGCTCTGCATTTCGCCGGCGGAATCCCAGTCAGCGCTGTAAACAACGAATTCATGATGGTGGTTGCCCAATGTTACAACAAAGACACAAGATGTGTCGAGAACAGTAAGGGCGAGGTAGTCATAAACCTCACTGCCCGTCATTTTGAGTTAATGCTTGGCATCCCTCACCACCGGAACTACGTGGCTGTTAGCCAACAAGAATGCATCAAGGCACAGGAAGACAACGAAGGCCGGTGCATGCGATTAATGAATGAGGTCTACCTAAAGAATAAGAAGGTAGTGACCGGTGGCCTCGGACTATTCACCGAAGTGATTTCTCGGAGGGAACTCGGTGACACGATCACCTTCTGAGCGAGTCTTGGGCTTTGGATGCCCACTATTTCCATAAGTGGATCTTTGCGGTACACAGAGACAATGAATAAGAATTTGCCCGATCAGCGCTTTTCTGGGGGAAATAATAAGCGACACCATCTCTGCGGCAGCTACTGACGGCTTGCCACAAGGCTGGAGTATTTCATATGAACTCCTATGTAGTCTACTGCTGCCGCACATCGGCAAGAGATTACCCGGGCTCGGCCGAAGTGGAGTGTGGCCTCAAGCCAAGATATTTGATTACTATCCGAGGCCGAGGTGGAGAATAGTATCCCTCAATTTGCCAAAGTTAACGATGCATTCTTCTATCACGTCATCTGCCTGCTGAGGCCCAACATGACTCATAGCCGGACGACCAAGAACATAGTGGCAGTCACAGAGAAATGGGGAGCCTTGTTCACCCAATTTCCCACGTTCACCTACCTAAGGGCTGCCAACTTTTTAGGAGAGCCAACCAGGCTACCAAGGTATCTTTGGACCAAAGTTGATTCTCTTTGGAGTTATCAAGGCAGCTGGTCACATACCATGAAAAGTGCCTCAAAAGAAAGAAGGGCGGAACTCCTTTCCCCCTCACAGTGGGCCGGTACACATGCTCTTCCTATCACAAAGCGAAGGAAATGTTCGCAGAGCTGGAGTTGCTGAATTTGAAACATGATTTCCCAGCCAGGCCTACCTTCGATCCTAGGGGCTGCCTGCCAAGGGCTAAGCTGGATCCGATCCATGTCCCTCAAATTGAGGATATTTACATTGACGTTCTCCATGAAGTGGAACTCAGAAGAAAGGATCACTCGCGCTTGGCATTAACGGAAATCATCCAATACGGAGTGGCCATTGTCCCCAAAGGCTTCCAAACTACGGAAGACGAAACTGACAAGGTGTACAATGACACGGAAGGGGATGATTGGCCTTTCCCGGACATTGACAGAAGCAAAGCTCCTCAAACAATTGAGGAGAGGGTCAAAGAGACTATGCGGAGAATAGAACATTGGTGCCGCATGAACGGACTAATCTACCTCGGGGTAGATTTCACAACTTCCCCTTTGGGCAACGCACCTCCAAGGTCAAAGAAGCAGCTGAAAGGCAAAGGTGCAGAAGGTGAACCTAGCACCATTCAGGAGGAAGCCCCTCAAAGTCCTCTTCCTTGAGCTGAACAAGTCATAACTCTTGATGAGGGATTGACGAGAGGATAGTCCTATACGCCCATCCACCCAGGATGTCGGCGTCGCTTCAACTTCAGAGGTCCCTTCTATCCCTTCTTCTTCTCTTCCTTCCCCTCCTCGAGTGACTCAAGCGACCATCCCTTTGGTCGCGTCCTCTGCCCCTTCTTCTACTCTTTCCCCCGCATCTTCGTCTATCTTTTCCTCCCTCGCTGATTTGTCTTCCTCTATTTCTTCCCTCATCTCAAGCTCCCTTCCCTTCCTATCTCTTCTGCAGATTGCGGTTTCCCTCCCTCCCAGTGGACATTTCTTGGCTATTCTTTCAATGCCGCCACGCGTGTCTCCACGTTTTCCCCTCTTCTACCGTTTTTCTTCCCCTCTGTCTCTGGTCCTTCTTCCATAGGACCAGCTTGGATCTCTCAGCAGCTAAGCCAACAAAAGAGGAAAGTTCCCATCGCTCCGATGGACTTTTCGGTCATTCCGGCTAAAGGAGTGAAGAAGCACAAGCCGGTTACACGCTTCTCAAAGCGCTGCAGGTGAGAGAGTCATGGAAATAGCATACCCCAACCCCCTCAAAGAAAAAGAAGATCTGTCTCCAACAGATTTCACCGTGACCCAAGTCACAATGGGGACATCCTCAGAAAGTCTCCAGGGGGAAGCTCTTTCCGCAGTGGATGCACTCTGCAAGAAGCTTCAGGAAACGAAAGAGGAGAAAAGGCTACTGAAGGAGCAGAACAAATATCTGCTTCAAGCCTTACAGAAGATGGGAAGTGCACCTCCCACAACTGCCACCGAGACTCCTGAGCTGCTCAGTCAGGAGAAGATTAATGAGTATTCAAAAATCGGCGAGCAGGGTATGGCCGTTTCTGCTTGGAGGAGCCAAATCCTCAAGGATAGTGAAAAAGTAATCGCCGAGTATATCAGTTTATACCTGAACATCGAGAAGGCGAACAAGGAACTCCAAGCATTAGCAGGTCCGATATCAGAAGAGTTAGAGCATGCTAGACTCCAGCACGAGACCTTCCAACAAATGTTCGACTGTTCAGTCGAAGATCTGGTCAAGTTCGGAGTATTCGGCCATCCAAGGGCCCTCAACAAAACTATGTCCACTCTGGACTATCGGATAGATCAGCTAGAATTCGTTCTGGAAAAGATAGACAAGGTAAAGGAAGAGGCCCTGGATGCAATGCATCAAATGGAGAAAATTGTTCTATCTATGACTCGGGGTTGCTCACTCCTTCCCTTACCTTAAGATCAGTGATGACACTATCCGGATTTTCAAGAGAGATAGCCTCTCGGGACGGGGGCGAGGTCACGTTCGATCTTGAATCTATCAACAACCTCTTGCTTTGTAGGGACTTCATCGGGTTCCTTATCGAGGCGGAGAAAGATTATTCCAAACTCCCGGAAAAGCTCATAGACGAGCGGGAGACTTGCGAAGCCATCGGTGAAGCGGCACAAGGATCCATCACGGGATCAATTTGGGCCAATGATCAGCAAGTTTTTGGAATACGCTTTCGATTCCACATATCATCACTGAGCGACATCGAAACAGGAACCCCTTTTCGGCGCGGGATGATGATGATGAGTAGCTTCTTCTTCTTCTTCTTCTTCTTCTCTCTATTCTCCGACTTTCTTTTCGAAATGTCTAAAAGTGTGTTGGCACAAATGATGACATCATCCATGTTGCATCATGGGATGATGTCATCCATCAAAGTTGTCAAAGTCAACATGACTTTTAGATATTTTGTAAATATTTTTGTAAATAAGTGGTTGGCTCCATTTTGCCTTCTCTCTCCCTCATCTTCTATAAATATGAGAATACTTGTTGTATTCAAGGGTGAACATTTTTTAGATAGAAATAGAAGTGAGGAGAGAAAGACTTTGAGCTTTCTTGTAACAGAAAAGAACAGTAATACAATTATTCAGACTTTGTGCTCAATAGCTGTGTTATACATTAGATCTTCCTTACGTTAGATCTATATGTGTTTAATCTGTTAGATTCATATCTACTTTTCCGTCATTTGTTTATCAGTATTGCTTTGTTTATTTATGCAAGTAGGTTTGGCTCTGTTTACTACCAAACTAAAAACATAAATCTTCTGACCTTTCTGCTTTGGAATTCATTTCTTTTCTCCCTTCGGATCTGTTCTTTCTCTTCTCCCTCTTTCATTCCTTTCTTTTCGCAGCCTGGAATACTCTACTGGGATGAGATCCCAACCCCGAAGGCAGAATCTGTGAGACTTGCATAGGTTCCTGCTAGTAGAAATAGCAATAAACCAGTTTCGCTTTGCTGTCTCAAAGAGGGGCTACCTTATACTAAATCCAAAAGGTAAAACATTGGGTCATCCTATTATTTTGGGTAGACCATGGTTAGTTACTGATTACTACTTTAATAGATTGTAGGTCGGGTGATATGAAAATATCGAATCATAAGAACACTAAAAAAATTTCCTTATATCTTACTAGATGACCTTTTACTAACAATTATGAACAATTGTGGGTTGATTCTCTTGAAACTAATAAGAAAAATTTGTCTTCTTTGGCTATGATCACATTGCAAGATCATGTAAGAGAAGTAAAAGAGATGATTAATCCACCATTGGATGAGAATATGTTGTCCTCAAAGTAATTATACTTAGTTCTAGAACCCACGAACTTAGTTTTGGAACCTGCGAACTTAGTTCCAAAACCCGCAAACTTAGTTCCGGAACCTGCGGCTATAGTTCCATAACCACCACATTTAGTTCTAGAACCATGACAACAACAGTTCTCTTTGATTGAAAATAATTTCACTCCAGAGGAATGATATTTCTCATGGGGAGAGGATGAATCAGTAGCTTTAGTTTCAAGTACATCAGGAAGTGGTGAAGAATTTGGATTGCAAAGAGATAAGTATCATAATTCTCATTACTGTCCTTTTTCCAGTATTCTATCTCAAGGAACTTTTGGAGATGTTGCTACATACCATATGTTGTTACCACATGCATGTCCATTAAATAATTTAATGAATTCCTTCCCACAAATAAGTTCATCACATATTGGAACCAAGCATGTTGAAATTCAACCGGGTAAAACTTTAAACATTAACACCTAGTTGAAGGATGATGAAGAAGCTAAATTGTTTGATGTTCTAAAAAATCATACTAAAGATTTTTCTTGGGATTACAAAGACATGAAGGGATTTCATCTAAGTATCTACACTCATCACATATATACTAAAAACATTAAACCAGTTAGGTAGCCTCAAATAAGGATTAACCTAGCTTTAAGGGATATATTTTAACAAGAAATTGAAAAACTATTAGAAGTAGGTTTTATCTACCCTATCTCGTATAGTCGGTGGGTATATCCTCTTATAAATGTTCCCAAAAAGAATGAGAAATGGAGAATATGTGTTGACTATAGGGAACTAAACAAAGCCACAATGAGAGATTCTTTTCCCTTACCATTCATAGATCAAGTCCTAGATAACCTTTCAGGTAAACAATACTTTTCTTTCTTGGATGGCTTTAGTGGGTACAATCAGATCGAGTTGAGTACTGAATATCAAGACAAAACTACATTTACATGTCCATGGGGAACCTTTTCCTATAGGGTGTTACCATTTGGTTTATGCAATGCTCCTGTAACTTTCCAGAGAGTTGTACTTGTAATATTTGCTGATCTAACAAATGATTGTGTTGAGGTATATATGGATGAATTCACTATACATAGAGATACATTTGAAGATGCTTTGAGAAATCTAGACAAAGTGTTAACAAAATGTGAATAACACAACATGTCTCTTAGTGATGAAAAGTTTTTGATGATGGTGGATGAGGGGATTGTATTAGGACATCATATTTTAAAAAAGGAATTCAAGTGGATCAAAACAAAATTAGGATCATTTCAGATTTACCTATTCCTCAGACCCCCACATATATCAAATTATTTCTAGGGAATGTTAGGTAATATAGGTGTTTTATAAAAGATTTCAATAAAATTGCTACCCCCATGTTTAATTTTTGAATTTCTTTGGGATGAAAAGTTTCGAATGTTTTTGAAGAAATTAAAGAAAAATTAATCGGTGCCCCAATATTGAGAGGACCTAATCGGGAAAAGAGAGGACCTAATCGGGAAAAACCATTTCATATCCAAACAAATGCCTCAAATTATTCCATTGGTGCAGTATTGGGATAGAAAGATGAGGAAGGAAAGATGTATGCCATTTATTATCTTAGCAAGAATCTTACTCCCACTAAAAGAATTACACCACCACTAAAAAGAATTTCTTGTTGTGATTTATGCAATCAATAAATTCAGACATTACATTACATGGTACAAGATATTTGTACACATAGATCATTCAAGTAATTAAGTATTTAATGAACAAACCAGTGGTTGGAGGAAGAATAATTAGATGGTTATTACTTTTGCAAGAATTTTATATTACCATTGTGGACAATCTAGGTAAATCTAATGTGGTAGCTGATTTTTTGTCAAGACTAACCACCACAGGGGAGTAAGATCTAGTCAAGGATAAATTTCTAGATGAACAACTATTTGCAATCTCAGCAAGTACACCATGGTTTGCTGATATGGAAAATTATCTTACAACAAGGAAGTTTCCTCCTTTCACTAAGAAATAAATAAACAAGTAAATTAAAACTAGTGCACAATTCAAATGGTTAAATGGAATGTTATTTAAATGTGGACCTAATATTGTCCTGCGTAGGTGTGTAAGAGAGGATGAAATCTTTGACATCCTCATAGCTTGTCATGATGAACCAAGTGGAGGACACTATTCAATGAAAAGAACAACTCATAAGATACTTAGCACTGGTTATTATTGGCCATCTCTGTACAAGGATGTGAAGAGATATATCAAGAGGTGTGATCCTTGTCAAAGGATGAGATAACCAACTTTCACCAATGAAATTCCTCTTCAACCTCAAGTTGTGGTTGAACCATTTGAGAGATGGGGATTGGATTTTGTTCATCCCTTTAATCCTCCTTCAAAATGGAAGGAATATATTCTTGTGTGTACTAACTATGCGACAAAATGGGAAGAAGTGCAGACATTGAAAAATTCCATTGAAGAAGTAGTTGTTGATTTCCTTTGAAACAAAATTATGATAAATTTTGGAGCACCGAGGAACATAGTTTGAGATCGGGGACCACAATTTATGTCTAATATGATCTAATATTTCACAAGGTATTACCAAATCAATCATAGGAAGTCATCTCCTTACCACCCAGTCAAATAGAAAAGCTGAAGTAACAAAAAGAGAATTGAGAACATCTTTACCAAAATAGTTGAAGCTAGGAGAAAAGATTAGATAAAGAGACTACAAAAGAAGCTATCTCAGTACTTATAATACAACTTGGAAAACTACAACAGGGTTTTCACCATATGAATTTGTCTATGGGAAAAGGCCTTGTTTCCTATAGTTTGAACTTCGAGACATTGAGGATGACAATGAAGGTGGGAATTGAGTTGAATGCAGTTCAAAAGAAATAATCCTTTAACTCAACGAGTTGGATGAATTAAGGATGGAAGCACTTCAGTAGACATAGATAATTCAAGAGCAAAGGAAGTAATGACATGACACACATATCAAGAAAAGAAAATTCAAAGTAGGAGATGTGTGCATTCTTGCTTCGATTCTAAGTACCAACAATTTAAGGGAAACTTGAGAACCATATGGTTGGGACCCTATCGATTGAGTAGATATTTGACAATGGTTCTATTCGATTACTTCCCATTTATAGTAGTAGCGAGAACACTCTTAGTCATGGACATAGGCTGAAAATCTATAGGAAGCCTCCCACTTAAGGATGAATTCTTGAGGAATACTTGAAGTAGACGAAGAATTTGATCATATGGAAGAACCTAGTTCTTCTAAAATGATAAAATAACTAGATGATATATCTAGAATAAAGGGAAGAAGATGAAAAATAGTAAATGGAATTTTTTTCCCAAAAATAAAAAAATAATATATAAAAAAGAAATTCTCTCAAAGGTCAATTGAAAACCAACAAATGGAGGTTGACCTCTTCTTTTGGCTAGATCAAATAAAAGAGAATTCTTTTGAATTCCATCTTTCTTATCTAATCATCTTTTGTTCCACTTGTAGGAATGATGATTCATCATAGTAGAATGATTACATCATCAAGGAAGGTAATTATATCTTTTAAATTATTTAGGGTTGAATTAAATGTTTACATGTCTGATTTGACTTAATTTAAAAGTAGGAATGATGAGTCATCTATTTATAAATTATGATTACAAGTGTGTAATCATAAAGATGATTTGAATGGAATAAGTGGTGGTATGGTTATCATTAGTAATTATTATTGTAAAATCAAGTGAAATAAGTTTGCAGGATGTTTTGAGGGAGGAGAAACAAATTAAGTTTTTGTTCCACAACAAACAATAGAGAATTAAACAACTAAGAATAGAGGTTCTAAAGCTAAGAATAGAGGTTCCGCAGCTAAAAATAGAGGTTCCACAACCAAATTTGTCGCTTTTACAGCTAAGCAAGAGGGCCTGCAACCAATTTACACAAAATTAAAAGAGACAGAACTCAAGCCAATATGGGGATTAAAAATAAATTAGAACCAGAGGATGATTCCTAGCTTCTCGTAGACAAAGAAGTGACATCTATCTTTGAGCATGCAGGATGGCTAGAGTTCTTGAAGAAATTTTCAAGGCATAATGATGAATTGGTAAGAGAATTCATCATAAACCTAGAGAAATACATGACAAAGGTGAGAAATATTTATATTCCTTTTTCTATAAATCTGTAAGTAACATGTCCGTAGTTCCAATCTGTGCATGTCCCACAACCTACCAAGGGGAATTTGAAAGAATTCATTGAAAATTCTTACTTATAAGAAGGAGAAACTGAACCCCAGTACATCTACAATACAAAGAAAATCATAAAAGGGGTCAGAAGGGATAGTCTTCTCAAACCCTTTGAAAGGGTAGCATTTTGGATAGTGAAATATTTAACCTATGATGGTCAATTTAGGTCTATGGGAAAAGAAGTCCTAAAAATGCTCATATATCTGAAGTATGGAGCCACAAAACCTAAGTACATAATAAACTTTCTAGGGTTTTTTTTAATCTATCTAGACCATGGCTCAGAGGTATTCCCGGGGTGTTAGGATAATTAGGCATCGTGGTCTAATTCATTTAATATGCCAACACCATTTTCTGTCAAAGAAAAATGTAGAAGAAATTTGGGACAAGTTTCTTGGCAAGTTCAAGAAAAACCCTAATATTATCAGAAGGAAAATTCCAACCCCATTCTCTCCTTTAAATAATCTAGAAATTGATGCCCCTGTAGAAGAATAGAGGGAAATGGAAAGAGAGAATATACCAAAAATAAGGTCTATGAGAAATATCAAAATAGTAGAGCCTTCTATACCTTTGAAGGAAATTCCTTCTTCTATAGTAGCTTCAGGGGAGCCAATATTTGTCTCTGATGGTGATAACTCACCCATGCAAGAGCAAGAAAGAATAGTAAGAAGAAGATCTAGAAGGAAATCCACCACTGGGCATGTTGAAATTCCCTAGAGAAGAAAAATTCATAAGAGGTCAAGGGAAACCCCAGAGGGATGGAGTGAGCAGGAAAAGATGGAAAAGGAAGCTGACTGATATTTTGGGCAGCATGGCCATGACTCCTCCTGAGCCAAGCCAAGCTGAAATGGACAGAGGAGATGAGAGATTTGAAGAGTAGGATTTTCAAGAATTGGCTGAACCATCAACATTGCCACATGAAGAAGAAGAGTTGGCATCCTGGAGAAGAAAAGGAAAATTTCCTTTGATAGAGGAAGAATGCCCAACTCCTCAAGTAATTTTAGAGGAAGAAGAAAGACATCAAGTTAAACAAGCTTTGTTCTTATCTAGAGCAGAGCTCATTCTCAAAGAAAAGGATGAGGAATTGGATTTCCTCAAACTCAAATTATAACAAAGGGAAATTCTCATTGGAGAGCTAACAACTCAGCTTGCATCTAGGACTGAGGAATTATCAGCAACCAAGAAACAACTGATAGAAAAAGAGGAAGAATTTTAGACTTCTAGAAAACAGTGTTGTGTCCACAGTCTCTACGCAGACTGAGTTAACCTATTTTCCACTCAAACATATATGGAATGACACTTGTAGGGAACTCAGAGAAGCCAAAACATGAAATGAAGAATTAAAGACCAAATTGGAAGAAGAGAAGAAGGCAAGAAAATAATGGGAAGAAAATTTTTATAAGGAGGAAGGAAATAAATATAAATGTCTTGCAAAAATTCATATGGTCTGTATTATGAGTGAAAATTACTTTCCTGCAGGAGGCCCTCTCTTGCATATAGTGTGTTTTTAGAAGAGCAGTTCATTCACTAGAAGCTATCAAGGATTACATGTGGGCTTCCACATGAACTAAAAGATGAATCTGAATTCATGGTAGCTTACTCTCTATCTAGTCCTAAGCAGAAAAATCTTCTATGTGAATTTTATCTTTGTAATTTTATGCTAGAGAAAAACATAGGATTTATGATCAATTTGTATGTGGGGAGAGCCAGCTCAATGCATTTGTCTCTATTTCTGCAAAACCAAATTGCATGAAAGGAAAGAGAATCTAAATTTTTATTGAAAGCTAGCTCAATAGGTCTTTGTATGAGAGTTCATTATGGTAAACCTTCCAAGATTTAGTTCCGGAATTTTGGAATTATTTTAGAACTCCCGGTATAGCTCCGGAACTCTCACAATTTTGATCCTTAATGATTTCCTATGGTTTTGAAACTTCTCTAAAGTTCCAAAACCGATGGGAGTTATCTATTCTAACCACATCCAGAGATTTTGCATCTATGACCCTTTCAATCAAGAAAGGATGAGAAGATTTCTAAACGCAGATCCAGGGATAGTTATCTTACAACTATCTGATCACCACAATCTGACTCAGCATCTATTTTGGGCATGATTCGATTTCATCAGAATCGTTGAGATAGCTGTGATTGTAAAATGTATATAAAATTAGACCTGTAGTAGATAGATATTATATAGAATATGATATGAGATAGAAATAGAACAAAGAAGAGAAATATAGACTAAGTACTCAGATCCAATATATGTTTTGTAATACCAAATGTTTTATCAATAAAATATCCATTCTTATTTGAGAGAATTCTGAGTTGTTAAATCCTGATTCAAGGAGGAGCAAGGGCCCACTCCCCCAAGGACTAGGATATTCGTTTATTTGGTATTTATATTTCTTCAGAAAATAGCTTAGATCTATTAATTCTGTATTGTTTTAATTCTTCTAGTTAAACTCTATTGTATACTTGTTCTTACAGGTTTTTAGATAGATTATTATATTTCTTGAAATTATTTTCAAGCATTCTAAATTGAGTGTGTTTATTTCCAAAATTAAATGTGTTTACTTTGAAAAGCAAGTGTGTTCATTTTCCAATAGCAAGTGTGTAATTTTTTTGCTTGATTTTCAAGTGGTGTGACAAAAGGCTGTAGACACACAACAGGATATTTGTTGTCACACATAAAAAAACTCATTAAAGCATGTCAACAAACCTCATTGATGTGCGCATGAACAACCTTGGTGACACGTGTTAATGAGGTTTGTTGACACATGTCAATGAGGATGTTGGACATCAAATCTCCCATCGTGCATCTGTAGCCTCTTCCTCTTTACACATAAAAAAGCTCGTGTCGCACGTCAACAAATTCTTTTCATGTGTCTATATGTGTCAATATTTGTAGTATCTCCTTGTCATGCATCAACTATCCTTCAATGTCACGCATCAACAAATAACCCCATTATCATGCGCCTCTACAAACCCTCTTTGTCACGCATTAACAACTTACCCCTTGTCTCGCATTTGCAGTACCTCCTTATTTTGTGTCAACTATATCCTTGTCACGTGTTAGCCAAGAACTCCTTTATTACGCATCGACACATGTCATCAATCTCTGGTTCTTAGAGTAAGCGAGTTCATGACATTTGTAAGGTAATCTGTGTGTAGTAGTGTAGTATACTACCCGCGAATCACCTAGGTTTTTTATAGGATATATTTTCAAATATAGGTGAAGCCAAACCCAAAAAAAATTATGCAATAAATTTTAGCCAAATAGGACACCATCCCACTCCGAAAAAATCACCTTTTCAAATTTCCCTAAAATGAAATGTTCACCATATTATGAATATTCGCCACTAAAATTATCCTCACAACCACAATCCGAGTCGGCATCTATTACGGGCATGATTCGATTTCATCGAAATCATTGAGATAGGTGTGATTGTAAAATGTATATAAAATTAGACCTACAAAGTGGTAGATATATATTATATAGAATATGATATGAGATAGAGATAGAACAAAGAAGATAAATATAGACTAAGTACTCAAATCCAGTATGTTTTGTAATACTGAATGTTTTATCAATAAAATATCCATTCTTATTTGAGAGAATTCTTAGTTGTTAAATCATGATTCGAGGAGCCGCAAGGGATCACTCCCCTAAGGACTAGGATATTCGTTTATTTGGTATTTATATTTTTTCAAAGAAATATCTTAGATTTGTTAATTTTGTATTATTTTAATTATTCTAGTTAAACTCTATTGTATACTTTTCTTGCAGTGTTTAGAGAGATTCTATATTTCTTGCCATTATTTTCAATAATTCTAAATTAAGTGCATTTATTTCCAAAAACAAGTGTGTTTACTTTTAGAAGCAAGTGTGTTCTTTTTCCAACAAGTAAGTGTTTTTGTTTCTATTCTACACAATGTGTTTCCTTTCAACAAAGCTTTCAAAGGTGTGTTTACTTTCAGTAAGTTCTCATAGTATGATTTAATTAATTTTTACCAAGAATTCCTTAAGACATTGAAGAGATCCCCCAAAAATATAAAAATAACTACAGTCAACTACTAGATTGATAAGATTACTCTTGTTCCATATAGCTCTAGACACACCCCTGGTTTGATATGACATCAACAAGAAGTTGATTAAATGAAGGGAATAATGACACCCATCACTATTTTTGATTGAGAATTGTAGGTCTCCCATTCTATGAAACATTGATTTACATTTTTAGAGAGATTGGGAGGCTACAAATTTATTTTGATTGTAATTTTACTTTGAGGGATAATGGGAGAGTTGTCTTTTTACCTTATAATTATTTTTTCAATATAAATGATAATGGGAGACAACCCATTCTACCATGTTTTTTATTCTAAGATTGAAAACTATTATTGGAAGAGAATGATAGGTCTCTCCTCCCATGAAAGGTATTACTTTAATTATTTAGGAAAATGAAATATTTTCTCTAAGGAAGACCTCCTTTTCTACTTCATAAATTTTTTAAATCATATTTTCCTATGCATTCTAGTGATGCAATTTTTTTGAGCTTTGCGCTAAGCTAGCTATGAACTCAATGGGATAATTTTTATTTTTGTAATCATATTTTCCTATACATTCCAATGATGCAAATATTTAGATCTTAGTGGTCTCAAACTATGAAATCAACACAATAATTTTTTTGTACTCATATTTTCTTATGAATTCTAGGGATGCCAATTTTTAGAGCTCAATGGTCGAGAGTTAATACCCAAATGAGTTTAAAAATTTTAATCATATTTTTCTATGCATTCTAAGGATGCCAATTTTAGAGCTTAAGAGTCACTAGCTATAAAATCAATAGGATAATTTTTGTTTTTATAATCATACATTCCTATCCATTCTAGGGATGTCAATTTTTAGAGCTTAATGTCTCGCTAATATGAGATCAATAGGATAATTTTTGTTTTTATAATCATATTTTCCTATGTATTCTAAGGATACTTGATTTATAGAGATTAGCAGTCACTAGCTAATACCTCTACATGATAAAAAAATTAAATCACATTTTCCTATGTATTCTAGGTATGCTAATTTATACAAATTTTAGTGGTTTCTAACCATGAACTCAACATGATAATTTTTATTTTAATAATCATATTTTCCTATGCATTCCAAGGATGATAATTTTTAGAGCTTAGTGGTCGCTAGCTATGCCTCAATGGGATAATTTTATTTATACTCATATTTTCCTATGCATTCTAGGGATGCCAATTTTTAGAGCTTAGTGGTCACTAGCTAATACCTCAATAGGATAAAAAATTTAAATCATATTTTCCTATGCATTCTAGGGATTCCAATTTTTAGAGATTAGTAGTTGATAACTATGCCTCAATAAGATAATACTTTTGATACTCATATTTTCCTATGTAATCTAGGGATGCCAATTTTTAGAGCTTAGTGGTTGCTAGATAATACTTCACCATGATAGAAATGGGGAAAGCGAGAGGTACCTTTCTACCTCAAAATTATTTTTCAATATGAAGGAGAATTGGAGACATCCCATTATACCTTTTTGGTTTATTTTCCTCTAAGGTTGAAAAATATTATTGGAAGAGAATTTTATATTTATCCTCCCATGAAGGGTATTATTAGAAGATAATTGTAGGCCTCATATATCATGAAAAATTGATTTATAATTTTTGGGATTTTTGGAGGCATCCCATATTTTACTTTTTGAGGAAGATAAATATTTTTTCCACTTTATGGAGAAAGGAAGACCTCATTTTCAACTTCATAATTAATTATTAATATGTGTGAGAGTGTGAGACCTCCCATTCTTCATCTTGATTATTGTTTTTCCTCCGAGGTTGAAAAATATTTTTGGAAGAGAATGGTACTCCTCTTATTCCATGAAAGATATTATTGGAAGAGAATGGTAGGCCTCACATACCATGAAAAATTGTTTTATAATTTTAAGGAAATTGGGAGGCCTCTAATTTTCCTTCTTGAATTCCATTTTTATTTGAGGGAGAAACATTATTTATTACACTTTGAGGGAGAATTGGAGACCTCCCTTTCTACCTCATACTTATTTTTCAATATGAATGAGAATGAGAGACCTCCTAATTCTTTCTCTTGATTATTGTTTTATTTTGAGGTTGAAAACTATTATTGGAAAAAATGGTAGGCCTCCTATTCCATGAAAAAATTATATGAAGAGAATGTTAGGCCTCACATACCATGAAATACTTATTTATAATTTTAGAGAGAGTGGTATGTGTCATTATGTTTTATTAATGCTACAGTCGATGAGAATCTAAAAAATAATTCCTACTATTTTTTTAAGTGAAAAGACAATCAGATAGAGTCTTAATTTTTTTGAGTTTATTTTTTATATTGAGATAACTTTGTTCAAATGTATAACTTTTATCAATTTTATGGCAACACTTGGTACTTTGTTTTCATTATTATCGATATTGAGATACTTGTGTTCAAATGTCTCATTTTTAGGAATAATATGACAACACTTCATCAACTTCCATTTGTAGAAATACCACTACAAAAAGTTGATAGAGATTTTGAAAGAGGTATTTTTGTATGAAGAATGGTTTTTTTACATAAGCTAGATACCTTTCATGATGACTCATGGATTTTTTAGATGATAGTTAATTATGTAGTAGACATTGGAACGGTTATAGCTACAAAACAAATAAATTAAGACATTATCAAGTTTCAAGTTGAGAGATTTGATAACATTAAAAGAAAATTCTATATTTTTGAAATAAATCTCTATGTGGCCAATTATCATAAAAAATTAATGGAGAGGTCAATACAAAATGCCAAATATTCTTATGCTAGTTTTGGTTGGAATTTTCCATTCCCAACTGATAGAAACAATAAGGAAGGTGTGGATACATCACAAGAACTATATAGAGGTATGCTGAAAAGTCTTAAAAGATTGTATGGAAAACCTAAAACATCTTCAATTTTTCATCTTCTTAATAAAAGTCTTCAAATAGTGGAGCTAATCATGTACTTGTAAAAAAATGAAATATCATAGGCATTCATATTTATCTTCAATAGAGGTATATATATATATATATATATATATATATATATATATATATATATATATATCCTCTTTCAAGGAGATGAAAAAATATCCAAATAAAGAAGTTGAAAAGAAAGTAGATAATCTCTTTTTAAAAGAAGCTCCAGAACCTAGTGAAGAGATACAACATTTCTTGTTTGATGAAAAAAATTATATTGATGCTTGAAGGTGTGAAATTGCACCTAAAGATATCCAATTAATGAATCTAGATGAAGATGAAGTTTCAAAAATAGTGGTCTTAATGATACAAAATATAATTAAATCTCCTCGAGATGTAATAATTATTCTTTTAAATAAGATAACAAAACAAGTTATTGAAATTATAACACAAGACAATCTCATGGATGATAACCTTGATTTTTATATATTATATGGGTAACACACTATTAGTTTCAAAAATAAAATACTTGGAAATCCCAAGTTTTTTTGATGTGTACAATTGATATAAAATATGAAATGATAAAATAATGGTCCATAATGTTCCATTGAGTACAATATCTTTATTTGCAAGAAACAAAATAGAGAAAATAGATTTTGGGTTAAGACACAATTTATTGATAATATATTTAAGGCAAGGGATCTATGGATAAGTTGTGGAAGACCCAAACATCCAGGAAGGGAAATGAACAATCAACAAAATGGAAGGTGTGTATTATAATTTTATTTTAAATTTATATTTATTCAATATTTATAGTTAAATAGAAATGAACACTCATGGTTGTAATAAATTTAAATTCATGGATTCATTAAAAGGCTCTTAGATATATTTAACTAATAAAAGAAGAAAGTTTGCTTGATAAATTGACATTTGTGTACTTTACCAGTTCTATATGGGAAAATTTGGAAATTATTTTTGAACTATATAGATTGGGTGGATTAACATGTTCACCCAAAAATAAAACCAAGATGAATTCACAACAAATTCAATAAAACAATTCAGTGCTAATTTTTTTAAGTGCATATGTGGGCTTGATGAAAATGAATTGTATTGTCTTGTTAATGAGATATATGAAGGATGTGTTTGGTTGAGGACATTAGTTGACCCTAGTCAAAGAGCTGAGACCATTTCCAATTACTGTAAAAGAATTAAGGAAGAAAGAAACACAAAAGAAAATATATTTGAATATGTTTGCATGAAGGATGGTGACAATTTTACAAGAATTCAATGTGATGTAAAAATGTGGTAAATAAATATGGAATTCATAGAACCCATTTGGCTCAATTATGTCACATAATTGGTGAAGAAAAACATTCTACTATTGGTCAACAAACTTCTCAAAAGGGAAAATAAAAATTCAGAAAGGAAAAGAAAGTGCTAAAAAAGGAATGAGAAAATTAGATGAGGATAAGGAACCAAAAATACCTACAACTGTAACAAAAAATTATATTTGTATATTCAATATTTTCACAACAATACTCTAGTCAAAGATCCAAACATAAATCATTTTACTTATTTTTTTAGTTTTCCATTTGGACTCGAGAACTACATTAGAGAATATTTTTAGTTTATCTATGCTTGCTTATGATATTATTATTATAGATACCGTAATGTTATTACTGATGTAACGGTAAACAACCTTATTGACATGGTCACATTTTTGGGAACAAATGCAAGTAGAGTGTTTGTGTGTTTCTTGTTCCAATTTTAAAATTACCAATTATGGAAAAATCTGATAACATACTGCGAGAGATGTTAAGGAGAATTTTTCAAAGCTTGATTATGGGTACTATAGATTGTATACTTCCCATGGTTTTGATGGGTGTTCAATAATATGTCTTGTTTATGACATCCATAACCATGATGAAGAGGAAGAAAAAAATTAGGTTGATTGAGATTGGGAGAAAAATGAAGATGAAGTGAAAATTCCTTCTTGTAATGATCTTAATCTTATTGGGTTAACGCATCCATTATACTTAAAGATAATGGAGCATTTTTGGAACAATTTCATAAAAAAACACACACACAGAGGAGATAAACATTATCTCCATTTATAAAGGATACAAATTACTTCCAACATTTGTAAAAAAAGTGAACATTCTCTTGTATCAATTATTGAAAATGTTGACCAAGAGTTATTTATGAATACATTTTACAAGAAAATTTCAACTATTGAGTTTCATGTGTACCCGTGAGTTTTATAACTTTCTATGATTATAGTTTTTGATTTTGGAGGGAGAAAAGTTAAATAATTATACTATCAAAATGTATTATCTTAGATTTAATTTTATTTCATATAAGATAATATTTATTCCACATTGAGGAAGTATGGGACACCTCTCATTAGCTACGTAAGGCTAGTAGTTGCTAAGTTACATAATCATCAATGATGTAAGAATTTGTGATCTCTTTTTAAGATGTTTTAAACTATCATATTCATTATTTTTCATAATTGATCTAATATTAGTGAATATGTGTTTGTAGGTGTGGAAATCCAAGAATTCAATGTCTCTCAAACATATAAAGAACCACTTGTGTTGACAATTTGGGGTGATTCACATGGTGTTGGGTTGGATGCAATAAAAATAATATTTTCTAAGAAACATAAATGCATATCTAATAAAAAAATCAGAAAATATTCCCGAGTCATAAGATCTACATACCCAATGTTGTAAAATATCCAAAAATATAGAGAATCAAGAGTTGACAAAGGTTCAAATAACATTTTAGTTGAAACATTTAATTAACTATTCACTTTTTATTTCATATGATATTTTTGTTGTAATTAGTGAATTTAAATGATTAATTATATAAAATATTTATTTGTATATTGTTATAAAAATATATATGTAGACTCAACAATTCAGGGCCAAATATGACACTCTTCGGTATAATATTAGAAAAAATAGTTTATTTGATTTTATAAAATTTCTGCAATTAGTAGTTTTTAGAGTTATGATTCAATAATTTATTTGTGAAGACTTAAGTCGAAAAACTCTATTAATACTATATTTGGAAGGTGTGATAATTTTTTAAGAGACTTCTAAAATTTATGTATCTTAAAACTTGTATTAAGAACATTAGTTAAAAAGTTGTAAACAATATTACAATGAATATTTTAAGCCATAATTTTAGTCTGGTTTATGTGACCAATATGTTAAATATTTAGGAAAGAATATTTTGAAGAAATACGGGGATGGTAAGAAACGATATTTATTTTAATATGGTGTTGAAATGTTCATAAATGCAGATTGTGAAAAAATAAAATATCTAAGTATGGTGTGGTCAAAGCATAAATCACATGACTCTACAAATAACATATTGACAAGTTCTCAAATCATAGGAGTTCGCCAAGAATTGCTTTTCATTGCACCAAGTTTGTCTATCTCAGATGATATGCAAGTTTATAGTTGGATAATGGATCATATTTGGAAGATCCTAAGCACTTTGAATATTGATGTTAATGATGTAAGAACATTAGTTAAAAAGTTGTAAACAATATTACAATGAATATTTTAATTTAGTTTCATTTTGAAATCATTTTGAAGATTTTTTGTTGTATTGTAATACAATAGAATCCATGTAAAAGTTAATATAATGTATTATTATTTAATATAATTGAAATGAATTTATTGTTTATTTGTTGCTTTACTAGTGTAATTATTAAAATGTTAATAATATTTGTCATATTTTTAACTTCAATTACAATGAAATTATTAATTTTTATAGTAATAGGGATGTAATTTTGAAATTTATTTTACATATTTTTATTTATGCTATAACATTATATGGAGTTAAATTTTTATATGTGGTTATTTATTGGATTAATCATTAATTTAATCTCTATAATAATGTATATCATACATTTGATTTTAGTTGCAAAGGAAATTGTTGATCTTTGGGAGAAGAAGGATTGTTGTTAGGAGTTCCAGGATATTATGGAAATAAGCCCTACAAATTAAAAAATGGTTTTAAATACAATTCATATACATATTTCCAAATGATTTATTCTCGTGATTTTTTAGAGGTTGCTAGAGAATTTTTTTATCCACTTTGTGGTGTATATTTTTAGTTAACAAAGAAGTACATTATTTTATTGTACACTTTGATTAGTTATGTGATACAAAATTTGTGTTTACTTATGGAAGAGAACATTGTATAATATCAAATACATTTAAGAGATATCAGAAGATGAAATTTGAAGCCTATATATAATAAAATTTTAAAGGATGTTATTGATATGTACAGAGAGAGATATGTTGATTCCAACATATTATTCATTGATGAGGGAAATACATATTTGAAGAGCTTAGAAATTCTCATTACTTTAAGATCCCACATAATTGTGATTTTGATGGGTGTTATGAGAAATATAAAATTGTAAAAACTCATCTATGTACTTGGGTTAAACATGTGGACCTCTAAATATTTGAGGAGCTCATTGAGAAGTTTTGAATTAACTATTGATGATTATTAATAATAAATGAAACTTAAACTATGAAGTTCTCTTTTTTGAGTAAAATATATTAAATGTATATGTTCATTTTACTATTTTTATAATAATAGTGCTGACATATATACTATGCATAGTAGTAAGGTAAATAAAATCCAACTAACAAAATGGAAACAATTAATTTCATAGTGTTTTTTTACTCAAATTTGTATTTATGAGAAAATACATTATGGAAATTACATATGTTGAACTATATGGCATCCTAATCATCATTTAAATGAATTAATCCTTAAGTGAGCTAGATGGACTCCTATTCTATAAATCTAATTAAAAATTAATGGGGAGAGTGGTGGCCTCCAATTTTCCTCAAAGATGAGGTGGAAAAACTATCTAGGTAAAGAAGTTTAGTAATTTATTGTTAAGGGGAGAGCTTCTTAGAAAGGAGGTTTTCCATTAGTAAGCTTCTAGACAAGATTGTACGTAAAAACATCAATAATGGAAGAATCTAGAATAGGGATGAGATACACAAAATCCCACAGGGAATAATAATAACCCATGTATTATAGGTGAAGAGTATAACTATAGGATAATTAAATGATGAATATATCTGATAATGGATGAAATAACTAACATTGTTAATACAAGCACCCTCCCCAAAGTGTGGAAAGTACCCGTGAATAAGAATTTTTACTTCTTCACTTTTGATTTTCAAATAACGTTGTGATGAGGGGTTTGATATGCCAAATATTTTTTTCTTTTTTCACTTTTTTATTTATTTATTTTCATAGATTAGGGTTTGTAATGGACTCATCATTGTGGAAGAGGTCCATGTTTTTGAATTTTTATTAGTCTTGATTTATGATATTTGGGTGGACAAGGTAAATGATTATGTGATTTGATTGGTCATGACTTATGAGACTTGGGAAGATGAGGTCTAAGTGAACAATGTGGATGGAAAGGTTTTTGATGAGTAGGTTTATATCGGCTTGTTAGTTGTATAATTTGATATTTTGAAAATAAGAAATAGTTAGGGGACAACAATCCCTCCTCTTTATGGGAGAGGTTCCCTTATTGAAAGCTAAAAACCTTATTTACAATATAAACATTTATTAAATATTTTGGTGAGGATTTTGATATCTCTAGATGCATTTATCAAAGGTTTTCAATACATAAGAAAATAGGAAAAGTCAAGACTGATATTCATAAACTAAGATAGGATAGATATATACACTTTATATATATATATATATATATATATATAATATATAATGAATGATAACGTAATAAATCTCATAAAATAACAAGATTTATACTATGCATATAAAACACAAGACATACATGTATTAGACACAAAGTTCCAAATACACTTATCAACTAAAAGACACAAAGTTCTTGCTTCAAATGCACATAGCCTTATATGAATCAGAAAAAGAACAAAAAGGGAAAAGCATGAGAGAGAGAGATAAAAAAATATGTATTGAGTATTTTAATGTTCTCTTTACATCCAGATACCAAAAATCTCGATCCCTTATAATGATAAGAAAATTTCTTTAAATAACCCTGAGAGATGGTTACAAAAATTATTTTCAGTTTATGTTCTTTTAATCTCAAAAGCTAATATCTAATTAAATATTACATCATTAACTTATCCCTTTATTTCATAACACATGACTTAAAGGGATAAATCCACCTTAATTATATATTTTACAATAAGAAAGAAGAATATAAACTAGGAAGTCGAGATGCTAGTAGAAGCACTTGTAGTCCCCTTTGTCTTTAATACTTGATTTCTGAATCGCTTCAAGGCTTCGACTATGTCCATTCCCTTGGGAATAATTTTATTAGCATTGGCATGAGTCCAACTACCTAAACACTTCTCCATCTCCTTCCCAAACTCTGCATTCTCCAAGAACTCCTTATTGGCATCTGTGATGGCATCATGTAGTGTGCAAATCTCCTTCACCTTCTCCTTTGATATAGTGTCCTGTTTGAACAAATCCTCCTTAACAAATGTCTTGAATTGAGACTTGATCTCTTGAATAGTGAATTTTTCATTTGAATTTTCTTTGAATATTTGACAGTGAATATCCAGGAAGGCAGAAGTGACACAAGATTTAAAATCTTCTCCTTTTTGTAATACATTGTGGAGCTCTCCAATGGCTTCCTCAAGAACCTTTATTTTCCAATCAATACTAAAGACCCACTACTTGGACAGTTCAATTTTGCATCATCAAAAACCTTTTTAGCCAAAAGGACCTATACATCTGTTTCACTCATCAACCTGAGATCTTGAATGCACTCACTCCATAGTTTCAACTCTCTATCCAACCCATTGAGTGTTGTAGAGAAATTCAGTTGAATTTGGAAATTTTCTCATATGCCTTGAATGCCTCTTCAATAAAATTTAGTCTTGTGATTATTAAATCATCAACCATAGCTTCCATTTCCTTACCATAAGTGTCATGCTTATGGATGTCTTTGATGGCCTGGACTTCATCACTAGACAAGATAACGAGGAGGTGGGATGGAAGCTAGGGAGTAGGATCAAGTACCTTATCCTCTATCAATAAATATTTGATGAAATTGGATAAAATTTGGTTTTTCTCTTCTAACTACTCCTGTGTTTTCTTACCTTTTTCAACCCTTTCAATTACCTTAGATACAATCTCCCTCAGATTATGCACTTCACTTTCTAGGGTTGATTCTCCAAGAGGAATTCTTGTCAGCTCTAAATCACCCATTGATAGGTCATTTTCATCTTTATCAAATTTGGGTTTTGCAATTTCCATGAATTGTTGGCCTTGGGAATCTAAGACTAATCTTGAGGTGAATTTGGATTTTATTGGTGGAAGAGGAGGGGTAATGCCTAGAATAGCCACCACTTGCATCAAACTTAGGAACAACAACACCTGAAGTAGCCTTTCTTTTCTTACTTTCCAACAATGGTTGTACCCATGTAAATGAGGAACTAGAAGAAGAAGGAGAAATAGGTCCAAGTGCAGATGCACTCATGAAACTTAGGGTTTGCACAACAGCCACTTCTAACACAAAGGTATCAATTTGAGTGGTGACAGGAGATTCCTTGGCAGATATTTCTATAGATTTTGAAACCCTTTCTTTTGACTGATCTTCCATCATATTGTTTGTTTCATGTGTGTATTCTCTTCAATTTTTCTTTCTTTTTCTTGAATGTCATCATCATCATCATCCAAGTCCAAAATTGTCTCCTTTACTTCAGCTTTCTTGGAGGAGGGCTCACTTTCTTGAATTACATCAATTACCTTATCATCCTTTTTGGCTTTCCCTTTTTTGGTGTATACCAGAGTTGATGATTCAGGAGGAGAAGGGATAAATTGTTCAAGTACCTCAGGAGCTAACACAGGTATTTCTTTTTGTGGAGTAGGAGTATCTTGGGAAGTGGACCTAGATTTCCTTTCCCTAAACATTTTCATTTTCTTGTCAAACCAAAGTCTAGTTCTCACTAGGATAGGATGGTTAAGCTCCTTCAAGTCATCTCTCTCTTTGACAAACCAATCAATAGTTTCAATCGAGTGTGCTTGATGGATATTTCATATTCAAGAGACTGTAGATCCTCATCATCATCCTCAAATCCTTCAGGGACATCAAATATACTAAAATCAATGATTTGTTGCAAAGACAATCTCCCATAGTACCTTCTCCTGGATTCATAATCATCAAACAATCTTCCCAGTAATATTTGATATTAGCAAAGGTGTTGATAACCCATTCTGAAGTTGGTAGAAATGAACTCCTTAATGTCAAAACAAGTTCTGGGCTTATAATAGTGAAGGGTAAGAGGAGCAATGGTCCTATCAATGTTTTGAGCATCCAAGGAAGTCTTACAAGTGTAGTTTCCCAATGTGATTAGGAACTGAATTCTTACAATATTCTTATCCCTACATGTTCTATGTAATTTATCCAATTGTCTACATATTTCTACCAAATCCATTTTATCACTACAATACATTAGAAGTTTCAGGGGTTGTCCTTCAAATCCAGCCAAACGTATATATGAAAATTTCCTAAACTAAGTGAAAAATCTTCCATATATGGTGATTAGTTTTTTTCCTCCTCTAAGAATCTCCTAGCAGTATCTCCTTCTAGTAACCTGAAATGTACATAGTGAATGCATCATTCACTCTCCTGAAATGATGATTACTGACCTTTAGGGTTAACTGTGGATGGTACATGTAAATAGGGGCATATTTCTTATCATCCACAGGGGATAAAACCAACCACTCTCTATAGGCTACAATGGATTACATCAAATAGGAGGTCATGTAGAAAGTCTTAGTTCTCTAAAATTTTCCAATTCCTCAGTCAAGCTATAACAAATAATTCTTGCCCAATTTAAGTTTTTCTTACCCTCACATATAATATTGATGTAGGGGCACATCCAATAGTGAAACTAATTTTTGGTGGGAATTCCCATAATTTTGGTGAGGATAGTTATGAAATTTTATAGTTCTTCATGAAAATCAACTCTGAACATTGTCTTGGGTAGCCTTGAGGCTCCTTCTTAGTGTTCTTGAACTAAGACTTGGAAAATCTACTTTTGTATCACTCGTTGTCCTGATCAAAAAGAGTTTGAGCTTGATCCCTGGTAAGAATATTTGAGCCTTCAACTGTAGGGATTCTGAAAGCAGTGTGGATACAATCCTCATCTAGTCGAACCAGCACCTGACCTTGAGGGTCAACGATTTCTTTTGTATCAGGGTCAAAACAAGAACTACAAGTGAGAACTATATCAACACATTAGACCGAAAATGGGAAAACCTCCTACTTCATAAATTCCACTATCCTTTGATTAATTGGGAAATGGGAGTAGGGTTTTAATGTTAATACATGCCCAAAATTTTCCAAGTCTAGATGTTGAGCTTCGCTATCACCGATGTCTGGTATATAGCAGTCTCTAAGGTAGAGAGATGCTCATGTCCTTTGAAATTAATATTCATTTTGTGACAGGAGCAGAAGATCACTGTGAGAGTAATTTCCTTGGTTCCTCGATCAATACCTTGAAGATTCACAACTTCTCTTTGTACCTGTAGATTTGAAAACAATGGAGGAGTACTAGACCATGACTAGAAATGGTGGAGGAGAGAGAACTCAAATGGTCAATAGAAAACAAATGAGATAGTGAAAATGATCAACTAGCCAAGTATTTATACACATTTAAACCCAAGTAGGTCGGCGAGGTGAAATTAATGAGGTAATTAATACTTTATGTCGACCTTGAAATAATGAAAATTGGGTAAGGTGGATAAAAAGAGCACAATTGTCCCATGGGACATTAGGACGTGTAAAAAGCCGATAAAGCCGATTTGTGGAAAAAGTGGAAAATATTACATAACCATCCCATGAACATCGGGATAACTAGGATGCACAATGCTGAAATACCCACAATGAATGGAAATAGGAATGGGTGGGCTTGTGGGGAAAAGGCAGTCAAGCGGCACTCGGGACACATGGGACGTAAAAATCCAAAACACCCAACACATTGAAATTGGACAAGTCAGAAATATTTGACACATGCCACACTTGGGACATCAGAATAGATGGGATGCACAAAGCCAAAAAATACTAATTCCAAAGGAAAAGTAAGACCAATCGTAAAAATGGAAAATTGGGGAATAGATGGCTTGAAGGAGCTTGGGACATGAGGGATAGAAAAAATATGAAATACCCGCAAAAGATTGAAAAAGCTTCCAAACTCAAAATTTCAAAAAAATACTAACTATTTAGAACTAGGTTTTTCTTGGGAGACCTCTACAAGGGCATTTAGTAGTCACCAAAACCAAAAAATTTCAAAAATAGAGAGGAAAATTTATAACTCTTGAGGAGGTGACAATAGTTGGCTCTTTCTAGGGACATGACTTGGTTTGAGTATCATGATAACAAGACATAGACAATAAATCTAGAATCTTAGTGTTTCCATAATAGACCAGTGCCTTATCCATTGGGAAAAGAGTTAAGGATGAACCAATATAGAAGAGACACCCACACAACACCAAACAAAGACCAAAAACAAAGACTATACAAGACTGTATAAAGGACCACCTAAAATTAGGAATGAAATAACTTTAATTATTGCCCACTATATGGAAATGGAAGGAGGTTCCATCCATATAGTCCAAGTAGAAATAATTTTCTCTAGTGAAGTGCCTAATTTTGAAAGGACCCAACCAGAGAGAATCAAATTTTCCATGACTTCCTCGAGGCTCCCACCTCTTTTCCCAGAGTAGAACAATGTATCTAACTTTGATGTCTCTTGGCCTAGACATTTTATCAAATAATTATTTTACTTTTTTCTAGTGTGTCACAATCCTATCCACCACTTGCAATCTTGTCCTCATCCAACTTCTGCAAGTACATGATTCTCTTCTCCAAAGAACTAGTAAAGTTTGAATCTTCAATGGCCTTCTCTAGCTGCAAGGCTAGTATTTCTACAATAACTGGAAATTGAGCTTCAGTTCCATAGACCACCTAAAAGGAGACATTCCAATTTCCCTTTTGGGAGTAATTTTATCTTCCCAAAGAGCATCATACAACTTCTTATGTTAATTTCTCTGTGACTCATTGACAAGCTTTCAAATGATGGTCACCAAATTCTTGTTTCTTGATTTTTCCTTTCCATTTCCTTGCGAGTAGTAATTAGAAGAATATGCCATAGAAAATGCATACCCATAGCAAAAATCCATCATTTTATAGGAAGAGAAATTAGAGGTATTATTAGTGACAATTTTTTTGGTACCCCAAATCTAACTAGAATTTTTTCCTTGATAAAATTACATACCACTTCATAGGTCATTGTTTTTCACTAGAATGGCTTCCACCCATTTGGTGAAATAATTAGTAGCAGTTAATACATGAGTATGTCTAAACTTTGGAATGAGGGTTGAGGGTACCCACGAAGTCAAGTCCCCATTGTTGAAAGGGTTCTTCTATCACCACTGGTTTGAGTGGTAGAGTGGATAACTTAGGTCTTCCCAATTTTTTTGGCAAGCTTCACATTTACTCACCCATTTAGTTGCATCTCAAAACAGAGTTAGCTAGTAGTAACCTACATGAAGTATTTTATGAGAAGTCACATCATATGATGAATTTCCTCCACAAGCATGATCATGAAATGCCTAAGCAATATCTTTAGTTGTCCTTTGTCCACACATCTGAGAAACCTTCCATCAATCCCTCTTTTGAATAAATAATTATCCCAAAGCACATATTGTGTAGCTCTCAGTTTAATATATATCTTTTCTTTAGTGCTCAGATGAGATGGGAATTCTCCATAGGTAAGAAAATGAGCAATATCAGCATACCATTCATCAATTGAACTAATGAAGAGAACAATGGGAATATTTGTGCCTTCCTCAGGGGAGTTATCTTCAGCACCTACATCAATCAATTCACAGAGACATTTTCCTCCTACTAATTTAGTTTTCTTAATGTCCAAATAATACTCTTGCACCTTTACCACCCAATTTCCTCTTTTGGTCCCAAACTCTTGTTGTGTGAGAATAGACTTAACCATTGTATCTGAGACAAATACAATTGAGTGGGAACTGAGGATATAGAAACAAAATTGCTTGACTGCTTTAACCACAACAAAAGCATGTTTCTCAATCTGAGTATATTTTAATTCATGGGATTTAAGGACATAACTCATGAAAGCAATGGGTAGCTCACATCCCTCAAGATTATTCGTGTTAGGATAACAACCAAAGTATTCTCAGTAGCATAGAAATAGATCAAAAAATATTTCTCAAAATTAGGGAAAGAAGAATGGGAGTTTGGGAAATTTCCCTTTTGATATTTTCAAAATATTCTTTCCCTTCTAGTGTCCAACAAAAATATTTCTTTCCTTTCATCATCTAAGCTATGCTCATAGTTAGCTCTGCAAAATTAGGAATAAATCTCCTTAAAAAAATTATCTTTCCAAAGAAATAATGCACACCTTTTTACTTGTGGGGAGAGGAATTCACTAAATAGCTTACACTCTCTCTGGATCTATCTTGGTTCCCTCTTTGGAAAAAATATTTCCAAGTAGCTTACCTTCAGTGACACTAAAAATAGACTTCTTCGTATTTAGAGACACCCCATGTTCCCTGCACTTTTGAAGGACAATTTCAAGATGTTGGAAGTGATCTTCCCTTTTCTTGGAAAAGACAGTTAGATCATCCAGATACACAACAATACATTTTCTTTTAAGGACCCAAAATCCAAATCCATTTCCCATTGAAAAGTGGCACCAACATTAATCAGATGAAAGGAATTCTCTTATAAGCAAAATTTCCCCATGGAGTTGTGAATGTTGTTTTGTGTTGGTCAGAACATCAACCTCAATTTGATTGTACCTCTGAAAATCCATCCAACATAGATAACATTTCAAATCTGGTAACAACTTGCAGAATTTGATCCATCATGGGAAGTGGATAATTTTCCTTGAGGGAGGCTTGGTTTAGATTTTGAAAATCCACACAAATCTAGATTTCACCATTCTTTTTCTTATTGGCACAATGTTGGCCACCCAAGTTAAGTGATGAATTGGAAAATTAATTTTTCCTTCAAGATCTTTTGAATCTCTTGATAAATGGTATCTAAGATCTTGGGGTTGTATTTCCTTTTCTTCTACCAAAAGGCTTGATTCCTAGCTTTAGTGGAATATAATGTTGCATTTCTCTCGGCTTGAAATATTTCAAATCATCATATGAATAGGAAATCACATCAACATATATTCTTATTAAATTTATCATTTTACTCCTTTCTTCCTTTGTGTAGCATTTTCCAATGTTGATAATCTTGGGTTCTTCTTTACTTCCAATATTAACATTTTCATATTCAGTAGATTGATGAACCTCATGTGATATCTTTGACTTGATATACATGTCATGCTTATCAAACAAATCTTCCAGGCTTACTAATCCTTTGGGTATCTTATTACCTTTTAGATTAATACAACCATCCTTATTAGATTCTTCCTCAACTCCTTCTTTAGACATGGTGGATGCTATGGACTCACGAGGAGCAGATCTACTTCCTTAAAAAAATAACTTAATTAAATTATATTGAAGTTCAAGAAAAGAAAGTAAATTCTGATCATCATTGAATACTTGCCAATTGTTGGCATTATCTGGCACACTTGGCCTATGTATCATTTCAATTGTGAACTTTTCTTGGGAAAAGTTAGGATGAGGGATCAACAAGGATCCTGAGACAGCTAAAGCATATGCTCTAGTATTTCTTTCTCGGGAACCAACTTCTATGGAAAAGGCATCTAGTAATTCAATAGAATCCCACACCAAATTCCTATAGTGTTTTAGCCTCTTGTTCTTAACCTGGAAAATATATTTGACTTGCTTAATGATGAGTTTAACATCCCCTCGTGCACAAATATTCTTAACCCCCATCTCCTAGCCATTGATAGCCCCAAAAGAAGAGCTTCATATTCTGTTGTATTATTTGTGTTTTCAAACTGAAGTTTATAGGAGAAAGGATAAGATTTCTTTTTAGGAGAAAACAAGACCACACCTACTCCAGAACCAACTAAAGAATAACTACCATCAAATTCAAGGGTCCAAATACCATTAGGGTCATCTATCACACCTTTAGAAATTTTCATTTCTTTTTCTGACATGATCATATAGTTCCCATGACCAATGTCCTCATAGAGGATTTGTGCTTTAGGATCATCATTTTTCTACACAATATACTCAGTCTTCCTCTCAGGTAACAATTTCTTCATCTTCCCATTCACTGGAATGAGAGTGTGTATAAGTCCATTTGAATTTCTCCACCCACTTCTTTACATAAGTTCCTACTTAGCAACATGTCATAGGATGGGGGAATATCTGCTACTAAAATAGTAGCCTTGACCCTTTTTTCTGGGAAAGTAGCAAAATCCACTTGTGCATCTTTGATTCTTCCTACCAATGGAACCTCCTTAATTTCCATGGAATAAAAGAGCCAAAGGTGCATGTTAACATCAATCCTAAAGCATGAGAAAATTTATCAGGCATAACATTATCTGATGCTCTGAATCAATAACACAATTACTGAGCCTATGACTTGTTATAAGTAGAGTGATATAAAAAGGATCAATTTTCTTAGTTACAAAGGGTGGTGGCCATTAGGTTCTATTGAGGTGTAGAGGTGGGAGTAGGTAAAAGTCCTTTAGAGGTGGTAGGTGTAGGATTGGATTTGGATTTGATAAATTTGACAACCTGAGAAAAGGCATCAGGATGGGTCTAATAAAATTCAGCCTCTGAAATCTGAATTTTAGTTTTCTTAAGGTGGTCAATTATATCAAAGGATCCTAAGATAGATGGGGTGTCTGAACTAGAAGGGGAAGAGAACTTAGGCCTATCAGATTTGACATTCAAGGTTGTCTTATTAGCGGATGAAGATGAAGAAGTAGAGGAAGTATTAGCACTACTTACCTTTTGAGTAGAAGTGGTAGGGATAGGAGCTCCTCTTTTTGCAACAACTAGGATGGTAACTAGGACCTCTTAGATTTTATTATGGGTTGGACCACTTCCTTTTTATTACTCATTTGTTCTTAGGTCATGACAACATATGAATCGCTGTTCATATCTACCACTACTTCATCATAATCATTTGTGTCATCATCAACTCCCTTAGTGCTAAGGAAGTTAACCTAAGAATCACTGGCTTCCTCTAGCATTTCATTTACTTCTTCCTCAAGTTCTTCATATCCTTCAACATCCTCTTCATCTTTTAGCTCTTGAACTTGACATGTTACATTGACATGAACTTTGTGAGGTTGTCCTTCAATTTCTAGTTTTGGCTGGAGAGGAGGCAATTGATTTTGAGGCTGAAAATTCCTTCTTGGAATATCCTTATAAGGAGTATTCTGGGCCAATTGCTTTTTGATAGCTATGAGATCATTTGCCAATTTTTGTACTAATTGGTCTGAGTTATTTCCTAAAGAAGAGGCCTTAGATTTAGTAGGTTCCTTTTTTAATTTCTCTAGACATTATTAAATCATCTTCAACACTTATGGCTAAGCGTTGATCAACATCCAAAGTCGTCAGGTTATCCCTTCTCAATGCATAGCTCACTTCTGGTAATTGTGCATTTAGGAAAAATCATTTTTGAATTTGATCCACAGGTTGGGTGGCTACTGGGATCTTATTGACCAATTGTTAAACTTAGCAACAAACTCTCTCATAGGCTCATATGGTTCCTTCTTAATTTGAGAAATCTGGGCAAGGAGAGCATGTACATCCTCGGTAGGTTTCTAGTGCTTCTAGTTTGATTGAAGTTATTTCAATGGGATGCATATTACATTCCCCTTGGTGGGCACCAAAAATATTGGTTGTAGAATTTGATCTTTTGAAAACAAGCAACAGTCAGGGGACAATAGTCCCTCCTCTTTATGGGAGAGGTTCCCTTATTGAAATCCAAAAACTTATTTATAGTATAAACATTTGTAAAATATTTTGGTGAGGATTTTGATATCTTTAGATGCATTTATCAAAGGTTTTCAATATAAAAGAAAATAGGAAAAGTCAGGACTAATATTAAAAAATTGAGGATAGAGTAACACTCTTATATATATATATATATATATATATATATATAGATTGCAGATGATAACCTACTAATGCTCTGATAAAATAACAAGATTTAGACTATGCATATAAAACACAGGACATGCATGTATTAGACACAAAGTTCCAAATACACTTATCAATTGAAAGACACAAAGTTCTTTCTTTGAATGCACATAGCCTTATATGAATAAGAAAAAGAACAGAAAGAGGAAAACCATGAGAGAGATAAATTTCTTCTTTTTTAGTATTTTAATGTTCTCTTTACATCTAGATACAAAAATCTCATCCCTTACAATGATAAGAAAATTTATTTAAATAACCCTAAGAGATGGTTACAAAAAGTCTTTTCAATTTCCTTTCTTTTAATCTCAAAAGATAATATCTAATTAAATATTACATCATTAACTTATCCCTTTCTTTCATAACACATGACTTAAAGGGATAAATCCACCTTAATTAGATATTTTACAATAAGAAAGAAGAATATAAACTAGGAATTTGAGATGCTAGTAGAAGCACTTGTAGTCCCCTTTGTCTTTAATAATTGATTTCTGAATCACTTCAAGGCTTCGGCTATGTCCATTCCCTTGGGAATCATTGTATTAGTAGTGGCATGAGTCCAACTACCTATAAACTTCTCTATATCCTTCCGGACCTCTGCATTCTCCAAGAAATCCTTATTGGCATCTGTGATGGCAACCTGTATTGTGCAAATCGCCTTCACCTTCTCCTTTGATATAATGTCATGTTTGAACAAATCCTCCTTAACAAATGTCTTGAATTGAGACTTGATTTCTTCAATAGTGAATTTTTCATTTGAATTTTCTTTGAAGATTTGATAGTGAATATCCATGAAGGAAGAAGTGACACAAGCTTTGAAATCTTCTCCCTTTTGTAATACATTACAAAGGTCTCCAACGGATTCCTCAAGAACCTTTATTTTCCATTCAATGTTGAATACCCACTACTTGGATAGGTTCAATTTTGCATCATAAAAAAAAATTAGCCAAAAGGACTTGTTTATTTGTTTCACTCATCAACCTGAGATCTTAAATGCACTTAATCCATAGTTTCAACTCTTTATCTAGCCCACTGAGTGTCGTAGAAAACTTCAGTTGAATTTTTGCAATTTTCTCACATGCCTTAAATGCCTTTTTAATAAAATTGTGTCCTATGATTATTAAATCATCAACAATAGCTTGTATTTCCTTACCATAAGTGTTATTCATATGTATGTCTTTGATGGTTTGGACTTCATCCCTAAATAGGATAACGGGAGGTGGGATGGAAGCTAGGGAGTAGGATCAAGTACCTTATCCTCTGCCAATAAAGATTTGATGAAACTAGATAAAATTTGGTTCTGCTCTTCTAACTGCTCTTGTGTTTTCTTACCTTTTTCAACCCTTTCAATTACCTTAGATATAGTCTCCCTTAGATTATGCACTTCACTTTCTGGGGTTGATTCTCCAAGAGGAATTCTTGTCGATCCAAATCACCCATTGATAGGTCCTTTTCATCTTTATCAAACTTGGGTTTTGTAATTTCCATGAATTGTTGGCCTTGGGAATCTGAGACTAATCTTGAGGTGACTTTTTCCTTCTTAGCTAGAGGAGGAGTAGTGCATAAAAGAGTCACCACTACATAAAACTTAGGAACAACAAAACCTAAACTACCCTTTATTTTCTTACTTTCTAGTAATGGTTATACCTAGTAAATAAGGAACTAGAAGAACAAGGAGCAATAGGTCCAAGTGCAGATGCACTCATGAAACTTAGGGTTTTCAAAACAACCACTTCTAACATAGAGGTATCAATTTGAGTGGTGACAGGAGCTTCCTTGGTAGATATTTCTACATATTTTGAAACCATTTCTTTTGATTGATCTTCCATCATATTTTTTTGTTTCATGTGTATCCTCTTCAGGTTTTCTCACTCTTTTTCTTGAATGTCATCATCATCATCATCATCCAATTCCAAAATTATCTTCTTTAATTCATCTTTCTTGGAGGAGGGCTCACTTTCTTGAATTACATCAACTACCTTATCATCCTTTTTGGCTTTCCCTTTTTTGTTTTAGACCAGAGTTGATGATTCAGAGGAGGAGAAGAGATATATTGTTCAAGTAACTCAGATCTAACACATGCATTTATTTATGTGGATTAGGAGTATCTTGGTAAGTGGACCTATATTTCCTTTCGCTAAACATTTTCATTTTCCTATCAAACAAAAGTCTAGTTCTCACTAGGATAGAATGGTTAAGCTCCTTCAAGTCATCTCTCTCTTTGACAAACCAATCAATAGTTTTAATCAGAGTGTGCTTGATGGATATTTCATATTCAAGAGACTATAAATCCTCATAATAATCCTCAAATCCTTTAGGGACATCAAAATATTGAAATCAATGATCTGATGTAAAGACAATCTCCCATAGTACCTTCTCCTAGATTCATAATCATTAGAATAATCTTCCCGAGTAATATTCGATATTAACAAGGTGTTGATAATGAAAGAGGGTTTAAAACCCACAAGCGAGGATCACGAGGGATGATGTGCACATTAATGGACATGTGAATGGTAGTGTGAAGAGATCTCGGGAGGAGCGAGCATCAACCAAATGTGCATACAAAGATTCGACAAATGGGCAGAACCTAGTTAAGCCATAAAACTCTCCTCTATCTCATAGATCAAATGGGTGTACATATAGGAGGTGTTGTGTAACCCCTAATGCTGAAATCATGACAACTTGAGTAGAGAGGGGGAGTTACATTCCTAGAATAGAAGTGTAACTCCCAATGACGTATATGACACACTGACACATTGACTTGGTGATGCACTGATCCATTGGCGCGACTTATGCGTAAGGGAATCTCATAATGACCCCTAAATGACACATGGACCTACGATATCACCTAAGTGAGATGACTCACCTAATGATGTGGAAAATACACACACCAACACCCCCCCTTCATCGTAACTTAGGATGAGGCGACAAGTCAGAAACGAGAAATGGGTCTCGGCACAAAGCTTGATGAGGTACCCATGTACAAGAAAGAAGATCCCAAGCAGTGAAGGAAAACCCAATGGGAAAAACATCCACCACAAGAGAAATAAACACTCTCTAATCTAAGAAAGATGCCAAATATGGGTCTCGTCCATGAGGCGAGCCTCGAAAGGGTACCCATGTACAAAGAGGCAATCTCTCGAAAGAAGAAGAGAGAGGAAGAGGGAGACGAGAGGAATCTAGAAGATGCCATGGACAGATCTCGAACTCTGTAACTTTAGGAGGTCTCCTAGAAGAATTTTGATGATGAGATCATCTGCCTCTAGATTGAAGAAGAGCCACCCACAAAAACTATGTGCCTGCCCTTAGGAAGGACATAAATGATGTGTTGGAAGTCCACCCACTCCACAAAGGAAACTGAAGGCATAAACACAAAGAACTCTAAGTTTGGTGCATGGAAGTGTGACATAGGTCTAGTGAGTGAGTGCCAAGGAACTAAAAGTAATGCCACGTACGTATAACTATCAGAGTGAAGAGAAACACTCATAGAAAGGATGTCCAAGTGATGTGAAGGGAACATAACATCCTCTGTAATAAAAAAGGGATCCACAAATGAGGGTGGATCAATGAAGGTCTCTAAAATGTGGAAGTGACATGATTCCCGAAAGGGCACTCCCAACAATAGAGATGATGAAGTCCAAGTAGATGGGTTAGGGACCTGTTGTACATCACGAGTAGACTGCGAAAAGATGACTAAGGTCGGTAGATACTCATCCCGATGAGGGGGCTCAACAAACAAAAGAGTGATGTATGATAGGTATGAGTCATCCAATGAAGGTAGAGGAGTGAAAAGGGCCTCGCACACTGGAAGTGGAAAGGAGGTGGGTGTGATGATGATATGAGGCCGAGAAGACTCGCTCGATATCGATGAGATGTGGGAAGTGTCAACACTCTCTGGAATAGTGAGAGAAAGAGGAGAAGAGTCCTCTATAGTACTCTCAACATCGAACTGGGTGCACAATCCTCATCATCAGAAGTAGAACCAAACAAGTCTATGTCGGTGAAACTACCATCACACGAAGAAATGGAGACAACTGAATCAACAAGTAGTAAAAAGGTGGCGGTATGTGAAGGGTCTCCATAGAGGGACCGAAGAATGCTTGAGACACGATGAGGTGGATCTGATTGTTCCATGTGAAACCGAGAGAGAATGAGAGACATACAACATCATGTGACTAAATACATGGTCACAAGTGTCAAGGAAGTCCTCTAGATGATGATGATCGGTGGGTGCAGGAACTGCCCAAGCAAGAAGAGTAAAAGACCCTCGTGGGTGAAGTAACGTTCCATGGAAGCACACCAAGCTGAATAGTCCCCTCTCCCAATGAGAAGTGGCCAAGGCTGTAAGGTGATCCTATGACACTCAAGTCTGGAAAGAGCACTCTCTATGATGTAGAATCAAAAGAGAAAAAAGCAAGGCGTCAGACTTGGCTGATAATGCATCTGTGTGTGAAAGCCCAAGAGTACAAGTAACCCCCCCAGAATGTGGAACTTTATAAAAGTAGTGTGTTTACAAAATTGGAAATCCCATAATGTAAAGTGTGAAAAATCATGTAACTTTGACTAAGGAAGTGCTTAGAAATGAGCAACGAGTCAAAAGTTATAGCATTAAAATGATTCCCGCAACTGATGGAAAAATACACTAGATGTTGCAAACACATTAAAAAAGTACACGAGAAGAGTGCAAAGGGTATCATGTGAATAATCATTAGAATCAACACAAAATTTTAGTAGGGGTTTGTTTTGACCGTGCGAGGGGGTTAGCCTCTTGCTAACCCTAGACCTCTCCCTCCATCTTCGACGCTCGTAGGAGGGTATTAAAACAAGCCAAAATACCCAAATTTTAAAATGTTAATTACATGCCATGAATGTTTTTCTTAATCTTAAAACATTAAAAAAAGATGAGAAGGAGGGGCCCACATTTTTAAAGAGCTTCCTAGCCTATGTTCCACGTGGTGTAGCATGTAGAAAGTGGTCCACGTGCACAGGGAACCAACGAGATGTTGTTGGAGGGGGAGAGCCATGTGGAGAGGTTGTTGAGCTCGTGGTTTTTGTGGAGCCATTGGAAAGTTTAACTGACTAACTAGTTGTGCATGTAACCGTGGAGCAGCAAATGGTTGATTGCGAGTTGGAGTTATTGCGCCAAATCAATTTTGAACCAAAAGTAGGTTGTAGGAGTGTTGAGCTTGTTGCCACGTAGCAGCATAAATGAAACATTTGGGGGGTGGTGCTGAGCAAGCTGAATGCCGAGAGAGGACATGGTGCAAAATCCAAAATGTTCCTCAATGCACCTCAAAGAACCAAATTTTTTTCCTCAAAGAACTTGTTGGTGCAATTTCTAGGTTTACACACTTTGCTCTGATTTTCCATGCTTCACTTTTGCTCAAAAACATTTTATTGGCTCGAGCTGGTGATTTGCAACTCATTTTTTCAGTTGGATGCTTTCAAATGCCCTCATTGTTGTTATTCTTCCCTAAATTGAAGTAAAATCCAAGTTCCCCCATTTGTGCCCTGATTTATTCATTTTCACGGGCTGTACCATTTTCTCCTTTGCCAAATTGTGAAAGAGCTCAAAATTGATCAAATCCTAAATTCATGCAAGTGTTTCCCCAATCCCAAGGTTGAAAATGATGTCAAGAGATGATTCAGTTGGTTTAAAATGAAGAATTTTGCCTTCCCTGTAAAAAAATCGGTTTCTAGGGCATTCCTTGAATTTTTCACGTTTTTGACGCGTGCTCTCGCCATCAAATTTATCATTGTAAGCTCTATGATGACATGGCGAGGATCTCATTGGCAGGTGTGGTCGGAAAAAATGTTATAACTTGTCAAATTTTAAATTTTTGGTGAAGGAGAATTTGCTCCGCGGCCCCTTTTGCATAGTGTGCCTACGTGGTATGATTTGATTGGACGAGATGGAGCAACGAGTGGTAGAGCTCACTTAAAAATTTTGCCTTCATTTTTACAAATTTCTCAAAATCAAATTTCTGCCCAAATGCCTACAGTGAATGAGAAGTTGACACATGGCACAGAAAGGCCAGGCGGATGGTGAAGCACTTGGGAATTTTTTGATGTTTTTTGGCTCAAGGTGTCAGAGGAAAATTTTTTTCCAGCAGCCCGCGACCAATGGGAAGGTGACACATGTCCAAGAAAGTTAGCATGTGAAAGGGGTGGATTTTGTGAAAATTTTGAAGTTTTTAACTTCAAAATGTTGAAGTTAAAGTTTTGCCCGCAAACCCGCGCCCAATGAGAAGTGGACACGTAACACAGTGATGTCGAAAGGAAAAGTGAGGAGTTAGAAATTTTTTCAAAGTTTTTGGCTTCAAATTGCTAGGGGAAAATTTTGATCTGGAGGCCTGCACCCAATGAAAGGTGGACACGTGTCCAAGAAAGGCCATATCAGGGGGCGGAAGTTTTGAAGACTTTAAAGTTTTAACTTCAAAGTGCCAAAATCAATTTTTGCCCACAGACCCACTGTAACCATGAAAGCGGAGCACACGTGTCCAGGACAAGAAATGGAAATGGGGGGCCAATGAAAGTTTTTGTGAATTTTTTCCCTTGGTATAAATGGAAAAAAATAAGGATTGGCTCCACAGCCAATCATTTTTGAACACGTGTCAGGGAGGCAAGATGGAAGAAGGGGCCGAAGGAGAAGTTCGTGAATTTTTTCCCCTATGTTTAAAGGGTAAAAAATGCAAGGTAGTCCCATGATCAATGGAAGGAGGACACATGTCCATGATAGCAAAGGGAGTGGGGATTTGGGAATGGTTGGGATTTTTTTCCTTTGGAGGCAAAAATCTCAAAATCAAAAATAAATCTGCCAAGGAGCGATGAGAAAAATTGAAGGTGTCCCCCCGCATCCAATTAGGGGGCGACACGTGGCGAAAAAAGTAGTGAGTGTTCGGGCTTGCAAAGGTTTTTGAGAAAATTTTCCTTTTCTCAAAAAAGGAGAAAAATTCATAAATTTGGCCCACGGTTCTTGGTGGGGCCCACAGGAGGACACGTGGCGTGTCTAGGGGGCTCGTGGGGAAAATATTCAAAATTTTCCCAAGGTCGAAAAAGTTTTAAAATGCATTTTTGAAGGCAAAGGTCCAGTCCAATGGTATTTGGGCATGTGTCCCACCTCATCCAAAGACAAAAGGAGAATATTCGAGATCCCATCTGACACATGGAGGGCAGAAATTTAAAGTTGATTTTAATCAACGGTTGCTGTGCATTCTCGTTTTTGGGCGCCATGGAAGCTCCAGGAAGCTTGGATTCATCATTTCTTCACCAAATCACATGAAATTTTATATGAATCTACATCCCCTTGGCCCTCTGAGTGCAATGGCATCATTCATTTGAGCTATTTCGGTGCCCTATAGTGATTTTCATGAAATATTTTCCTCAGCCCGTGAAAAACACGTAAAAGGTAAAAAATGAAAAGCTGCAGAGTTAAAAATGACGAGAGTAAAAGGTGAAAAATGATTGCAAATGCATGCTGGCATGGTGGAATGCCAAAAAAATGACCCTGGGATGGATAAGGATCCAAGTTCATGCAATATTTTAAAATATTTGTGCATCCCTGGCAATATGCGAGCTGTTTTATAGTTTTATATCATTTTTCATCAAATGGATAGGGTTTTGTAACAAATTTGATCCCTTTGGCATATTCTTTACTTGGGATGCAAGGATCCAAGTTGGCATAGGGTATATGATGTATGTTGAGGGAATTTTGTAAGTCTAGTGGAGAATTTTGGAGAAAAGAGAGAAGAATTTTCACAGGGAAAACTGGAAGAAGTCCATTTCCTTTTTGGAGAAATTGCCTGAGAGCCATTTTAATTCCTGTTTGCATCAAATGTTCATCATGTTGAGTTGGTTTCAGCTGTAAAGCCATCAACAAGCTTTGAGATTGTTTAAATAACATTCCCTTACTGATATATTTGATCAAATTCTTGGATTAACTTGTTTTATCTCTTGGAAAAGCTTACATGCACTTGTATTTCAGTATGTTTTCAATTTGTGTTTCATGCTCATGTTGCAATCTTGTGTTTGGGATCTTTATTGGTCATACATGGTCTCATTTCTTGTAGAGGGTTTGAAGGCATCTGTAATCTTCCATTCAAAAGAGCATTCATTTGAGTGGAGATAAACAGATTTAAATCCATCTTACCTTCCTTGTAAATTGAGGGTATTTACAAACCTTTGGGTGTACCTTAGGACATGATCTAACAAGGGGTTTTGAATGCTTTATTGATATTTTGTTTCAATCCTTTATGGCAGGCTATCAAATTTTATATGGAATAGTGTAGATTTGGGCATCCATTGTGCACACATCCTGGTTGAAAGAGCACTTTAAATTCATTGAAACATTTCAGTTGTTTAGGTGTTGTAATTCTTTTGCAAGGTTTCCCAAAGAAGGTGATGATTTATAGCTACTCTTGTTCCAATGTCTCTCATCAAAATTTAATTTTAAATTAACTCATCCTACCTACAATACCCCTGCATCTCGCATTGTGTGTCCATAAAATAATCCAATCCTTTCACAAAAATGCACAAGGTTGATCAGGGTTTTATCATGTCTTTAGCAGCTCTAGCTTTGTTTGAGAACATTTCCATCATTTAGTAGTGACAACTCTTTTGAGTTTGGATAATGGATATTTGATCATGTTTTCACAAAGCCTCCTCCACACCATTTGCAAAACACAAGGATATCTTCAACTCCTTACCATATAGGGGCTGCAATACAAGTTCTCTACCTTCGTTGATAGGCACAACCTAAAATAGTGAGGGTTAGATCAAAACCCTTATGAAGGTGCTATCCACTCCCTCAATTCTTGAATGAAAACAAGCGAGATAGGTGTGATCCCCAATACAAATGACATACAAACCATCTATCTATCCTTGAGTGTCTTGTGTAGATTCATGATGTTGTTCAAGTTGTGAAGGAGATTAAATCGGATACCAACACCCAGTGGTTCCACTTCTATGGACTTCTTGTAAATTCTTGGTGGTTTTGAAGTACTTGAAAGGTTTGAGCATTTGTATGATCAAGTATTTGAGCTATTATATTATTGAGATATCATTTTATACTTTAGATCTGGATGTTTGGGTAAGAATAAATTCAAACTCAGCTTGCTCTCCTCATCTACCAGCAATTTATGTGATTTGGATGCACTTTTTTGGTTGAATTAAGAAGAAGAAAATCTGATTTGTAAATCCCTATTTTTAGTATAGCATGCATTTGTTTGAGAATATTTTTGAGTGCTTTCTTGCACAACTAAGGTGAAAATCCTTGGTAGCAACTCCATGCTTTGTTGGGATCTTGAAATACCAGGTTGTCTAATACATTTTTATCAGTTGAAACTTGTTGTTTAAATCATGTCAAACCGGAGGGAAGGAGATCCCTCTTCATCAAGGACTCTTCTAAGAATTTTCTCACCGAATCAAGACCCTAATGTTTATACAAGTGCATATACTTGAACTCACGGTGTGATTGGATAACATGGGTACTATCTCCAAGTTGTGGGACTTGCTACTTGAGATAGACCTCCAGAGAAAGCTGGTTCTTGCTCCTAAACTACCTGCCACAATCTACTCTAATGCAGGGAAACTAACTATTCTAATCTAAATTTCCAAGGGACCAGGGAGAGAGAATGCATAAAATGAAAGCCTACACTAAAGCGGTGATACACCAAAAGGAGTGGTGAACACTTCTAGTTCTGCAGATAGACATAGATCATGGAATGCAACATAAACATCATGCACAAACTGATAAGATGTAATTGAAAGTCTGAAATGAAGCAAACAACACAACCAAAGGACTGAAAACTGATCACAGAGCCTGTATTGTCATTTCCACTATCAAAATCCTTGCATTACAACATCAAAAAGGTAGAAAACCTATTACCACCATCAAGAGGTCTGATACTTGCAAAAATCACTTGTTGAAGGTGAAAGAAGAAGCTTTCTATCCAAAGAAATGTTCCCCAAAAAAAAGAGCCAAATCTGGCTTTTACAATGCATGGGTCGAGCCCAGGAGAGAGAAAAATGTGTAAAAATGTGGGAGCCATTCCTCATTGAATGAAGATGCATTAAAACAACATGGGCATCCTTACAGACCCATGCCCTGACATTTTGGCCATGCTGAAGGAGAATGCGACCCATTTTGCATTAAAATTGGTTGTTGAAATGTCATTTCTGGCCATTACCACGTGCCAGAGGAATTTTTTGATTTTCTCTCTCCAAACTCCATCAAAATGCAAAAATGACCATGGAATCTTGTAGATAATTTCACCATATTTCCATTGATATAAAGAACGTGAAAATCGAGCTCTTGGATCGAAAGATATGGCGATTTGAAGTTTTAGTGCAAAACAGGGCCCAATCGGGTCGGCGGGCAAAAAGTTTGAATTTTTTACCCGTTTGGTTTTTGGAAAAAATTTTTAAATTTTCCCCATGCTCTACCACTTGGATGACACATGTCAGGCTTTGATTCATCCATGGGCTCATCCTTTGAAAATTTCTTTCGGGCCCTTCCTTAAAATTTTTGCCACTTGGACACGTGGCACTATTTTATTGGCTCGAGCCTGAGGGTGCACTTTGCCCTTCGAAAATTTGGCATTTTTCACTTTGGGAAAATTTCCCATTTCCCCCATGCTCTCAGGGTCCACTTGGATGACACGTGTCAAGATTCCATTCGATGGTGGGGGCAGTGGGCCAAAACTTTTACCTTTGAAAACTTTGACTGAAACTTGGAAAATTTTCTAAGTCCTTCTTTTCTTTTCCCGCCACTTCCTGGGACACATTCTCCCGCATCGGCCGATTCGGGCTTCCTTGTCCCTGCTTGTGGATTTTTCACCTTTTCACATCTCACGCATCCCTCATGTACTTTTGTCCCTGCTGTCCCGGATGAATATCTCCGAACTGCCCGAAATGGACTGTCTTTTGGCAAATTACGCGATTCGCGTCCCACGCGTACTTTTGTCCATTTGTCCCGGCCCGGCTCCAGAAATATCTATCTCGAACCCCAAAATGGACTTTTTTTTGAAAATTGGCGATTCACGTCCCTCCGCGTGTACTTTTGTCCCGGATGTCCCAAACCACGTGAAAAAAAACTTGGACGATTTTCCCTACTTTTGCCATTTTTCCCAAACCATTTCGATTTTCACGTCCCTCGCGTCCCACGTCCCCCACTCCCCCACGGACCGCTGGGACAAAAATGTCTGACTTAGCTGATTTTCTTTGTTTTTTTGGCCCCAAGCTTGGTACGATGAACCTCAGTATGACCCGAACCCTTCAGACCCGAAATGCTTTAAAACAGTCCTGCAACCTTATTTTTTGCATTTTTTCCATTTTCTCAACTTGTTGGGATTTCTTCTTGGATGGGAGAGTTAGAGAGAAGCCGAGGGGGCCCCAAAAACATGATTTCAGGCCTTGAATCAATCTACTTGCTCGGACTGAATAATTTGATGCATGTTATCAAAATTACCTTGAGGGTGAATTTTGGATAACAATTTTGGTGACTCAATGGGGTCATCTACCTGCTTGGATGAAGTTACCAATTTCTGAAGCATCCATTGGGCATGGAGTCATGAGTTGTCTTTTGAAACCCCAACTGACTTAGAATGTTGCAAGGAGGAAGATGGAATATCACCCGATGGAAGCAAGGGCTGCAAAACATCTCCAGGGATAGCAAGCTTGTGCCAAAGCACTTAGGGAAAGCAAAACAACCTACAAAAAACAATGTGCACAAGCACTTGGAGGAATGAAAACCTAAGCTAATATTTACAAGGTGGAGAATTTCCCTTTAGTAGCAATGCTTTAGATAGATTCCATTGACTAGAATCTGCAGTTCTTCACCATCCAATGAAGACAATTGGAAGGCATTGTGTCCTTACACTTTGTGACCATGTATGGGCCACTCCAAATGGCATCAAATTTTGAATGCCTTCCCGGTTTTTCTCTATCTGCATCCCATTTTAACACTAGATCTCCAACTTGGAAAGATCTACTCTTGGCCTTCCTATCAAAGGTCTTCTTGATCAAAGCTTGATCCTTCTCCATTGCTTGGGATGCTTGATCTCTGATCTCTTGGAGCTCCATCAACTCTGCATATCTCACCTCCATGGGCCCAAACTCTAGCAACTCTAACTGCTTCATGAGTTCCAATGTTGGCAACTCAAGTGACATGGGCAAGATTGCCTCTCTTCCATAAACAAGCCTGAATGGAGAGTTACCTGTGGATCTCTTGGGAGTTATCCTATCAGCCCATAAGGCTGATTTCAGTTTGGTATGCCAAGACCTCTGATTCTCATCAAGAGTCCTCCTAATGATCCTCAACAAGTTCTTGTTTGTAGATTCAGCCTGGCCATTACCCTGAGGGTAGTAGTTTGATGAAGTACTTAGGTAGATCCCATTCTTGACAGCCCACTCAGTCACCTTGGATCCAATGAATGCTAATGCATTATCTGAGATTATTGTAGCAGGTATGCCAAATCTGGTTACTATCCCCTCATAGAAGTCTAAGATGCTAGACTCATTTGCTTCCTTGAGTGCTACTGCTTCGATCCATTTGGTGAAGTAGTCTGTGGCTGTCAAAATCCACTTATGCCCTTGGCTTGAATTGGGATTAATGACTCCAATGAAGTCTAAACCCCATTGCATGAATGGCTGGTCAACTGAAATTGGATGCAATGGGAGGGCAGCAAGCCTCTCTTTACCTGTGAAGAATGCACAATTCTTGCACCTTTTGATCCATGCGAAGCAATCACTGAAAATCTTGGGCCAATAATAACCAGCCTTCATGATTTTTAGGGCTGTCACTCTTGGTGTAAAATGACCACCAGCTGGTCCACCATGGAACTCTTCCAACACCCTATGAATCTGATTTGTGTTAATGCATCTCAGCAGCACTCCATTCACATCTCTCTTGAACAAAACACCGTCTACTATGGCATATGGGACAACCTGCAATCTGAAGTGTCTTCTTTGGGTTTTGTTCATCTCTGGAGGGCATAGGCCCATGCTTAGGAAGTGCATTATACCTTGGGTCCAGCAAGGAGTGGGGACAACATTATCCTCTTCTTGAGTGCTACCTTGCACATGGCTGTCTTGAACTGTCAAAACAGCCTCTTCTTTATTGCATACTCCTTTTTGCTTGCCCAGAAATCAGCTGCTCACACAATCCTTTTCCTCTTACCAGCTTGGTGACCTTGATCTCAATGTCATACTCCATGACACGAGTGATCCAACCTGCTCTTTTCTCATTCAAATCCTTGTTGAGGAGGAAGTCCTTTACTCCCGCATGAGAGACCAACAACTGAACTTTGTTGTTTGAGACTAGATGCTTGAATTTCTTCAAGCTTCTGATTACTACAAGTACATGCTTCTCAATAAAAGAATATCTCACCTCATAGTCCTCCAGGATTTGGCTGAAGAAAGCAATTGGCTGCTCATCATTGTCCTTGTTCTGCTTTGCCAAAATGGCGAAATAGTATCATTACCTCCAAATGCATAGAGGATGAAATCCTTGGAGAAATCCGGGTTGATGAGAGTTGGTGCTTGGGAGATGGCTTCTTTGATTGCTTCAAAACCCTCCTTGCCTTCTTCTGTCCACTTGAAAGCCATGCTTTTCTTCAACATTTTGGTGATAGGTTTGACAAGGGCTGCAAAATCTGGACAAACCTCCAGAACAAAGTTTATTCTCCCTAAGAAACTCTGAAGGGCCTTCTTGTGGCTTGGAAATGGTAGTGCTCTTATGGCTTCAACCCTCTCTAGATCAATTGCTAATCCTTCTTTGGAGACAATATGGCCAAGGAGCTTTCCTTCATGTGTTAGGAAGATACACTTCTTAGGATTCAAAGACACTCCAAATCTCCTGCACCTTTGGAAGACTTGTCTCAAATGAGAGAGGTGGTCTGCTGCATTTTTGAAAAAATAGTGATATCATCAAGGTATATCAGCACCACGTTGTTGATCAAACCTTTGAACGCCATGTCCATTGCTCTTTGGAAGGTAGCTCCAGCGTTGGACAACCCAAATGGCATTTTCCTGTATGCATAAGTTCCCCATTTGGTTGTGAAGGCTATCTTGAACTGATCTTCTTCCTTCACCATAATCTGATTGTAGCCCGAGTAGCCATCAAGTAGTGAAAACCTCTCGGAGCCAGCCACCACTTGCAAAATTTGCTCCATAGAAGGGAGTGGGTAATGGTCCTTGAGAGATGCTCTATTCAAGTCTCTGAAGTCAACACACAATCTGATCTCTCCACTCTTCTTTACATTGGGAACTAAGTTGGCAACCCAACTAGAATGCTTGATTGGGAATATGATTCTTGACTCAATCAACTTGTTCAATTCCTTCCTCATGAGAGGTTCCATGTGTGGATTGACTGGCCTTTGTTTCTGCCTGATGGGCTTAGTATTTGGATCCAACTCAATGGTGTGTTGAGCTAACTTGGGATTGAAACCTTTCAAGTCTTCGTAGCTCCAAGCAAACACATCAGGGAACTCTTGACACAACTGTATGAACTCATACTTTTCTTGTTCAATTGTCATCTTTCCAATTTGCAATGGTTTGTTCTCTTCCACCAAGATGGATCTTGAATCTTCTCTCTTGACTTTGAATGTTTGCTTTCTCTTTCCTAAACTGATCATTGGGATTGAAAATGGACTCCAAAGTGATAAGTCCCTTGGGTAGCTTGTTGGTTCTCGTTGTACCACTTGGTCACCATCTTGTTGTTCAATTTTCTGATTTTTAGTGAGAACTCAGCTTCTTCTTCTGAAGAAATGGATGATTTGCTGGTCATTCTCAAACACTTGCCAACTTACATTGTTATCCGGCACTGAAGGCCTCACAATCACATGGATGTTTGGTTGTACCTTGTCCTTTTGAATGCTTTCCACAATATCAAAGGCTGCCCCAACTGCTGCAAGCCTGTCAGCAGCTTGGTTCTCTTTCCTAGGAATTGATTTGATGCCAAAGCCCTCAAAATCTTCAATGAGGTCCCACACCCTGTTCTTGTAGCACTTGAGTAGATCATTCTTGGCAGCATGCTGCCCTTTGACCTGATTTACAATCAATTCACTATCACCAAAGACTTGCAAGTTCTTTATTCCTCTCTTTATTGCCCAATGCATCCCTTGCACCAAGGCTTCATATTCAGCAGTGTTATTGGAGCATGCAAACTGAAATCTAAAAGCTGAATAGTACTTTACTCCTTGAGGTGAAACCAGCATGGCTCCCCCTCCGGCACCTTGTCTACTCCTTGATCCATCAAAAAAAATAGCTGCCATACCTCATTGTCATCCTTGTGGTCTGGCTTGGTGATGCTAGGAATGGGCTGATCTTCTTCATGTATGCAATAGACTCCTAGCTCAGATTCTTCTACTTCTTGATAAGGATCAAAAGCATGCACCTTGTTTGCCCATTCATCAAGAGTTAGATCCGGGATGCTTCCAACCTTGGTGTCAGCTTCATCAGTGCTTGGGTGATCTTCTTGATCAAATGCCAAACAGTTGGCATTGATCTGACTTGGAGTGTAGGGCTCAATGTGGAAGTTTGCAATAGGTTCAGACCTGATTGTAGCTTTGGTTCCATACCTCGTTCTGAACAACATGTGTGACCAATCAGCAGACAAATATCCTCCAATCTTGGCTGTGAAATCTCTTGACAAACATAGGGCAAAGAGTGGTGGAAGGTCTATAACTGATACATCTTGTAAAACAACAACATTTGGACATGCATGCAAGGTAAGACTCAAGTTTCTAATCACCCCAACTATTGTTACTGTTGTCCCATCCAACTGCACTACCCCTTTGGATATGGTTTCATATTGAAGTCCTAGCTGATCAGCTATTTGCTTGGGCATCACTGAGCTACTTGCCCCGGAATCAATCATGCAATTGTGCACCAATTGGTTTCCAATGATTAATGAGACATAAAAAGGAGGGGGCTTCAACATTTTACCTTGCTTGTCCTCCATGATTCCCTTCAAGTTGGGCAGCATTTGTGAGCACCTTCTCTTGCATTTGGACTTGCTGATTCGAAGTTGGCCAGTCCTTCATGGCAGCTTGTAGCAAATCTCTCTGGCCTAGGATAGATAGGGATTCCCACATTGATATATTTACATTTGTCTTCTTCATCTGATCAATGATACTAAATGGTGATGAAGGATCTCTTTGTTGTCCCTTGGTTTGCATATTCATCCCTTGCATGTGGGCAGCAACAACTAGTATTTGAGTTGGTTTAGGAGCTGGTTTGGGTGCTCCTTGCATGTTTGGGACTACATTTTGTTTGCCAAAAGCTTGTGGAGTGGTAGAAGGTTGTGGATTACTTGGAGCCAATGGCTGTCCTTCACCCAAATTTCTCCTTTTTGACCTTGTGTTGGCTGCAACACTTTGAGAGGGTATTTGATTCATACCACGAAATCTTCAGCCTACCAATTGACAAGAGTAGTTTCATTTGGAGATGTTCCTTGCTGAGGTGCTTCTTGCTGCTGATCCTCTTCGTGGCTGGACTCTTGCGACCCACCAATGGTTTGCACCATAAGAGCCTGATTTAATGCACCGTTAAAGCACATTGATTGGTTATGTGGCTGACTAGCATGGGAAACACCAATCATATTCTTGGGCCATGTTATTTTGCACCGGTACCAAAGCTCTGGATGTGGATGCAACATTGAGGTTATCGGGCTGAAATGGTCTGTTGGCAGGAGGCCTTGCTTGATTCTGATTTGCAGCTAGATTGGGTGGTCTTTGAGGCTGATATGGCTGCCTATTAGGCTGAGCTTGAGGCTGGAAGGAAGGTCTAAAACCTTGAGCTTGCTGCCTTTTGAGTGTAACCAGCTCATTACCTAGATTTTGCAATTGCTTCATGACTTCTTGAAGCTCATTTGGGGCACTTGGAGATGAAGTAGAAGCTTCATTTGAACTCTGATTTCTAGGGGTGGGAGAAGGAGCTAACTAGGTGCTTGATTAGTGTTTGGGCTCTCTAAACTTGGAAACAATGGCATGGGGGGTCTAGGGGCTAGTTTTCCAGCTTGGATCAAACAATTTTCAGCCCTAATGGCAATGCTATAAGCCATAGGGATAGTTATGCCTCCCATGGACTGAATCAACATAGAAATATCAGAATTTAGAGCTTTGAGATAGTAAAGAAAAGCACCTTCTTTTGCTGACTTGACCCACTGAATTCTCTCCCAAGTCATTTGAAATCTGAAGTTAAAATCAGTCAGCTGCTCATTGGGAGCTCTCTTGATGGTTGTCAGTTGCTCCAAAAGGGACAAGTTGTCTCCCTTTTCCCCAAACTACTCATGGAGGGCTATACATAGCTGATTCCAATTTTGAATAGAACCTGAGGCAAGACTCCTGAACCATTGCAAAGCTTTCCCTTTGAATGAAGATGCCAGTAGTTTGACAACAACTTGCATCTCATTGATCTCATGGATTGCACAAATGTTAGCAATATCCTTAACATGATCACCAGGAGTGGTCTGATTTTCTCCAGTGAAGTATGGAATGTTCTTCAATGCTGCAACTGGGATTGGATTTTGTGCATTGAGAGCAAGTGGGCTGCTGCCAGTGAAATTGACATAGGGGTTGTTTTGTGCCATTCTAATTGGTCTTAGAACCCTTGTTGACTGAATGAAAGGCCTACCAGGTGGAGGAGTTGAGAGAGTTTTGTTTGGTGGAGATGGAGACCTTTGAATCCTTCTTCCTCTTTGCCTTCTTCTTGGAGATAACTGTAGATATTCAAACAACACCTCTTCTTCTCCAGCTCTTGACCTTGTAGTGATTCTTCTCATGAGTTTTCAGGCTGCACTGCTAAAACCAGCTGATTCTTCCCTTTGGAGTCGCCAGATGTGCAATTTATAGCTCTTTTAAGCAAGAAAATTGCAGCAGATGCACATCAACTTTGCTGCGATGAAAATGAGACCTCTAAAGTCCCACCGGGCGTGCCAAAACTGTTATCACCGAATCACAACACCCTAATGTTTATACAAGTGCATATACTTGAACTCACGGTGTGATTGGATAACATGGGTACTATCTCCAAGTTGTGGGACTTGCTACTTGAGATAGACCTCCAGAGAAAGTGGTTCTTGCTCCTAAACTACCTGCCACAATCTACTCTAATGCAGGGGAAACTAACTATTCTAATCTAAATTTCCAAGGGACCAGGGAGAGAGAATGCATAAAATGAAAGCCTACACTAAAGCGGTGATACACCAGAAAAGGAGTGGTGAACACTTCTAGTTCTATAGATAGACACAGATCATGGAATGCAACATAAACATCATGCACAAACTGATAAGATGTAATTGAAAGTCTGAAATGAAGCAAACAACACAACCAAAGACTGAAAACTGATCACAGAGCCTGTATTGTCATTTCCACTGTCAAAATCCTTGCATTACAACATCAAAAAGGTAGAAAACCTGTTACCACCATCAAGAGGTCTGATACTTGCAAAAATCACTTGTTGAAGGTGAAAGAAGAAGCTTGCTATCCAAAGAAATGTTCCCCCAAAAAAAAATGAGCCAAATCTGGCTTTTACAATGCATGGGTCGAGCCCAAGAGAGAGAAAATGTGTAAAAAATGGGAGCCATTCCTCATTGAATGAAGATGCATTAAAACAGCATGGGCATCCTTACAGACCCATGCCCTGACATTTTTGGCCATACTGAAGGAGAATGCGACCCATTTTGCATTAAAACTGGTTGTTGAAACGTCATTTCTGGCCATTACCACGTGCCAGAGGTGTTTTTGATTTTATCTCTCCAAACTCCATCAAAATTCAAAAATGACCCTGAATCTTGTAGATAATTTCACCATCTTTCCATTGATATAAAGAACGTGAAAACCAAGCTCTGGATCGAAAGATATGGCGATTTGAAGTTTTAGTGCAAAACAGGGCCCAATCGGGTCGGCGGGCAAAAAGTTTGAATTTTTTACCCGTTTGGTTTTGGAAAAAATTTCAAATTTTCCCCATGCTCCACCACTTGGATGACATGTGTCAGGCTCTGATTCATCCATGGGCTCATCCTTTGAAAATTTCTTTCGGGCCCTTCCTTAAAAATTTTTGCCACTTGGACACGTGGCACTATTTTATTGGCTCGGGCCTGAGGGGCGCACTTTGCCCTTCAAAAATTTGGCATTTTTCACTTTGGGAAAATTTCCCATTTCCCCCATGCTCTGCCACTTGGATGACATGTGTCAAGATTCCATTCGATGGCGGGGCAGCGGGCCAAAACTTTTACCTTTGAAAACTTTGATGAAACTTGGAAAATTTTCTAAGTCCTTCTCTTTTCCCCGCCACTTCCTGGGACACATTCTCCCACATCGGCCGATTCGGGCTTCCTTGTCCCTGCTTGCAGGCTTTTTCCCTTTTCACGTCTCACGCATCCCTCGTGTACTTTTGTCCCCTGTCCCCAGAGACGAAAATCTCCGAACTACCCCCAAAATGGACTGTCTTTCGGCAAATCGGCCGATTCGCGTCCCACGCGTACTTTTGTCCCGGTTGTCCCGGACGAATATCTCTGAACTACCCGAAATGGACTATTTTTCTTTTGAAAAATCAGCCAATTCACATCCCGATTCGCGTACTTTTGTCCCGGATGTCCCAAACCACGTGAAAACAAAACTTGACAATTTTTCCCACTTTCGGCCATTTCGGCTTTTCGCGTCCCTCGCGTCCCGACGTCCCAACTATCCCGCGGACCGCTGGGACAAAAATGTCTGACTTAGCCAATTTTCTTTCTTTTTTGGCCCCAAGCTTGGTATGACGAACCTCAGTATGACCCGAACCCTTCAGACCCGAAATGCTTTAAAACAGTCCTGTAACCTTATTTTTGCATTTTTTCCATTTTCTCAACTTGTTGGGATTTCTTCTTGGATGGGAGAGTTAGAGAGAAGCCGAGGGGGCACCAAAAACATGATTTCGGGCCTTGAATCAATCTACTTGCTCGGGACTGAATAATCTGATGCATGTTATCAAAATTACCTTGAGGGTGAATTTTGGATAACAATTTTGGTGACTCAGCGGGGTCATCTGCCTGCTGGATGAAGTTACCAGTTGCCTGAAGCATCCATTGGGCATGGAGTCATGAGTTGTCTGTTCGGAACCCCAACTGACTTAGAATGTTGCAAGGAGGAAGATGGAATATCACCCGATGGAAGCAAGGGCTGCAAAACATCTCCAGGGATAGCAAGCCTGTGCCAAAGCACTTAGGGAAAGAAAAACAACCTACTGAAAAACAATGTGCACAAGCACTTGGAGGAATGAAAACCTAAGCTAATATTTACAAGGTGGAGAATTTCCCTTTAGTAGCAATGCTTTAGATAGATTCCATTGACTAGAATCTGCAGTTCTTCACCATCCAATGAAGACAATTGGAAGGCATTGTTGTCCTTACACTTTGTGACCATGTATGGGCCACTCCAAATGGCATCAAATTTTGAATGCCTTCCCGTTTTGCTCTATCTGCATCCCATTTTAACACTAGATCTCCAACTTGGAAAGATCTACTCTTGGCCTTCCTATCAAAGGTCTTCTTGATCAAAGCTTGATCCTTCTCCATTGCTTGGGATGCCTGATCTCTGATCTCTTGGAGCTCCATCAACTCTGCATATCTCACCTCCATGGGCCCAAACTCTAGCAACTCTAACTGCTTCATGAGTTCCAATGTTGGCAACTCAAGTGACATGGGCAAGATTGCCTCTCTTCCATAAACAATCCTGAATGGAGAGTTACCTGTGGATCTCTTGGGAGTTATCCTATCAGCCCATAAGGCTGATTTCAGTTTGGTATGCCAAGACCTCTGATTCTCATCAAGAGTCCTCCTAATGATCCTCAACAAGTTCTTGTTTGTAGATTCAGCCTGGCCATTACCCTGAGGGTAGTAGTTTGATGAAGTACTTAGGTAGATCCCGTTCTTGACAGCCCACTCAGTCACCTTGGATCCAATGAATGCTAATGCATTATCTGAGATTATTGTAGCAGGTATGCCAAATCTGGTTACTATCCCCTCATAGAAGTCTAAGATGCTAGACTCATTTGCTTCCTTGAGTGCTACTGCTTCAGTCCATTTGGTGAAGTAGTTTGTGGCTGTCAAAATCCACTTATGCCCTTGGCTTGAATTGGGATTAATGACTCCAATGAAGTCTAAACCCCATTGCATGAATGGCTGGTCAACTAAAATTGGATGCAATGGGAGGGCAGCAAACCTCTCTCTTTACCTGTGAAGAATGCACAATTCTTGCACCTTTTGATCCACGCGAAGCAAGCAATCACTTTGAAAATCTTGGGCCAATAATAACCATCCTTCATGATTTTTAGGGCTGTCACTCTTGTGTAAAATGACCACCAGCTGGTCCACCATGGAACTCTTCTAACACCCTATGAATCTGATTTTGTTAATGCATCTCAAGCAACACTCCATTCACATCTCTCTTGAACAAAACACCATCTACTATGGCATATGGGACAGCTGCAATCTAAAGTGTCTTCTTTGGGTTTGTTCATCATCTCTGGAGGGCATAGGCCCATGCTTAGGAAGTGCATTATACCTTGGGTCCAACAAGGAGTGGGGACAACATTATCCTCTTCTTGAGTGCTACCTTGCACATGGCTGTCTTGAACTATCAAAACAACCTCTTCTTTATTGCATACTCCTTTTTGCTTGCCCAGAATCAGCTGCTCACACAATCCTTTTCCTCTTACCAGCTTGGTGACCTTGATCTCAATGTCATACTCCATGACATGAGTGATCCAACCTGCTCTTTTCTCATTCAAATCCTTGTTGAGGAGGAAGTCCTTTACTCCCGCATGAGAGACCAACAACTGAACTTTGTTGTTTGAGACTAGATGCTTGAATTTCTTCAAGCTTCTGATTACTGCAAGTACATGCTTCTCAATAAAAGAATATCTCACCTCATAGTCCTCCAGGCTTTGGCTGAAGAAAGCAATTGGCTGCTCATCATTGTCCTTGTTCTGCTGCACCAAAATGGCAGAAATAGTATCATTACCTCCAAATGCATAGAGGATGAAATCCTTGGAGAAATCCGGGTTGATGAGAGTTGGTGCTTGGGAGATGGCTTCTTTGATTGCTTCAAAACCTCCTTGCCTTCTACTATCCACTTGAAAGCCATGCTTTTCTTTAACATTTTGGTGATAGGTTTGACAAGGGCTGCAAAATCTGGGACAAACCTCCGAACAAAGTTTATTCTCCCCAAGAAACTCTGAAGGGCCTTCTTGTGGCTTGGCAATGGTAGTGCTCTTATGGCTTCAACCCTCTCTAGATCAATTGCTAATCCTTCTTTGGAGACAATATGGCCAAGGAGCTTTCCTTCATGTGCTAGGAAGATACACTTCTTAGGATTCAAAGACACTCCAAATCTCCTGCACCTTTGGAAGACTTGTCTCAAATGAGAGAGGTGGTTTGCTGCATTTTTGAAAAAATAGTGATATCATCAAGGTATATCAGCACCACGTTGTTGATCAAACCTTTGAACGCCATGTCCATTTCTCTTTGGAAGGTAGCTCTAGCGTTGGACAGCCCAAATGGCATTTTCCTGTATGCATAAGTTCCCCATTTGGTTGTGAAGGTTGTCTTGAACTGATCTTCTTCCTTCACCATAATCTGATTGTACCTTGAGTAGCCATCAAGTAGTGAAAACCTTTCGAGCCAGCCACCACTTGCAAAATTTGCTCCATGGAAGGTAGTGGGTAATGGTCCTTGAGAGATGCTCTATTCAAATCTCTAAAGTCAACACACAATCTGATCTCTCCACTCTTCTTTCTGACTGGAACTAAGTTGGCAACCCAACTAGAATGCTTGATTGGGAATATGATTCTTGACTCAATCAACTTGTTCAATTCCTTCCTCATGAGAGGTTCCATGTGTGGATTGATGGCCTTTGTTTCTTCCTGATGGGCTTAGTATTTGGATCCAACTCAATGGTGTGTTGAGCTAACTTGGGATTGAAACCTTTCAAGTCTTCGTAGCTCTAAGAAAACACATCAGGGAACTCTTGACACAGTTGTATGAACTCATACTTTTCTTGTTCAGTTGTCATCTTTCCAATTTGCAATGGTTTGTTCTCTTCCACCAAGATGGATCTTGAATCTTCTCTCTTGACTTTGAATGTTTGCTTTCTCTTTCCTAAACTGATCATTGGGATTGAAAATGGACTCCAAAGTAATAAGCCCTTTGGTAGTTTGTTGGTTCTCACTTGTACCACTTGGTCACCATACTTGCTTGTTCCAATTTTTCCTGATTTTTGGCTGAGAACTCATCTTCTTTCTTGTAAGAAATGGATGATTTGCTGGTCATTTCAAATACTTGCCAACTTACATTGTTATCCAGCATTCAAGGCCTCACAATCACATGGATGTTTGGTTGTACCTTGTCCTTTTGAATGCTTTCCACAATCAAAGGTTGCCCCAAATGCTGCAAGCTTTGTCGGAGCTTGGTTCTCTTTCCTAGGAATGGATTTGATGCCAAAACCCTCAAAATCTTCAATGAGGTCCCACACCCTGTTCTTGTAGCACTTGAGTAGATCATTCTTGACAGCATGCTGCCCCTTGACCTGGTTGACAATCAACTCACTATCACCAAAGACTTGCAAGTTCTTTATTCCTCTCTTTATTTCCCAATGCATCCCTTGCACCAAGGCTTCATATTCAACAGTGTTATTGGAGCATGCAAACTGAAATCTAAAAGCTGAATAGTACTTTTACTCCTTGAGGTGAAACCAACATGGCTTCTCCTCCCACACCTTGTCTACTCCTTGATCCATCAAAAAAAGCTTCCATACCTCATTCTCATCCTTGTGGTCGGCTTGGTGATGCTTAGGAATGGGCTGATCTTCTTCATGTATGAAATAGACTCCTAGCTCAGATTCTTCTACTTCTTGATAAGGATCAAAAGCATGCACCTTGTTTGCCCATTCATCAAGAGTTAGATCCGGGATGCTTCCAACCTTGGTGTCAGCTTCATCAGTGCTTGGGTGATCTTCTTGATCAAATGCCGAACAATTGGCATTGATCTGACTTGGAGTGTAGGGCTCAATGTGGAAGTTTGCAATAGGTTCAGACCTGATTGTAGCTTTGGTTCCATACCTCGTTCTAAACAACATGTGTGACCAATCAGTAGACAAATATCCTCCAATCTTGGCTATGAAATCTCTTGACAAACATAGGGCAAAGAGTGGTGGAAGGTCTATAACTGTACATCTTGTAAAAAAACAACATTTGGACATGCATGCAAGGTAAGACTCAAGTTTCTAATCACCCCAACTATTGTTATTCTTGTTGTCCCATCCAACTACACACTACCCTTTGGATATGGTTTCATATTGAAGTCCTAGTTGATCAACTATTTGCTTGGGCATCACTTGAGCTACTTGCCCCGAAATCAATCATGCAATTGTGCACCAATTGGTTTCCAATGATTAATGAGACATAAAAAGGAGGGGGCTTCAACATTTTACCTTGCTTGTCCTCCATGATTCCCTTCAGGCTAGGAAGCATTTGTGAGCACCTTCTCTTGCATTTGGACTTGTTGATTCAAAGTTGGCTAGTCCTTCATGGCAGCTTGTAGCAAATCTCTCTGGCCTGGGATAGATAGGGATTCCCACATTGATATATTTACATTTGTCTTCTTCATCTGATCAATGATACTAAATGGTGATGAAGGATCTCTTTGTTGTCCCTTGGTTTGCATATTCATCCCTTGCATGTGGGCAGCAACAACTGGTATTTGAGTTGGTTTAGGAGCTGGTTTGGGTGCTCCTTGCATGTTTGGGACTACATTTTGTTTGCCAAAAGCTTGTGGAGTGGTAGAAGGTTGTGGATTACTTGGAGCCAATGGCTTTCCTTCACCCAAATTTCTCCTTTTTGACCTTGTGTTGGCTGCAACACTTTGAGAGGGTATTTGATTCATACCATAGAAATCTTCAGCCTGCCAATTGACAAGAGTAGTTTCATTTGGAGATGTTCCTTGCTGAGGTGCTTCTTGCTGCTGATCCTCTTTGTGGTTGGACTCTTGCGACCCACCAATGGTTTACACCATAAGAGCCTGATTTAATGCACCGTTAAAGCACATTGATTGGTTATGTGGCTGACCGCATGGAAACACCAATCATATTCTTGGGCCATGTTATTTTGCACCGGTACCAAAGCTCTAGATGTGGATGCAACATAAGGAGGACTTGCTTGATTCTGATTTACAGACTAGATAGGGTGCTTTGTGATTTGGTGATAACAGTTGTCATTTTAGAGATCATTCATCTATTCGAATCAGATCCATTAGTACTCCTCATCAGCTTGTTTCACCTCCAATATCACCCCACCCAAATGATATGGCTCAACCTAGACTTCCATTTGTTGTAAACACATTTGGTCCTATAAATTTTGGAGGAATGTATGGTTATCAAATGCTGTCCCACAGGATGTGAGAAATAGGTTACCAAAATTCCAAGGTAACAATGCCATAATCGGAGATCAGCATCTCAAACTCTTTGTTAACATGATGGAAGACTTTAAAATAGAATTTGAGGATGTGTATATCAAGTTGTTTATCCATACACTTGAGGAAGATGCAAGAGATTGGTATAAATCTCTTCCCGATAACTCTATTGATTCATGGACTGAGATGAGTAATGCATTGATTACAATATGGAGACAAGATAGGATCCAAGGTTCCTTCTATCCAAGTTTGAGAACATTAAGAAGAACTGAAATGAAACCGTTCATGATTTCAATACAAGGTTTAATAAGAAATTGAGAAGGCTACCTATAATTTTGAGGCCTTGTGATGAATCTTGCTTGATCAAATATGCAAATGCATTTGATAAAAAGGTAGCCTATTACTTGAGAGAAAAAATCCTACAAACTTGAGGCAAGATTTCACCATGGCACTTCAAATTGAAAATAATATTAAAGCTATTGGTAAATGACTTAAAAGGAGACGGTGTGAAGGCTGTTAAACCATGAGAAGCCTCAAACTAGCGAGGGTGCTGATTTGGAGGATGTTGTCAAAACTTTGGCGGGGGCTGTCATAGCAATTTCCTACAAATTAGCCCGAGTGAGAAAGGAATTGGGAAAATTCTCAAGGACAGAAAAGAACTCAAAACCATGATAGATTTGGCAATCATCCTAGGGGTGATCAAATACAAGATGAAAGAGGTAAAGGACTTATTATATCTGCAAATAGACAACCCCAAGCACGTGAAAATAGAGTGGTTCCCACCCTCCGACTATAAGATTTTTGTTGTTAAAGAAGTTGCTGATATGGATTGGTGTGATAGATGTTTTCTTCCTCATCCTCCATGTGAAATGGACTAGAAAGATATAGGTGATGATAATGAGAATGAAATGGATGATGAAATTTTATGATGGGAAGCTCTTGAGGCTCTCAAAGCAAGCAAAGAACATAAACAAATGTGATAAGTGCAAGGACTATTACAACCTTTTGGGATTGCATAAAGAGGGTACCATTTCTTTCTCTTCCTCAAACTCATGATGTAGATGTAGTTCGTGGCCTTTGAAATTCCTAATAATGACTTTGAATATCTAAGGGCTTTAATGATCAAGAAGTATGACAATGGCATTCCTTCGGAGGAAGATAGACAATTGTTAATGAACACTATGGTTGGTCAAGAAAAGGAGTACAATACTAGATGTAAGGTTGTTAGGGAGCTGGTCCTCAAACCAAGCCAAAGACACCCTTTCTCACAAGCATTCCAAAATATAGTCCTAGAAGAGAAACATTGCTAAGAACCCTCTTGTCCCATGTAAAAATATAAGTCCTCTTCATGCCCAGTGCTGCCAAGAATACTTCTCCATCTGATGAACCTTCTTGTTTCCCTTCCAATGTTGTTTTACCAAAGAATGGTCCATATGATATAGCCTAGGTAATGAGCCAAATTAAAGTGAGTGTTCCCATTATTGAATTGCTTAGAATTCTGAACACAAGAAAAGAGCTTTTGAATACTTGGGATTGAAAAAGAAAAGAGTATACCAAGCAGAAATGTGATTGTTGTTGAGAATCCTCTTTAAAGTATCACTAGCCCTAAAACACCACCACTAATGGAAGATCTTGGAGAGGCACCTGAAGTATATTTGGGGACATCCTTGGTTGATTCCCAATTGAATGTTGATCCGTTCTTCACAAATTTTCTCATAAAAGGTAGGTTGTTTCACAATTCCATGCTTGATTCCAGTGCATCATGTAATGTTATGCCTCTAGAATTTATGAATGAGTTGGATATCAAGGTGATAGCAGCATATGGGAAGTGTACATCCATGGATTCAAGGGAAGTGCTAGTTGTTGGTTGTGTGAAGGGTTTAATGGTGTAACTTGCATCCTATCTAGGTAAGAATTTAAAACTTGATGTTGTAATTGTTGATTGCCCCGCCAAATGGGGTATGCTTTTGTCAAGGAAGTGGGATGCAAGTGTTTGTGGTAGTGTTCAAATGGACATTTCCTATGCCCTCATTCCCATTGAGGGAATCCTTGTCAAACTCTATGGTGAAAAGAAGATGTTACACTTGATTGAAGATCCCAACGATGCTTCTTATGAAGTGTTGTTTACTGATGTAGATGTTGACAATTTCATTGGTTTTTCTAATGGAAAAGAGAATAAGATGGATAAATTAGAGTTCCTTGGTATGGTAAGTGCACCATGGACATTACTATTTTATGGAGTTTACTCCAAAGTTGGAAATGGTGCTGGTTTAGTGTTGGTTTCCCCTAGTTTAGAGGAGTTTCCTTTTTCCTTCAAGCTCAATTTTAAATGTACTAACAACATTTCTGAGTATGAGGCATTATTATTGGGATTAAGGATTGCATGGAAGTATGGAGTAAAAGATATTGTTGCTAAAGGATATTCAGAGTTGGTTGTCAAGCAAGTAAGAAAGTTATATGCCACAAAAAATCAGCGTATGAAGCAATATAAGCATGTTGTTTGGGACTTGATTGAAATGTTTGATTCCTTTAACATTGTTTACCATGATAGAAGTCTTAATGATACTACTGATCAGCTGGATGTTCTTGGTTCTAAGTTTGATAATTGCACTATTTCACCTTTTTGTGAATATGATGTTGAAGTGCTAACAAGGCCAGTGTCCCGGATAATGTGAAACATTGGCGTGATTTTTGATGATGATGCACAAGTGTTGAGATTCTTACAATGACAAGGAGATTTTTCTAGTTCGAATATTGATTGGGAACCAATGGTGTGCATGAATGAAGGTAGACAAACTTTTTTGACAAGGATATCATACAATTGAAAACAAATACCATTCACAAGGGTCTTGTTGCACTTGAATCCAATTTTAGCAATGTTGATTGCATCATTAATAGAAATATGTCTGCTTCAAGTGATGTGGAAGAGAAAAATTTGGGAACTAAAGACAAACCAAGGAAGATCTGGTTGGGCGAGTCATCTCAAAGAAAGAAGAAAAAATAGTCCTACGCCCAAATTTTAAAGAAATATCAATCTTGCCTTGCTTGGTCTTATTCTCGAGTTGAAGGAATATAGAGAAGATTTGTTTCAGTGAGATCTCTCTTGATGCTAAATCCAAACCATTTAGACAAAAAAATTCCTATTAACCTGCTAATTTCCATGAAAATGCAAGAAGAGTTGAAGAAATTGAGAGATGGTGGCATCATTCAACCTACTAGGTACTCTTCTTGGTTGCCAACCTTGTGCCGCTTAGGAAGAAGAACAAGATATTAGACTTTGTGTGGATTTTAGGAATCTAAACAAAGCATCTATGAATGAAAAATATCCTTTTCCAAACATGGAGAATATGCTGCAACTTGTGATAGGGTCATAAATGCTTTCTACTTTGGATGGTTTCTCTGGATATAATCAAGTAGTTGTTAAAGAATTAGAAAGACTTAAGACAACCTTCACTACTCCTTGGGAACTTATGTTTTTGTAAGGATGCATTTTGGATTGATGAATGTTGGGGCTACTTTTCGAGAGGGCAATGGATGTTGCCTTTGTTGGTTATATCAATGAGTTTATTACGCAATTTACCAAGATGATGTGACTATTTTTTCAAGACAACGAGCAAACCATTTGCAACACCTAGAGAAGATGCTGATCAAATGTAGGGAGTATGGCATTTCACTTAATCCAAAGAAGTGTCATTTTGGTGTGCCAAAAGCTAAGTTGTTGGGGCATATTTTATCTAAAGAAGGTGTTATGATAGATCCCGAGAGAGTGAAAGTAATTAGCAAGGTGCCTATTCCAAGAAACAAGAAGGGTATTCAATCTTTCTTTGGCCAAATCAATTTCATTAGAAGGTTTGTCTCCAATTTTGCTGAGTTGACTCTTCTAATCACAAGCATGCTAAGAAAGGATCAAGTTATTAAGTGGGAAAAGGCTTACATCCAAGCTTTTGAAGGGATAAAGGATGCAATCAAGCATGCACTGTTTTGAAAGCTCTAAACTATAAGATTCCTTTCCAAATCTTCTCTTTTGCATCTAAATTTACTATTGCTTCAGTTTGCTACAAAAGGATGAAAATGGAGCCTATTAATTTCTTTAGCAAGGCTTTACAAGTAGCTGAATTGAGGTACACAATTATGGAGAAACAAGCATTTGCATTAGTAAAAGTAACAAATATTTTCGGACCTATATTTTGAGTTCAAAGGTTGTTCCTTATGTTCCCCACACCATGGTTAAAGACATATTATCTGAAATGGAAATATCAAGCAAGAGATGTAGATGGGTTAACAAATTACAAGAGTATGATATGGATATCCAAACAACAAAGCTGGTAAGAGGTTTAGGTCTTGCCAAACTCATGGCTGAGAGTAATTTACAGAATGTAGAAGTGAATCAGCTAGGGGAAGAAAGGGCAGATCTCCTTGAAAAATTGATGATTTCTGAGTGGTACAAGGATGTGGTCTATTACCTCAAGCACTTATGGTGTTCCATTCACTTAAATAAATATCAGACAAAGAGCCTCAGGCTGGCTTCTCATAAATATGTCATAACGGAACTTAGGCTAGCTTGGAAGAACCCTAAAGGTGTCCTCTTGAAATGCATAACTGAAGATGAAGCTCCCAAGTTGATTGCTGATTTCCATGGGGGAGTTTGTGGAGGAAATTTTGTTGGGAGAGTGACAACACATAAGATTTTAAGAGCTGGTTATTGGTGGCCAACTCTTTTCAAAGATGCAAACCGAATGGTTAGAAGGTGTGATAGTTACCAACATTTTTCAGGAAGATTGAAGGCTTCAAGCTCCCTTCCTTTGCAGCTTGTATCAGTTGAAGCTCCTTTCAAATAAAGGGGAATGGATTTTATTGGTGAGATTTCAGATCCTTCTAGTGCTGGTTATAAATGGATCCTTGTAGCAACTAATTATTTTACAAAATGGGTTGAGGCAATTCCATCTAGAAAGGCAACACACCAAGTGGTAATGGATTTCTTGCTAAATCATATCATATGTAGATTTGGGGTTCCAATTAAGATTGTGTCTAATAATGCTATGTGTTTTAGAGCTAAGCCTTTGATGGCAATGTGTAATGAATATGGGATAAATCTGACCTATTCTTCAAACTATAAACCACAAGGGAATGGGAAAGCTGAATCGAGTAACAAAAACTTTCTCAATATCATTAGAAGAACCTTGGAAATCAACAAGAAGAAGTGGGGAAAACATTTGAAATTTGCAGTAGTTTGGCTCAATGTAGGATAACTCCAAAAAGAGCAACTAGTAAAAGCCCATTTGAATTGGTGTATGGAAATCATGCTTTGCTTCCATTACACCTACAATTATTCACTTTTCAATTTTCCCAGTAGTTATAAGATCAAGAACATGGCCCATATGAATCAAGAATCAATCAGATCATCGAGTTGGATGAAGAAAGGAGATCTTCTCATCAAATGCATGTCGGGTTTAGGGAGAAATTGAAGAAGTTGTTTGATAAGAAGGTCACCCCTAGAGCTTTCAGTGTTGGAGATCTAGTTTTGCTTTGTGGGATAATATGCATGAAGAAAGGGTAAGCATGGTAAGTTTGATGCTTTATGGATGGGCCCTTATGCCATTGATATCAAGATTGGAGAAAAACATTTTTCTCAAGGATTTGGATGGGGATTTGCTTGGAGCTACATTGTTAATGGTAGACATTTAAAACATTTCTTGGATTAAATCCCCATGTGAGGTATGCACAACTTGTACATTTTGTATATCCCTTGTTGTTTTTTATTTTCCTTGTTCTTGTTGTTGTTGGCTTGTGGTTTTCCCTTTTGTCCTTGGCAACCATTGTTGGTGTGGTTTTCTCGGTCTGTTTTTGGTGAAAATTCTAGTTTTTGGGTTGTTATGCATGATTTGACTCCTTGCCCCATGGATTTTTGGCACTTGGTCTATGTCTTGTTCTTATGGCACTCACTGGGAGTGCCCATCCTAGGGCAAGAGCCAATGTTGGTGCAATTTCTGGGTTTACACATTTTGCTCTGATTTTCCATGCTTCACTTTTGCTCAAAAATGTTTTATTGGCTCGAGCTGGTGATTTGTAACTCATTTTTTCAGTTGGATGCTTTCAAATGCCCTCATTGTTGTTATTCTACCCTAAATTGAAGTAAAATCCAAGTTCCCCCATTTTTGCCCGATTTATTCATTTTCATGGGTTGTACTATTTTCTCCTTTGTACCAAATCATGAAAGAGCTTGAAATTGATCAAATTCTGAATTCGTGTAAGTGTTTCCCAATCCCAAGGTCGCAAATGATGTCAAGAGATGATTCAGTTGGTTTAAAATGAAGAATTTTTCCTTCCCGTAAAAAAAAATTGATTTCTAGGGCATTCCCTAAATTTTTCATGTTTTTGACGTGCTCTTGGGCCATCAAATTTATCATTGTAAACTCTATGCTGACATGGTAGGCTCTCATTGGCCGGGTGCGGTCGGAAAAAATGTTATAACTTGTCAAATTTTCAATTTTTGGCGAAGGGAGAATTTGCTCCACGGCCCCACATTTGCCTAGTGTGCCTACGTGGCATGATTTGATTGGACAGATGGAGCAGCGAGTGGCGGAGGTCACTTAAAAATTTTGCCTTCATTTTTGCAAATTTCTCAAAATCAAATTTCTTCCTGAAGGCCCGTAGCAAATGAGAAGTTGACACGTGGCACAAAAAGGCCAGGTGGATGGTGAAGCACTTGGGAAATTTTTGATGTTTTTGGCTCAAGGTGTTAGAGGAAAAATTTGGCCCGCGAGCCCGCGACCAATGGGAAGGTGACACGTGTCCAAGAAAGTTAGCATGTGAAAGGGGCAGAGTTTGTGAAAATTTTGAAGTTTTTAACTTCAAAATGTTGAAGTTAAAATTTTTCCCACAAACCCGCGCCCAATGAGAAGTGGACACGTAGCACAGTGATGTCGAAAGGAAAAGCGGGGAGTTAGAAAATTTTTCAAGTTTTTGGCTTCAAATTGCTAGGGGAAAATTTTGATCCGGAGGCCTGCACCCAATGAAAGGTGGACACGTGTCTAGGAAAGGCCATATTAGGGGGTAGAAGTTTTGAAGACTTTGAAGTTTTAACTTCAAAGTGCCAAAATCAATTTTTGCCCGCAGCCCGCAACCAGTAGAAAGTAGACATGTGTCCGGGAGGAGAAATGGAAATGGGGGGCCAATGAAAGTTTTTGTGAATTTTTTCCCTTGGTATAAATGGAAAAAAATAAGGATTGGCTCCACAACCAATCATTTTTGAACACGTGTTAGGGAGGAAAGATGGAAGAAGGGGCCGAAGGAGAAGTTCGTGAATTTTTGCCCATATGTTTAAAGGGTAAAAAATGCAAGGTAGTCCCACGATCAATGGAAGGAGGACATGTGTCCATGATAGCAAAGGGAGTGGGGATTTAGGAATGGTTGGGATTTTTTGCCTTTGGAGGCAAAAATCTCAAAATCAAAAATAAATCCGCCAAGGAGTGATGAGGAAAAATTGAAGGTGTCCCCCCGCATCCAATCAGGGGGCGACACGTGGCAGAAGGAGCAACAGGTGTTTGGGCCCACGAGAGGTTTTTGAGAAAATTTTCCTTTTCTCAAAAAAGGAGAAAAATTCATAAATTTGGCCCACGGTTCTTGGTGGGGCCCATAGGAGGACACGTGGCGTGTCCAGGGGCTCGCAGGGAAAATATTCAAAATTTTCCCGAGGTCAAAAAAGTTTTAAAATGCATTTTTGAAGGCAAACGTCCAGTTTAATGGTATTTGGGCATGTGTCCCAGCTCATCCAAAGACAAAAGGAGATTATTCAAGATCCCATCTGACATGTGGAGGGCAGAAATTTAAAGTTGATTTTATTCAACGGTTGTTGTGCATTCTCGTTTTTGGGCGCCATGGAAGCTCCAGGAAGCTTTGATTCATCATTTCTTCACCAAATGACATGAAATTTTATATGAATCCACATCCCCTCGGCCCTCTGAGTGCAATGGAATCATTCATTTGAGCTATTTTGGTGCCCTATAGAGATTTTCATGAAATATTTTCCTTAGCCCGTGAAAAACACGTAAAAGGTAAAAAATGAAAAGTTGCAGAGTTAAAAATGACAAGAGTAAAAGGTGAAAAATGATTGCAAATGCATGATGGCATGGTGGAATGCTAAAAACGTGACCCTGGGATGGATAGGGATCCGAGTTCATGCAATATTTTAAAATATTTGTGCATCCCTGGCAATATGTGAGTTATTTTACAGTTTTATATCATTTTTCATCAAATGGATAGGGTTTTGTAACAAATTTGATCCCTTTGGCATATTATTTTCTTGGGATGAAAGGATCTAATTTTCATATGGTATATGATGTATTTTGAGGGCATTTTCTAAGTCGGTGGAGAATTTTAGAGAAAAGAGAAGAATTTTCACAGGGAAAACTGGAAGAAGTCCATTTCCTTTTTGGAGAAACTGCTGAGAGCCATTTTAATTCTGTTTGCATCAAATGTTTATCATGTTGAGTTGGTTTCAGCTGTAAATACATCAAAAAGCTTTGAGATTGTTTAAATAACATTCCCTTGCTGATATATTAGATCAAATTCTTGAATTAACTGGTTTTATCTCTTGGAAAAGCTTGCATGCACTTGTATTTTAGTATGTTTTCAATTTGTGTTTCATGCTCATGTTTCAATCTTGTGTTTGGGATCTTTATTGGTCATACATGGTCTCATTTCTTGTATAGGGTTTGAAGGCATCTGTAATCTTCCATTTAGAAGAGCATTTATTTAAGTGGAGATAAATAGATTTAAATCCATCTTACCTTCCTTGTAAATTGAGGGTATTTACAAACCTTTGGGTGTAACTTAGGACATGATCTAACAAGGGGTTATGAATGCTTTATTGATATTTTTCTTCAAGAATTTGTGGTAGGATATTAAATTTTGTATGGAATAGTGCATATTTGGGCATCCATTTTGCACACATCCTGGTTGAAAGAGCACTTTAAATTCATTGAAACATTTCTGTTGTTTAGGTGTTATAATTATTTTGCAAGGTTTCCCAAATAAGGTGACTATTTCTAGCTACTTTTGTTCCAAGGTCTCTCATAATAATTTCATTTTAAATTAACTCATCCTACCTACAATACCCATGCATCTCGCATTGTGTGTCCACAAAATAATTAATCCTTTCACAAAAATGGATAAGGTTGATCGGGGTTTTATCATGCCTTTAGCAGCTCTATCTTTGTTTTGAGAATATTTCCATCATTTAGTAGTGACAGCTATTTTGAGTTTGGATAATGGATATTTGATCATGTTTTCACAAAGCCTCCTCCACACCATATGCAAAACACAAGGATATCTTCATCTGCTTACCATATAGGGGCTGCAATACAGTTCGCTTGCCTTGGTTGATAGGCACAACCTAAAATAGTGAGGGTTAGATCAAAACCCTTATGAAGGTGCTATCCACTCCCTAAATTCTTGAATGTAAACAAGAAGATAGGTGTGATCCCTAACTATAAACAAATACAAAACATCTATGTATCCTTGAGTGTCTTGTGTAGATTCATGATGTTGTTCAAGTTGTGAAGGAGATTAAATGTGGATACCAACACAACTAAAATTTTTTCCAATGCAACCAAAACGTTTAAACTCAGTAAGGTTAAACACAAAATTCAAAACATTTTTGAGCAATGCAATGAAACATCGAACCAGGAGAGGACAATCCAAGGCAGCTACGAGTCACATGGAGGAAGTTACAGAGATTCCACGAGCTGGCAGGAGGTCTGAAACAACAGAGACGTGCCAAAAAAAGGTTGGAGTGCAGATCTCGGGGTAGGAAAATGGAGTCGGGGATGTGAACAAAGCCGCACCAGTTCGGCATTGAGGAGATCCGTTGAGCAAAGGAACCCAAGTGCAAGCAAGCTCCAATATGAGTCACACCATTAAAGTACACAAAGCACAAAAAAACTCAGTGCAAAGGGAGTTTGAACTATGCACCAGGTCGAGCTAACAAACAACCAATGCAAAACCGATCGCAAGTTGAAACAATGGCTAAGGAAAAAACTCGTGGGAAGGTTATAACGAGCTAGGGATAGCTTGGTTCCCAACCAGCCCCGGATTGGCTCTTCTAACCCGACATAAAACCAAGAACCCTTGAAAATGCAAGCTGAAGATGCTCCAAAAAACTACATGCAAACCTCGGAAAACTACGAACACCCCTAAAAACAACCATGATCACATGAACAATGAATAGAGGTATAAAATCTTGAATCAATGTAATAAACACATGAACAGAATATCCATTATGACACTCACAAAAAATTTGAATATCATGCTAGTAAGTGGAAAACACATGAGCAATGCCGAAGAGTGCACGGATCTACAAGACCTTCTTTGATACCATCAAAGAGGGTTTAAAACCCATAAGCGAGGATCACGAGGGATGATGTGCACATCAAGGGATGTGCTAATGGCAGCGTGAAGAGATCTCAGGAGGAGCGAGCATCAACCAAATGTGCATGCAAAGATTCAATAAATGGGAAAAACCTAGTTAATCCATAAAAATTCTCCTCTATCTCATAGATCAAATGGGTGTACATATAGGAGGTGTTGAGTAACCCCTAGTGCTGCAATCATGACAACTCAAGTAGAGAGGGGGAGTTACATTCCTAGAATAGAAGTGTAACTCCCAATGACGCATATGACGCCTTTGCCGTGTTAACGCACTAACACGCCGATGCACTGATGCGTAAGGGAATCTCATAATGACCCCTAAATGACACATGGACCTACGATCTCACCTAAGTGAGATGAATCACCTAATGATGTGGAAAATACACACACCAACCGATAACCCATTCTCAAGTTGATAGAAATGAACTCCTTAATGTCAAAAAAATTATGGGCTTATAATAGTGAAGGGTAAGAGAAGAAATGGTCTTATCAATGTTTTGAGCATCCAAGGTAGTCTTACAAGTGTAGTTACCCAATGTGATTAGGAACTAAATGCCTGAAATATTAATCCTTGCATGTTCTATGCAATTCATCAAATTATCTACATATTTCTACCAAAGCCATTTTATCATTGCAATTACATGGGAAGTTTCAGGGGTTGTCCTTCAAACCCATCCAATTGTATATATGAAAATTTCCTAAATTGAGTGAAAAAGCTTCCATAGATGGTGATTAGTTGCTTTTCCTCCTCTGAGAATCTTTTGGAAGTATCTCCTTCTAGTAACCTAAAAATGTACATAGTGAATGCATCATTCACTCTCCTAAAATGATGATTACTAACCTTTAGGGTTAACTATGGATGGTACATGTAAATAGGGGCATATTTCTTATCATCCACAGGATAAAAACCAAACCACTCTCTATAGGTTTTAATGGATTTCATTAAATAAGAGGTCATGTAGAAAATCTAAGTTCTCTGAACATTTTTCAATTGCTCGGTCAGGCTATCACAAATAATTCCTTCCCAGTTTATGTTTTTCTTACCCTCACATATAATATTGATGTAGGGGCACATCCAATAGTGAAACTCATTAGTGGAGGGAATTCCCATAATTATGTCTAGGAGAGTTATGACATCTGACAGTTCTTCATGAAAATCAACTCGAACATTGTCTTGGGTAGCCTTGAGGCTCCCTTCTTAGGGTTATTGAACCAAGACCTTGCAACTATGGTTTTGTATCATTTGTTGTCCCGATTAAAAATAGCTCGACCCCGATACCTAGTAAGAATATTTGATCCTTCAACTACAAGGATTCTTAAATCAGTTTGGATACAATACTCATCTAGTTTAACCAACACCTAACCTTGAGGGTCAATGATTTCTTTTGTATCAGGGTCGAAACAAGAACTACAAGAGAGAATTGTATAAGCACATTGGACCAAAATGGGAAAACCTCACACTTTAGAAATTCCACTATCCTTCATTAATTGGGAAATGAAAGTAAGGTTTTGATAGTTAAGACATGCCCAAAAATCATCCAAGTCTAGATGCTCGCTTTTCTATTATCGATATCTAGTATAACAATCTCCAAGGTAGAGAGATGTTCATGTCCTTTGAAATTAATCTTCATTTTGTGATAGGAGGAGAGAAGATCACTACGAGATTAATTTACTTGATTCCTTGATCAATACCAAAAATATTCATAACTTCTCTTTGTACCTTCATATTTGAAAACAATGGAGGAGTACTAGACCACACTAGAAATGGCAGAGGAGAGAGAACTTGAATGGTCGATAGAAAAAGCAAATGAGACAGTGAAAATGATCAACTAGCCAAGTATTTATATGAATTTACACCTGGTAGGCCGGTGAGGTGAAATTAATGAGGTAATTAATACTTTATGTCAACCTTGAAATAATGAAAATTGGGTAAGGTGGATAAAAAGAGCACAACTGTGTCGCATGGGACATTGGGGTGTTTGGGATGCGCAAAGCCGATAAAGCATGATTTGTGAAAAAAGTGGAAAAAGTTTGCACAACTGTTGTCGATGGGACATCGGGACAAGTGGGGATGCGTAGATCCAAAATACCCATAGTGAATGGAAATCAACAAGGGTGGGCTTGCAGGGGAAAAAGGCGGTCAAGGAACTGGGACATATGGGACGCAAAATGCCGAAACACCCACAACACATTGAAATTGGACAAGTCACAAATATTTGACACAGGTGCCGTTTGGGACATTGGAATAGTTGGGATGCACAAATCCGAAAAGACCAATTACAAAGGAAAATAAATACCAATCGGAAAAAATGAAAAATCGGGAATAGATGGCCTGGAGGAACTTGGGACATGAGGGACAAAAAAATCTGAAATACCTATAAAAGACTAAAAAAGCTTCCAAACTCAAATTTTTTAAAAATACTAACTATTTAGAACTATATTTTTCTTGGGATTCCTCTATAAGTGCATTTAGCACTCACTCGAAACCAAAAATTATCAAAAATAGAGAGGAAAATTTATAACTCTTAAGGAGGTGACAACACGACTAGATCATCAAAGAGGCCATGTGTAGATAAAGGTAATGTGTAATTTGCATTTTTGAGTTCATACTCTCCAATACCTTTATCAATGATATAGAATGTAGGTGGAGTAAAATATATAGATGGTTGGCATTGGAAAATAATATCAACAACAATGCTGTCCTAAACCATGAATGGAATGATGTAGAGAGTGAAGGATTGATCGTAGATGAGACTTTAAGGAATCCTAATGATTTTGTAGAACAAATATCCAATTTTTCTACGTTTCATATAATCACTTTTTTAATTTTAAAATTAGTTATGAATGCTTCAAAGCATAAGAATTTTTTTATGATGTTAGATTTCAAATTTTCATGAGGATCAAATGATAGGATTGAATTATTTGATGAAAGATTTACGATTAAAGATTGGAATAGTTGTGTATTGATACCCTTAGGAACATATACATCATGGAGTAAAAATGTAAGGATTTATTAAAACATAGGAGTTTATTTGGTCATATCCATGAGATGGATTTGCATAGATCCTTCTTTGACTATTTGATAATGTCATAAGAAAAATATGAAGACTTCGCATTGCATGGATGTTGTGAAATATCTATAGAATTAGGATTAGACATTGAAGGCATCATGGGTGGTGTCCAAACCTATTTTTATAGTGTTTCTATAATAAGCCTAGGGTTTTTAGTTTATATGGTAGCCATGGTGTTAAGCATAGGATCTCGCATTGAAAGGAAAGAATAAATCTCAAGATCATTTTATATCGACCCTTATCTTTAGATTTTTCATTGGTATCGTGAGTTGAAAAGGAGTCCTAATTCACTTCCAAATATTCATTTAGAGTTTTTGTATTTGATGTGTTTGTGATGATGATTTATCTATTTTCAAGTAAATCTTGGATGTAATGATAGATATTTGAAAAATCGATCCATAGAATGGCCATTTATACAGGGTATTCACAATATTCTGATTCTTTATACCACATGGGTTTTGGTTTCCCTTATTTGAAGGGTCTTGTGATTAGATGCATGACCATATTAACACATTTTAATTGATGGAGGAAAACAAAAATAATTTCTATGAGAGTGTGAATTATCTTCGTTTGAATTCACATGGAGTAGTTTCTTTACTAGAGATTATGATTGGTTTTTTTAATTTTCATTGACTTGGGAAGCCATATGAGAGATTTGTTTTGACATCCTATGAAGTTTTTCTAATAAATCTTCATTTGATGTGTTGTGTGGGATCACCATTGTACTAAAGGTAAAAACCAAAAGTAAAAAGGTGGTTTGTGACTTGATAAGCTTGATAGAGGTTTGATAAATTTAAGCTCAAAAGATGATGTCATATTGGTTTTCTTGTTGTTGACTTATAATGTGTTTAGTGAAACTAGTGTTTGATTTGATCAAAGGTTAATATTGTGTTTTAGATCGAATAGATTGATATTTTGATTTTAATTTGATTTGGGATTGATTTAAAGTTTGTTAGGACTAATTTGATGAAATATTTTCTTAAATTTGGATAAAGTGAATACCCAAAATATAAGACTTGAATTGGGTGTGATTTGATATGCTTAAACTTGGATAAAGTGAATATCAAAGTATAAGACTCTTGATTTAGTTTAATTTGATTTGGTTTACTTAATACATGAATAAAGTGAATATCCAATGTATAAGGTGTTGATTTGGTTTTGATTTACTTAATACATGAATATTCAAGTTATAAGGTGTGATAAAATTTGTTGACCTATAACCCCAACAATATTGTGAGGCTTAGAAAGTTTGAACATAGTTAAGGATGTACTTGGTAAATACACCACATATACTTTAAGAACATAAACATAAAGAAAAGTATGAAATAGGTTTAATCCCAAACTCCAGTATTTATTTATATATAAAAAATAATTACATCATTCTCAAGTACATGCATAATTTCTCATTTTATATGATCGCTCTTAACTCTTGTACTAATTCTCTCAAAATGGTAATCAGAAATAAATTTCTTGTGATGTATCCATATAAAATACATTAGTTACAATAAATACACACAATACAAATGATTCCAAAAGACACTTATTTTGATTCGCGCCTCCGTTGGCTTCTGTTTTAATCTAACTTGGTATGTCTTTATTTCATGGCTTTATGTAATCTTATATGCTCTTTCCAATGCTACACAACTTTTTCTATTCTCTCGTGGCTTTACCTAGTTTATCGTGGATTGCTTAGTTATGCACAACTTCTTCATTTATCATGTGGCTTCCCTTTCCCCTTTTGCGGTTGGCTCTATTTCTTTGCGGTTATCTCCATACTTTGACGGATTTCACTCTTATGCTCGAGGTTTATCCAAAAATTGATGAATAACCTTGTCAACATCACCCACCCCCACTAAAAATTTGTCTCATCCTCAAGACAAAAAATAAAATGAAGAACCTTGTTCTTTCCTCCAAAACCTTTCTTCAAAACATATTATGTAGGCATCAAACACCAAAACTTAGATGTATGGTGTATGGAAGAATTACCTTACTCGACTCGCTTGACTAGATTTATGGGACGCCACCTTGTACAGGCATCAACCTCCCCATAAACTTATACTTATGGCATAAGGAAGAGTTCCTTCACTCAACTCACCCGACTAGGTTTGTGGGATGCCTTAGCCTCTAAGATTTTATGACATACTTTATGGCATATATTTGGTGATATGAGGAGTAATATTATTTTCATAAATATACCAAGAAGCCAAATGATTGTTCACCTGATCAGTCCATTCTTGGAGTTGTGTATTTTCTTGAATTAATGGAACTATGTCTGATGGGGTGGGATGTGCATGTACCTTATTCCATCTAGTCTCGAGCAAGTGTAGTTTCTTGTTGCATTCTTATCAAGGATTTATCTAAAGTACCACTACATTCTTGCATATCATAAATTTTATCTATCCGTGCCCTCTTGGTTTTGGTATTTTTGGTGAGTTATGTCAATTTCCTCTTCGATTCCCATCTATATCTTTGGAAATATCATACTCTTTGGAAGCCTTATGTATCTCTTTCTCTAACTTTTCCATTTCCACCTTATCTTCCGTGGTCATGCTCACCATCCAATGGCATATGTATAATATATGAAGACATTTTTCAATTCTTTTTCTAGTTTGGTTACTGCATCTTACAATTCACTTATTTTATTTTTATTCTCCACTTTGTGAGGTTTAATAATTTCTAGTTTGTGCTCTTCAATTATGTTTTTGTGGATTATGTATTTTTCTACTTCCAAATCTATGTGGTGCTCTCTTAATATTTCACTTACCGCATTTTTGTGGTTGCCTCTATTGATAGATTAGGATCAATCTTGATCTATGGCTTATCTGTTTTGATGGTAGAGAGCATATTTTACATGGCTTCTTTGAGCTCGATGCACCTTTGCATCCAATCCTATGTAGCACTTTGTTCTAGTAATTGGTTGTAAGTAGAATTTTGTAATGGAGTTAGCTTATCTAAGTGGAATTTGAAGCCTTTCATGGGTTTCTCAACAACTCCTTATTGAATCTTGATTTATTGTTCTGTTTTATTTTCTCGTAGAATTTTCTTGATTTCGCCAATGAATCTCTACTTTCTTGTGCAAATCACTAAACTAGTGGAGGAGGATGTTTGTAAGATCTACTTTTCTTTTCTATCCTTTCTCCTCCTTATTTTTTTGTTCTTCATATTTTTATTTCATTTCTCTTTCCTCTTTCTCCTTCGTGGTTTCTTCTTTCTCTTTCTTTTCTTGTGCTTCTTTGTCATTTTTATTTTTTTCATTCTTCTTTCATGTTGTGTCTTCTTTGGCTTTCTTCTCCCTCTCCATTCTCTCTTCTTCTTCTTTATTTTTTTATTCTTCCACCATCCTTTCTTTTTCTTTTCTCTATTTTTCTAAGGCTTCTTCTTGCTCCTTTTTCTCCTTTTCTTATTTCTGTTTTCTTGTTTCCTCTTCTTTTTCCTTCTTCTTTAATTCCTCTTGTTCCTTCCTTTTATTTTCTATCTCCTCTTTCTTGTGCCTTTCTCTGCTTCCAATTTTGTTTTATTTTATTTTTCCTCTGCTATTGTCTTAGACTTTTCTATTTCTTCCTACTTTTCTTCTTCTTCTTTTTGTGCTTGTATTTTCTTTTGTTTAGCCACTTCTACGGATTTTTGTTTTTCCTCTTCTATATGTTTCCTCTTATTTTCTTCTTCTATTTCTTCCTCTGTAGGTTTTGATGTTTTATTTTCCCTTTCCTTTCTTGTTTTGATCAATAATCCAATAAGTTATTCAACCTCTTTGAACCTATGTTGTTCCATGGAATTATTTTTCTTCTTACTCTTTAATTGTGATATTTCTTGTTGAAGATCCTTCAGCGGATTGTCTCCTCTACTTCTATTTGTTCTTGTATCTCCTTTATTAATTCATCTGGGAGTAACCTCATGATGTCTTCAAGTATGAAGCCATATTTTTCTAAATAGTAAACTATTGCTTCATATATTTCCATTTGTTATCTTCCTATGCCGACATCGTATTCTTGTGCTAGTTGAGAAATGCATCCTCGAGATAAGCATTTTTTATGATATCTATAGCCTATTTTTGTTAAATGTATTTCCACCCATGGCTCTACTTGTTCTAAAATCCATGGTGTTTCTTGTTCTTGGATGTATTGGTGATGTAGTGTCTTCTTCTTCCTCTTCTGATCTTGAGATTTCTTTTATATCTTCAGATTCTTCTTCTTATTTTTGTATTTTTTTCACAGCTTGTTTTAACTTACCTTTTTATGAAAAGGTTTTCTAGAGTTTAGTATTAGGTCTTAGAATATCAGAGGATTTCTTTATTTTGTATATCTTGGGTACTTCACTTGTTTCTAGTTTTCCAGATTGTGTTGAATATTTTTTCCTATATTCTTCAAAGGTTTCTTCAATAACTTCATCAAAGCTGGGAGGGTAGGTTTATGAGGATCCACATGGTATGCTTGCAATGCTTATATGGATGTGGATACTAATTCATCTGAAGCTTCATAAGGCAATGGTGGTACTTGGCTGGTATGGGGAACTAGTGGCTTGATAAAGGTATAGTCAATATTTGTAATAAACATAACCTCCTGCTCATATTTTTCCACAATTTGTTATGATATTCTAGATTTATTTGCAACTATTTCCTTGATTCTATCTATCCATTTAATGAGCGGTTATTTGGGTGACTACATCCATTGTTTTCATATGATGTCATATTTTATCCACCACAGGGTATCCAACTTCCAATCGACTAGTTCTTCTTTTTGGGGGAGTATTCTTGTGAAATACATTTCCAAGCATAGTAATATTGACCCATAGAAAAATGTGTGTTTTCCTTATTTAATTCTCCTTACATTCTCATGAATTTTTTTTTCTGGTAATTTTGCTAAGTTATATCCAGTGGGCCATAACCATATCTAATGCAATTTGGGCACTCATCCCATGGGTGCCATCCTCCCTATTACTATGATAAATTTTCATAAAAATGGATTGTGATTCCCATCGCTCTCGCCATATCCTTCATTGGGACATTTTGTGTTAATGTGGATCATTCTATTTCCCATAGCCTAATAACCCTAGCCACCAAATAAAGTAGTTGATTATGTAGACAGTTGAGGATAACTTTAACTTACCTTTCTTCCCTACATAAGTATAAAATTTTTCTCCATGTGTATCAAGTTTTAATTCCCTGATTACTTTTGCATTTTTCTTATACTCCTCTTGGTGGGTATCTAAATTTGTAACTACCAAGTAATGCCATGTCTACTTCAAGTCTGGTATGATCATATTCGACAATGGGGAATGGATATACCTTTGGAGGTCATGTGTGCATGCGAATTTGAAAGGAATATGTGAAAATTCTCCCTCTGGGTCATGCGTATTTTATTTCATGGAGTGCTTCAAAAATTTCGGCCTTGGAAGCTCTTCTTGTGTGACTTTGACTGGAGTATCCATGTCTTCTTCTCAATTTTCCCTATTTTTTTCCCTAGCTCTCTTTTTTTTCACTTGATGTTTTTCTCAATCTCATGTTTTAGCTTTTTGTGCCTTATCTTATTGCCATTCGATGCATTTTATATCATCCTCCTTTTACCTACCATATTTATTTCATTTTTGGTGGAATTTGTTTTTATTATGGCCACATCTTTTATCCCGTGTATTTTGTGTGTTATGTATTTTCTTTTTTAGAAGATTTTATATTTGACCTATAATTTTTATTTTGTTATGCAACTATCCATATAGTTTACGGGTTTTTCCTTTTCTTCATGACTTTTTCTTATATTCCTTTGTTTTGTGGCTATTCATTCCTTTATTCCGTGGTTTTACACTTTCCTTTGTTTAGTAGTTTTTCTTATTTATTTCTATTGCAGTCTTGTCTTTCTCCTCTTTAAGTAGATTTTCTATTTTCTTCTTGCCATGACTTTTTGTTCCCTTCTTTCCGTTGTTTTATTTGTTCCTTCTTTGTGTGAATTTTTCTTTTTCTTTTTATTTTTCTTTATTACACAGGTATGCTCCTTCGTAGCTTTATTTTCTCTTTATTATGTGGGTATTCTTCCTCCGCGGATCTTTCCTTATTCATGTATTTTTTTGTTTCTCATATTTTTGAGAGTAAGGATGCCCTTATGGGTTTTCATCCTACCCCTCATCCTATCCACCAAATTGCCAATTTTCAAATAGGTCAGTTGTTTTTTTATTGTGTGGGTATTCTTCCTTTGTGGTTTCTTCTTTCTCCTCATCTTCCTTTTTCTAAGGGTAGAGATGCCCTTGTGGTTTTTCATCCTACCCCTCGACCTGCCCATTGAATTTATGGTTTTCAGATAGGTCGGGATTTTTTTTTTTTTAGCTAAGTCACATATATCTTGAGTCTCACCCCATTCACATACCCAAGGAGTTCTTTCAATTACAAGGTTTTTAGTTTTACTAATCTGAAGGAAATATTTCCTTAATGATGTATGGCCCTAGCCATCTTACCTTTAATTTCCTTGGTTCTTATAATTGCTATCATACAAGAGTACTTGATCTCTAATATCAAATTGTTTTCTCTTAATGTGGTGGTTGTGCCATGTCCACTTTGACATATTTTCTCCCGAGTATAATTATATGTGGCTATAAACCTCTTTTCATCTAAATTTTCTAGTTCTATCAACCTCTCATGGAGTGAATCATCTTTAGTCATCCTGAATGCTATTGTAATTCTCAAAATTAGAAGTAAAAACTATATGAGGACTGTGGGTTCTATTCCATAAACTAATTTGACTGGGAGTATTTTTGAGCCTTTTATAGGTTGTGTGGTATTCCCATAGAGTGGCGGGTATCTTCAAATCCCAATCTACAGTTTGTAAAGAACAATTTTTGGTTAATACCTTCTCTAATACCTTGTTGAATGCCTTTGTTGTTCCATTTACTTGGGGATGGTATGGAGTGATTCTATTATGGTTGATCATAAAATCTCTCAATATCTCTTAGATAGTTGCATTCACAAAATGTTTACCTTGGTCACTGGTGATGCTCAAAGGAAACCCAAACCTTGTAATGATATTCTCATATATGAATATGACAGATGTTTTGCAGTACATTCTTTTATAGGAACCACTTCTACCCATCTTGTTAAGTATTCTATCCACGTTATGATAAATCTTGATTGAGAATGTTTAGTGTCTAGTTGGATAGGTCTCGATGAAATCAATTTCCCTTTTCTTGAATGGATCTAATGCAAAAATAGGTCTTAGTGGCATCTCATCCCTTGTGTTGGGTTTCCCTACTCTTTGAAATATTTCAAAGGTCCTAAAATGTTTGTGTGCATCTGTAAAAGTGTATGCCACCATAGACTAGCCATCATTACTTGTTCTTGTTGTCCGCTCTCCTCCATTATGACCACCTACCATGCTTTCACGTGTTTCCATCAAGATATTATTCCTCTCATGTTCGAGAGATACTCTTCTAAGGAAAACATCTTTTCCCTTTTCATGTAACTTCCCTTGAATCAATGTAAATGGAAATTCTCTAACTAGCAAATTTCTTTTCTATTGTTGAGTATAGCCACTTGGAAATTCCCTATATGCAACAGCTGTGAAATTTCATAAAAAAATTTGGGTATTGCTTCAATTTTGAATAAATGAGCACTAAGAATATGATCATATATGGGTCCCTCATCTTCTCCATTTTCAATTCTTGAAAAATAATCAGTTTGTTGTTTAGTTTCCTAGGTTTGATCAAGTTATAGTGAAATCAAATACCTGTAAAAGCATGATACATCTACATATTATCCCATGCAATACAATTGTATTTAATAGACAATTTAAGGGCTCATGATGAGTATAAAATACAAAGGAGGTGGATAATAATTATTTTTATATTTCATCAAGGCATAAACCATACTTAATGCTTCCCTTTTTGTTGTTGTATAATTTCTTTCTACCTTAGCCAACTTCCTACTAGAAAATGTTATAGGATGATCCATATTATCTCTAGGTTGTGTCAATACAACTCCAATTTCTATCCTAAATGCATCCACATGAACATGGAAGGGTACCTTCCATTAGGGAAAATCAAGATGGGTGCATGTAAAAAAATTTCTTTTAGTATTTCAAATGAATCCACACATTCTTTGGACCAAGGGATTTTTTTATTTTTCCTCTTTTTCAATAGTTCTTCTAGTGGGAACTTATCTCTGTGTAATTTCTAATGAATTTTCTATGATAACCCATGTAACCAAGAATTTTATGCATCTCTTTCTTTGTTTTTGGTGGTGGTAGATTAACAATCACATAAGTCTTTAAAGGATCAATCAATAGACCTTCCTTACAAATTATGTGTCCTAGTAATGTGCTAAAGGGAGTCTAGAAGATGAATTATTTCAAATTCAATGATATTTGCAATGCTCTGTATCTTTGAAACATTAACATTAGTACTTGTATATGGTTTTTAGTAGTCCATAAATTGTCTAGTCATCAAGATAGACCTATAGGAAATCATGAATGAAATCTTTGAATGCATTAATAATGCTTCTACTAAACACTAATGGTGCATAAATGACCCCATGTACATAAATGACCCCCATTCTGTGGAAAAAGTGGTTTTGGGCTGGTCCTCTGGGGAAATTTTTACTTGGTAGTAACCAGAGAAGCCATCTGTGAATGAATATACCTCTCTGTCAGCCACATTTTCAATACTTCTTTTGTAAAGGGGTTATGAACTAATCATGCACACATGTTTTATTTAACTCCTTGTAGTCTACGCACACGTGAATCTCTCCAGTCTTATTGTTATGAATCATCAACGGGTTTAATAATCCCAACATTTAATTTTTTTCAATTTCTAACTTCACCTTCACCTTCAAATTAGGATTCAATCTATATGGTATCTTCTTTATTGGCTTGAATCCATCCTTAATTTGAATTTTCATTGTTCCTACCTCCTCTTTGATTCCCTTTAACTCTTTGAAGTCCTTGGGAAAAATATCTTGGAACTCTTGTAGTAATTCTACTACTTTAGCCACTTCTTCCTCCAACCAATAGTCTCCAATTTTGGAAAACTTCTCATCTCCATTCATCCCAATGTTCTCATTCCTAATTTTAAGGGCTAGTAATAGTACTTTTCTCCTTCATATTTTTCTCCACTACTTTTCTTTCATCCTCTATGACTCTGGTATCTTATTTTTATAGTTTCTCCTCTCTTTCTTTTTTTTTTTTTTTGATAGTATACCAACGTGTCATTTCTGAATCATATTTAATATTTCTTGCATCTTAAAATATTAGGGTATCTTTCCTCTTTTTCTTCAGAATATTGTTTTGTTGCTTCATTTGGTGTCAAAAATAAGAAATGTCGAATAATTTGTAGGGACATCAAGAAATTCAAATCCGCGTCCCAAAAATTGAAAGTATGGTAAATGTTTTTAACTATTTGATCCAAATATATGGTTTCCCATCTAATTTCTTGATGCCAATACCAAGATCGTGGTATGGGCCCTAAGGTCCATACGGATAATTGAATCCATAACAAGGGAGAGGTTTCCCCACATAAATGCCAATGTTGTTCACAAAATTGAATATGATTTTGCGGATCAATTTCGCTGGTGTATTCGGGAATTTCGGCATAATAGCCTTCACTCTCAATATATCTAGATTTTAGAAATGTTGTTACTGAGTTCCAGTGAGATACATTAGGCTTATGCATCACCCACCAACTTGTGGAATTTATAGTTAGGGTATCATCCAATGCCTCTATTCTTTCCTTCTCATTGGGAAATATCCTTTCCATGATTTTAATATATCCTCTAGATCCCCAAATCCTTAATATTTGGGTAATGTTTGTGGGATGCCCCATAGCTCAACCTATAAACTCTTTTGATCAGAATCTCTTTTACTTGTTCTTCCTCGGTGAAAAATATATCTTGAGCTAGAATAAAAATATCATATTCTTCTTCTTCTTATGTGGAATAGTATCGCTCCTCTTCTTCAAATGTGTCTTGAGTGGGAACAAAAATGTCACCCGTGGTATTATAGCCATCTTCTAATGTGATAACTCTAGGTGGTATTATTCCTTTTTAGTGTAATTTTTGAGTTTTGGACTCTGGAAACCCATGTATCCAAGATTCTACCACATGATTTGAACTTACAGTGGTATCTTTTTATTTAACTAAAATCTCACCATTTGATTTTTGTTTGATTTCTGTATCAATGTTGGAGAATTTTTTCAATGCATACACCATTTGTATTTCATCAAAATATTCACCTCTTGTTTCATGTCAAACTTCCTTTCCCCATGCAACACTCATTCCTACATGTAATGGTACATGAACACATATACCATCCACATTTAATGTCACTTCTTCTTCTTCATAATTCAGGTGTTCCATTACAATCTATGAACCATTCTAGAGCTAGAATGAAACTATATGAAGGATTATCGGTCACATTATATAATAATTCAAAGTTTACCATCTTCTTTATCCCCATGAATTCTACTGCCACATTCTTTAGTACGCCGAGTGCTTGTCTCAATGATCCATCCGATAACCCGATAATGTATCTCACAGGTTCTAATGTAGGCCTGCCAAACATCTCCCATTTATTTTTATACATCATGTTAACGTCTGCTTTGAGATCAATTAGTACTTTGGTAATGGTGGTGTCAAAGATATCCACTTATAAGTAAATGGTAGACTTGCACCATGTTCATTGAGTATGAAATACATTTCTTTTCTTCTTATTGTGTCCTCCTTCAATCCTGCGGACATGAAGAGTCCTTTATTCTTTGTTCCAATACTTGCTGAATTGTTTCAACTTGTCTACCAACCCATGATTGATTTTTAACTTAGCTAGATATTTTAAGGAAAGGATCTCTTCCTCTACACAACAATTTTTCTCTCTTTCTTCCATGACTTGTGCTTCCTTTACAACCGCCCTACTTTTTCAACTTCTTTTAAGTGCAATCCTAGCCTAATTTATTTATCATTCCACTCCTCCTCATCAGAATAATTTTTTTACTTGTGGTATCCTTATTATTAATGTTTGAGAAGTGGAAAATATGTTAACAAAGGTATTCATTATTTGGTTTTCTCAAGGATGAGACAACGTTTGAAGTCCGGGGATGATGTCGATAGGGATATTCATTATAAAAATTTACTTTATGATGTTTACATGATTTATATGATCCTTATAATATATTGTGGAAGCCAAAAATATATTAGAATGATAATAATGATGAATCTATAGTATTTTACAAAAGAAAAATGATAAAAACCATGATATATGTGTACATATCCACTAATTAGTAGTTAATAATGTAAATAAGTGCTAACCAATGGTTACCACGAGTCATTATGAGTAAAAAATACATAATTTCTTCCTTTTTAAGGTTATTTAATGATGTAAAATGAGGGGAGAAGATAATATCATGAAAATGAGTGAGAAGAGATGAGAAAAACATGAAGAATAAAGAGAGGAATTAATGTGAGAAGTGAGAGAGATGAATATAATTGATATAAACATGTATTTCTAAATTATATGAAATTATGATCAATATATATGTGATGTGTATGGTTTAAACAATTGATGTGTTAAGTATTATGTTTATTCATGTTTAATAAAGGATAAATATTTATTTTATAAGATATATTTACCCTTTTGTATGATTTTATCTCTAGTTTGGGTAAAATGAGTTACTTAGCCCTCACACCACTATTGAGGCTTAAGGTCAATAAAATCAGATGTGCTTAAACTTGGATAAAGTGAATATCCAATGTAAAAGGATTAAATCATGGTTTGATTTGATTTTGATAAAATCAGATGTGATTTGTCTTGATTTGAATTCATATTTGGATTGATTTTCTTAAAGTTAGATAAAATGAATATCCAAATGTTTAAGACTTTGATTTGGTAGGATTGATTTTATAGTATGTTAGGACTGATTAGGATTTTCTTAGCTTTGAATAAAGTGAATATCCAAAGTATAAGGCTTTGATTGATTGGATTTGATATGCTTAAATTTGGATAAAGTGAATATCCAAAAGATAAGGCTTTTGATTGAGATTTGATATGATTATACTTGGATATAGGTACCTAAAATATATGACTTTGTTAGGATGATTTTGATTAAACTAACTTTGACCATAATTGGAAAAAATTGATTTTGATTTTAGATTTGGAAGAGATATGATTTTTATAACTATTTATTGAATTGGATTGAATTTGGATGATATGAGATGTGGAACAAAAATATTTTAAACTAAAAATCTAAATAGTAATGTATTATAGGTTTTTTTATAAATGATTTTCAAATTAAATTGAATTTGGATAATATGATTTGTAGAACAATTTTTTTTTAAATAATAATCTAAATAGTAATGAAATAACTTGGCCCCGATTTGTTAGGATTCCTAAGGATTTGGAAAATTCACTCACCAATGCTTGTCTGATTGAGTACATGCACTAGAAAATTTCTAAATACAGACTATACCCATCAATCAATTAATAATGGGGCCACTATTGTGACAACATTTGGTTTTCCTCACGGGTGATACTACTCAATTAGGATGGGGCACTACCCATTTTGTTGGTCGGTCCTCTCAATGTACCAACTACTTTGGGGTTCATGTGGTACTCCTCACAATGAGTTTTAGGGCTATGCCCAAGTACTTCCCACAATTAAGTAGATGGGTACTAACCCTTATTTGAATGTATAATACAACATTTTTGTATAATTTATTGAAATTTTAGCATAGTTTAATTTGTCTTTGGTAAAGGAAACCTACATGTAAGGTTTTAGTAGTTTGTTTCTTGATTAATATTTCTAAACAAAGTGGTCCTAGAAAATACTAATTAGTGGTTTTCTAGTAAACACAATATTAGAAGAAAAAACATCAAATGATTTTGTCCATTTATGATTCTCAAGATCACTCAAGAGCATGAGAAAAGATAATACGTGGCTTTGATTGAAACAACATAAAATAGAAATGATTGAGAATTTAAGATGTTATCCCTATTTTAATAGATTAAATTTCAGATTAAAGTTTGAAATACACATAAAACCGTAGAACAATAGAAATGAAGATGTTGGAAAGTTGAGAAAAGCAAGTGAAAATTTCCACAAAATGCTAGCACACTTACTATGACGCTAGATTAGAAAAGAGAACAGAGGAAAGTATAGTTATGGTAGCATAAATATAGTAATGGTAGCATAAATATAGTGATGGTAGTGAAAACTATTGAACAATAGCACAAATACAAAGTGATATTAGCGTAAATACTAGAACGATAGTGCAAACACAAGTAATGGTAGTGTTAACATAGTGAGGTAAAGTAAATATAGTGATGGTAGCACAAATATAGTGATGGTAATGCATATTTCATACTATGCAAGCATAAATTATATTACAAAAGCGTAGACCACCTATAGTTGCACAAAAAAATATGGTCAATTTGTCTAGTTTTTTTGATGAATAAATGAAAAAGGTTGGTTTCTCCCACCGACTATGCCAAAAATGCATACATTAGAAATACTAGAAAGTGAAAGAAAATATGTAAATAAAAGTAAACCAGATATTCCTTCATATCTCCTTACAACCTCGATTAGATTGATGAGGCTTGTAATGAAGCATCGCGATTGTTTAATCTCTTAATCAAAATTTTTTATGGATACTCCAAATATGTGCCAAATGGAAGTAGATTTTAGCTACAATCAAAGTGATTGAATGATTGATTTTATTGTTGATTCGTGATCAATTAGACAGTGTAACATTATGTGAAATTAAATGATAATCCAACACAATAATGATGAAAATTTCAAATCTTACAAAGATCATAAATGGAGAGGAATGAGTGATTATTTATAGATGAGGGAAGAGAATCCCAAATACTTAATTTGTGTGGTTAACTTGTCTAATATGAAGTTTTTTTATTTTTTTATTTTTTTATTTTTTGTTTTTTTTTTTTTTTGTTTTATATTAAGGGCAAATAGTTTTGAAGGGACTATACCCTGTATACAAAAGGGCTCAAAAGCCAGATAGCAAAGGTGAGAGAAAAACCTAGAGAAGGGAAAAACGACCAACCTAAGAGGGCTCAACAGCCAAATATGACAATACATGTGAAGAAAGGATCCAAATGAACAATGATCCAAAAAGAAGCAAAAAAGATCAAAAAGCAACCAAAAGAGATTCAACATATAAAAACTCTGCCAAAAAGTAGCTCCAGAACCGCCAGATAACAACAACTTCGCAGCCAAAAAACAACAACACAGCAACCCATTACTTGATAGCCCTGTCAATCTTGGTCTTGATAGCCTGCAACGACATGAAGAAGGCAATGGCAGTGGCCTGAGAGGAGTCTTTCATATCTACCTGAGCAATTGCAATATCCCTTTTCTCTTTAGGGCCCCAAATGTCTTCATTAATCCCACTTAAACTGCAAACACTATGAACATGTTGTTCAATGAAATTATAAATGCTTTTAAGGGCAGATAATATGCAGTCATTGTGACTTTTTGCATTCCCCATTCTGCCATCCAAAGACTGTAACTTCTTGAAGACTTCAGCAATAACCCCCTCTTCATCATCACTTTGAAGAATTCCTTTTCCCTTAGCTCTTTCCATATTTTTTATAGTCCCTTTGAGCTCTTGTATCTCCTTTTCTAACCTATCCACTCTGTCCATCAATTCCTCCTCCTTGGGCTCCTCCATCAGTTTACTGATATGCAGGAGGTTCTCAGCAAGTTCCAGGTCTTTGTGGCTCCTTAGGACCCATTGAGAAGAAGGGATTTTAGCTTTTATGCTCTTGCTTTTCTTGCTGGAAGCAGCAGCTTCAATCTTCCTTTTCAGCAGGGGGAGTGGAAGCGGTGTGAGCAGGTGGAGGTATGGAGGAAGAAGGTGGGGTAGGATTCATGGGGGCAGCTAGAATAGTGGCAATGGATCAGGAGGATAAGCCCTTGGTGCAAAGGGACAACCCTAGAGTGGCTCTGAACTTCCCTAATTGATTTCTCTAGTGAGTTTATCAAATAGTGAGGAAAGATGATGATGATATTTCTATGAAAGTGATTAAGAAATATCAAATGTTTTTGAGGTATAGTCACAAATCTTCCTTCAAGAGTTACATACCTAACAACCATCCTGGCAAGCTCAGCAAAAGGCTCAGGAATCGACGCCACCTTGATGCCAGCAGTCATGAATTCAAGATTCTCCCCATCATCCAGGAACTTCTTGGTCTCCACCTCCCTGTCCACCTTCTTACTAAAGAATTTGGTGCCCTCCAGGCTGAGGCCCGTGATCTGGGCGATGAGCTCTTCCGTGATCTCAATCTCCATGTTACTATATTTGACAATCCGATTCTTCCATCCCTGGGTGAATCTGATAGAAATGTCTTGGTCAAATCCTTGAATCCTTTCAATTAAATTAGACAGACCCCCGATTTGAAGGTAGTTCCAAAGCACCGTATCCTCTTTCCACGCCGGATTGTGGGTCGGTTCAGTTTTGCAAGGCGGACCCCCCATGTTTCCACTATTCCTTTTCTGTTAACTTGTCTAATATGAAGTTAATTGACTATGATTGAATTGTTTAGTTAAGTTTCCAATTATATTGAGGAGTTGAAGTGTTGTTTTGAGATTGCATGGATGAATTATTTTGAGTTGGAAAAGGTTACACAAGATTTTGTATATTTTTATCTTTTGTATTGAAATATTAAATTCATGTCTTTTATTTTATTCACCCAAAAAAGTGACATGAATTTTATATTTTGGAAGGATTTTCTTTAATTTTGGAATGTTATGCTTTATGGAATATGTTTAGTCAACGTATACACATGATTTGATTTAATATAAATTTTTCCTCTTGCATATATTTAATGATTTTATATTTAATTGATTTTTTTCTCTAGTTAACTTGAGATGTTAATTAGTGAAGTAAAAGTGGATAAGAGGTGAAGTGTAAATGGATAATGTAGGATTTATTTAATTATTTTAATATGAAATTAGCTAATAAAATTAACTAATGGGATAGGGGATGAATAATAAGAGTGATAGGATTAATTAATTAATCCTAGGAATGAGATATGAATGTAATAAGGTCTATAGTACAAATATTTAATAATTCAAGACTATGCATGAGTGATAGGAATGCTTAGAGAAGTTATGAGACAATGTCGTAAATGTCATTAAAGGTCGTAAAATAGTGGAATATATCAAAAGTGGTTGTAATGTATTGTGAAGTAATTACGGGGTGATTTTGAATGTTTAGAATGCATGATGCGATATTTTAGGGTGTGTACAATATGCTTAGCATTAATCATGCATAATACACAAATTAATTTTTTTCATCTCAAGGAACATTATTGGTTGAATTAGTTTGCCTCTTGAATACAAGCTTTACACCTATGCAAGCTAAGTTTGATCATAGCTGTCAAATATAATTATCCCACTTTTTACCTTTAGATGCCATGTAGGAGGCCACATGTATAAGTACGAGTGTCGTGGATACTTTATATGATGATGTGTCCCTTGAATTTTTTATTTTTCCTCTAGATTTGGTTTTCAAACTTGAAAATTGTGAGGATTCACATGGGTGACATGAAAGAATACTCATTGAACTTAATGTTATTGCATCCTCGGGCATGAGGTTTTGATTTCTCACATTTGAGAAGTGTAAGAATTTCTTTAGAGTTATTTGTTATATGTGAAGATTGAGTCATCACATTTGAAAATGTACAATCCTTACTTCATTACCTACAAGGAAAATTCAAATTTAAAATCAACTTAATAAATTTTACTAATAATATAGCCTCACAAATGTAAAATGTGATGAAAAATTTCTTGAAAACTAAGAGATGTGAGGAATTTAAAAGTATAAAGGAAATTCCAAAATGTGACCATGAAATAAAATCCAAGTGTGAGTGTGAGTTCTTTAAAATTTTCTAAGTGCAAATACTAAGTAGACATTAAAATGCAAACTTAATAAAGTAATTAGGAAAAAGGAGAAAAATCTTAAGGTAATAAGGATAATATCTAAGTACTGCCATATATTTTAAACTAAAATGGGTCCCTATTTTAAATATTATCAATTTTTAAATGTGGGTGTTATGCAATAATAATTCTCTCATGTGTACTTGTGTTAGTACCGCTCCATGAAGGTATAACCCCCACTTTCATAAAATCCCAAAATTATCTCCCTAGATTACTCCTTGAGGTAAGTTTTACTAAAAATAAACGGTCCTCACACATAAAACTAGTTTCCAAATAGACTTTCCAAGTTTGATTAACATAATTAGTGACTATTTTTTATTATAATAAAGAACATAATTGTTAAAATTATAAAAATAATTCATAATCCTATAGGAAAACAAGTAGGAACTCAATTTGATAAAACTACACAAACAAGAATATAATTCTCTCGACTATAAAATTTTATTTCCAAATCAATTAAATACAATGAGAAATAAGATTCAAACAAATTCAACATTATAGTGTTTAATTTTCCCAATTTCCAAACCACATTTCTAATCCAAATTAAATGCAATAAGAAATCCATTTCAAAAAAATTATTAAATTAAATATTTATTTTTCTTGATTTCCTAACTTTATTTTAAGCCAAAATAAATGCAATTATTAAGCTATCACACAAATTCACAATAAATATCAATACAATTTCCTACTTGTTTTAATGACTCAATCTCATGAAAGTGTAGTTGAGGAAAGAAAAATATATATTTGAGGAGTAAGAAATTGTTAGAGTAGGTATTTACCTTATCTCATGTTCACCTAGGTAATTTATTTACCTTTATTGTATTTATCCTCACCCACTTATGTGTGTGGATATTTATTTTATTTTATTTATATATTAGGGGATATTATCTAGTTGTTAGGTATATTTATTTCCTTGATCTATGGTATTGACTAGATCCTTGATGTCTAGTTCTTTCCTAAATCTATGGTTTTTACTAGTTCTTTCCTTAATTTATGACTTGATCTATGACCTTGACTAGTGCTTAGATTGTTATTCCTTTCTTATATAAGCAAGGTTCATTCTCATTGTATTTTATTGAGTTCCATAATAATATATGATATTGTTTCTCATTTGTTTGCAATAGTTTTATTAAAATTATTCTGGCAAATTGCTTTTATCATATTGATCGTGGTGTTTGATTAACACCTAAGTTCTTGGCTTGGTGTGATCTGGTTATCATTCCTTTTAGAAAATGATTTAATATCTCACTCAAGATGGTTTATCTAGGTGGTGAAAATGTAAACCAAAACCATTATCTAGGATGGTGAATCAAATTGGAATTTTTTTCTTCTATGTTACAAAGATGCTCGATTGACGTGTAACAAGATATTTATGGAAAGACATTTCTTTCCTTTTTTGACAAGGCCCAAGGGTTTTCATGCATAGTTTACAAATTCGGGAAATTCCACAGATTGATATTTTTGGCCATAAAGGTCATTTTCTAAATGGTCTTGAAATAACAAGTTTTACCAGAGCAATTAGATGTGTCTTTCTCGAAAACAAATGACACACCCCATAGTAGTAAGTTGTGCAAACATCCATTGAAATCCTTAGCCCTTGGTCCTATGATATGGTTGTATGAGGGCTTAAAGATTGTGATTCCTAGTAGTAGGTGCTTAACTCCAGCCTAATTTCATTGTTTTTGTCTTGAAGAAAAGAGCATTTTATTCTGTTTTAGTGGAAACTAAAATAAATAATAGAGAATAATATTCAAAATCTTGTATATTTTTATGGGTAACTCAGATTTGAGAGCCATTTTTGCAACAAAAAAAACGTGCTCTTTCCATTGGAAACATTTATTTTCAGAATCCCACTATAATTATAAAGTGTCATATTATAACACACACTCATTATAAAGTACCAAAATCTAGGGAGATCTTGTTGCATTGCTTGGGGTCTTGTTACATTGCTTGGTTCTTGCATTTCTTTTGGTTATTTTTTTAGAATGGCATCTTTATCTACTTCTACATTAGATCATGTTAAGCCATTAACAACACATAATTACCACACATGGAAACCAAGAATGGAAAAAGCAATTAATTAGAAATGATAATGGGATTTAACTTCTTTATAAAAACCATTGTTCACTAGAGAATATGAGAAATTTCACTACTAGTGCAAGTTTGATGAGTGTATGGGTTTGATAACTTATGTAAGTGATAGTCTTTTGTTTCATTTGGAAAAATGTGACTCTCCTTTCAAAATATGGGAGAAATTTAAGGATTTATTTAGTAATTTAGATCATATGAGAGCCATGCAACTTGAAATTAATATCACCTCTCTTAATCCTGAAGATTTTCCAACAATTATAGACTATCTTACCAAGTTCAAGAATTTGTTGACACAATTGAAGGGGAGTGGAAGAGATAATAAATATGAAGAGTGTGTTTACTTGATTCTATCCAAGTTGAGAGGACCATTTCAAATATTTCTTCTACCTTTTCTCTAGCATGGATACCTTAGGTGACACATTAAAAATTCCTAACTTAGAAACATTTTGTGAAAGACTTACTAGGGAAGAATCCAAATTGTCTAACCTTGAGTCTTACACCTCTCAAAAGGCATTAGTTGCATCTAATCCTAAGGGCAAGGGAAAATAAAAAGTAAAACCAAATCCACCCCTTCTCCATCTCAAAATTCTCTTAAACCCAAAGAAAACAACTCTAAACCCTAGGAGTCTTCTAAATCCAAGAATAAGTCTAGCCTTTCATGATAGTTTTATGGGGGTGGTGGTCATAAAGAACATAGGTGTTATAAGAGAATGCAATCCTTAGAGGATGCAATCAAGAAACACAAAATTCTATCTCCATTTCACCTTCTTCTAATCAATATGGAAAGGCACTTAATGTTGTTGGGAGATCTCAGTCACCACTTGCAGATAGTTGTGTTATAGATTTTGGTGCTTCTCATCACATGATTTCTTCCAAGGAGTCTTTTGTTTCTCTAGGTTCAATTTCTACTTCCAAAATTGAGGTTAAAGATTATTCATTTATTTGTGTTAAAGGAAAAGGTGACATACACCTTGATGGTGGCATTATCTAAGATGCAATGTATGTTCCTAACATCACCACAAAGTTTATTTCTCAGTATATAAAATTTGTCATTTTGGTCAAGGAAAAATAGTGACTATTACACCACATGGAGTAGAAGTACGAAATTTGTTGGAGCCTCATTCACTTTTTTCTCAAGGTATTGTTGATAATAGTTCTAGACTATATCACTTTGAGGGTTTTGATTAAACTTCCTCTATAGGGATAGGATTGGTTTCTCATGTAGATTCGTAGAGTAAGCTTTGACATGAAAGATTTGACATCTCAATTACATATATTTGAAGGAGTTGAGAACTCATGGTATGGTTTATGATCTTCCTAGAGTTTCTTATCTTGAGGGAGTTTGTCATCATGGTTGTGCATTAGGGAAACAACACCAAGATCAATTTCCTAAGAATTTTTCCAAGAGAGCTTCTTCACCACTTGAGCTTGTGCATAGTGACTTGATGGTTTTTCCTACCCCCTCTTTCAATGGAACTAAGTATGCACTTACCTTTATTGATAATTTATCGAGGCATACTTGGGTTTATTTTCTCAAGTAAAAAAGTGATGTTTTTCACACTTCAAATTATTCAAGGATTTGGTCAAGAAATAATATTCTAGTTACATAAAGAACCTTCACACTGATAATGGGGAGTACTTCAGCAATGAGTTTTCTGAATTTTTTGAAACTCAAGGCATTGTTCATCAATATTTTATTCCTCCTACTCCACAATAGAATGGATTAGCATAACAAAAGAATAAAAATTTGAAGGAAATGGATAGTTATATGATGTATTCTAGAGATTTACCTCCTATCTACTTGGGTAGAATCGAGTTAATTGTGCTAACTACATTCGAATCACACACAAGACATAAGGCACTTGAGCATTTGAATCTAGATGAATCTTGGTCCAACACTAAGTTAGATGTCTCATTTTTTGAGTATTTGGGAGCTATGCTTAGGCCTTTTTTGCCAAAGAAGAAAAGGAAATCCTTAAATAAGAAGATAAAACCTTTGATCTTTGTAGGGTATTGTGAGGACATGAGAGCTTATCAAATGTTGGTACCTGATACTCATGACGTTATTTTTTGAACACATGTTCATTTTGATGAGCACTTCACTCCTCATGATTCTTCATCTTCTTCCATGCAGACTTCTTCTTCTTCATCTCATCTTGAGGATCTTTTTTTGAGGAGTTTAATGAGGCGATATAGATGTCATTGAGGATCCTATTCCCACTAATGTTGTTATTATGCCTAAGTGGGCTCGTACTAAATTTTCTTAGAAATACCTTTCATACAAGATATTCCACCCACTAGGAATAATCACACACATTATACATGTTTTGAAATTAAGTTTGTAGTTTATGAGGATCCACAGTATTTTTCATAGGCTCATGGGATACATGTGTTGGATGATGTGATGATAGTTGAGTATTCTTCTGTGATGAAGAATCATACTTGAGATTTAGTATCTCTTCCTAAAGGAAGAAATATAGTTAGGTGTAAGTGTGTATACCAAACCAAATACGTAATTGATGGGTCCATTGACAAGTATAAGGCTTGTCTTGTTACAAAGGGTTTTTCACAAGTTGAAGGTATTGATTACTTTGAGACATTTACACTCATTGCTAAGATGGATTTTGTACACCTTGTACTTGTTATTGCTACATCACAGGGGTGGCCTATATACTAGATGGATGTGAATATTTCTTTCTTACATGGATATTTACAAGAGGAAATATACATGGAGCAACCTACTAGATTTGTTTAGGATTCTTCTCTTGTTTGTAGACTCCAAAGGTCTCTCTACGCTCTCAAATAATCCCCTCGGGATTTGTATGAGAAGATGGATTATTTTCTTCTATCTATTAGTTTTGTTTGTTTCCACTATGATCATACAATGTATCTCCAACATGTTGGTGAGGATATTGTGATACTTGTCTTATATGTTAATGATCTGTTACTTACTAGAAGCTCTTCTTCCCACATTCGACTATTCAAATGCCTCTTTCTACACAGCTTTAACATGACATATCTTTGGTTATTTCATTATTCCCTTAGTTTGGAGATTTATTAGATGATTAAAGGATTCATTTAAGTTAGAAAAAGTACACCCATGATCTTCTTCAAAGGCTTTGATATGGTTGATTGCAATCCAAATCCATCTTCTTTTAGTCCGGGGTTACTCGACTTCCACATATACCACTCCACTTTATGATCCTACTTTGTATAGGTAGTTCTTTATAATTCTCATGTACTTGACCCATACTCACCTCAATAATTCATTTGTAGTAGGGCTTATATCTCGGTTTGCACATTCTCCTCATAGTAGTCACTGAAACCTGCTAAAAGATTTTGCACTATTTACAAGGAACTTCCCACTTGGGCCTACACTATACTAGGGGTTCTACTCACATATATAGATTAATAATGGGGAGGTTTTATTGATGACAAACATTCCACTTCCTGCTATCTTTTTTTCTTGGTTCTTCTCTAATTTCTTGGGCAAGCAAAAGTAATATGCTATTGCACTTTCGTCTTCAAAGGTAGAGTACATGGAAGAAGTTTATTTGATTCAAAAATTCTTTAGCTTTAACATTTATTGGATGTCATTTGGATTCCCATGATTTAATGAATGTACTTTGATGTGATGGTTGAAGTGCAATTCAAATTTCTCACATCCCAGTTGAGTTGCACCAACGGACCAAACATATGAGATACTTCAAACATATTGAGATACACATACTTCCACATGTATGGTGTTCTTTTCATCAACACATTAGAGTACATTCTTTATTTTAGTTTTATGAATCCTTTTGCATCACCTCACTACCTTGATTTTTGTGGTATGCTTGGGGTTTCAAAAGTTGTTCTTGTGGGGTGTATTGAGAACATATTTCTTCTTTTTATTCTTCTTCTTTCCTTTTAGTAGGATTATTTCCTTCTTTTGGTTCGATATTTCTTCATGGATATATTGTACATGAGTACCTGATCGTGCCTAGTTGTGTGGATATGCCACTTTATTTTAGTTACCTTAGATTCACTTGAGGGTGGATGTTAGAGTAGGTATTTACCTTAGCTCATGTTCACCTAGGTACTTTATTTACCTTTATTTTATTTATCCTCACCCACTTATGTGTGTGGATATTTATTTATTTATATTTAAATATTAGGTGGATATTATGTAGTTGTTAGGTATAGTTATTTCCTTGATCTATGGCATTGACTAGATCCTTTATGTCTAGTTCTTTCCCAAATCTATGGTCTTGACTAGTTCTTTGATGACTGGTTCTTTCCTTGATTTATGACTTGATCTATGACCTTGACTGGTGCTTAGATTTTTATTCCTTGCCTATATAAGAAATGCTCATTTTCATTGTATTTCATTGAGTTCCATAATAATATATGATATTGCTGCTCATTTGTTTACAAAGGTTTTATTAAAGTTATTCTAGAGAATTTATTTTATCTTATTGATCGGGTGTTTGATGAGAACTTGATTTCTTGGCTTGGTAAAATTTGGTTATCGTTCCTTTTAGAAATGATTTAATATCTCATTCAAGATGGTTTATCTAGATTGGTGGTAATGTAAACCAAAAAGAATAGAATTTCTTGCATAACATGCCTAATTTCATTGAATCCTTAAATTACTTATAATAAGGTGCTCAACATACCCCATTGTGCTTAATAGGTTATACGCATGAAACATACCCTCATTGATTATACATACATTAAAAAAACTAAGGGTTTACACATGACTACATGCTCTATTTTTATACAAAACCCACGATCTTTGATCACATGCAAAAACAAACCATCTAGGAGTAAAAATTAATAATAAATATTCTTGCATGGATTTTAAGCGGTTTAGGGATCAATTTTGAAAAGAGAATTAACTAGTCTCATACCAAAACTAAGTGATCACAATAATACATTGTGATCACTAACTAATCTAGTATTTCAATTAGGTTTTATAATACTAATTTTTTTACTAATTAGCTAATCCCATACCAAGTTCAATATTTATAATTTTAATAGAAGAAAGAATGCATCATTATTCTATAAAAATTTAAAAGGAATTTATTGAACATCTATAACCACTTTAATTTCTCTTTTAACATATTTATGAAGAACCTATGCCTATTTAAATCCATTTTATTTACCTACATTCAATATTCTTGAGTTACGTACAAAACTACATTACTATAAGTCTAAAGTTTATCTAAAAGGACCAAGATTCCTTCCATCCTATGATACATTAATCTTGAGAACACTTACTCAATTTATCATCTAGTATTCATTTTTATCTCGAACATTTAGAATTAATGTATTATTAATACTCTATCATTCCCTTACAATATATACATTTAATAAGGGTTTTTTCGTAGATACTTATTTAGTGTTCATTTATCGTTATCATCTATGAAGTGGTATTATTTCAATGAATAATTGTCTCTGCTTAAGTTCATTGAAATTTAAAAAAATAGTATAACTTCATTTAGTTGAAACATAGGCCTCGAGATCAAAAGGAATTATTAGTTATAGGAATACAACAATCCATTGTGGTTTTATATTTTCTTGAAAAAAATATTGAGCTAATCTCACAGTATAACCATATATATTTTCTTCTTTAAAGTTTTTGAAGTTCTTACTCATTTAAATCATCATTTATTTAATGATGATATTATAGGGGAATCCTTTTGGAAAAATAAATCGATGCCAAGATGGTAATACAATTACTTAAACTATATTCATCTTATTTTTTAAAAACCCCATGACATTTTTATTTCCCACTCCACACTACAAAATGTAATACCCTTATTTTTCCTAAGAATTTGGAAGGGAATCCTAGGTGATGGTGCCCAAATCTACACCACCTCGGGAGCCAAGAAACATTTTCAATGTGAATCATATACTTAAAGTAAATTAGACCAAATATATGGTCGTTTTGTAGCTGGGGACATGTTTGATTAACTCTTTTGAACTTGACTTTGGAAAATATTAGGCTCGCACGAGAAAAGGGGATGACCTTCCCTACTACTTTAGGTTCTACCTCTAACTAGGGTGAGAAGACCCAATTTGTGACATGTGATTATAATAATGATGGGTGAAATTGAAATCTCTAAAAGTTCTCTTTGAGATATGAAAGCAAATCTTGGAAAATCACAATCAATGCAAGCACTATTTAACTCTCACAAGTTGTCACTCAAATAATGTATATATCTTTCAAAATAGGACTTCAGGTCAATCTAGACATTATGGATCAATGTTTTTTTCTGTATATTTATTAAAGAGAGGGTGGAAATGGTAAAATCCCTTAGAAAATGGTTTCGAGTAGGGAAATATGGATAATTCAAAAGGATTTAATAATTGTGAGTCATAATTTATGTTTATGAATGGAATATTAAAGCAAGTTGATTATACAAATTTCACAAGAAAACCTTACAAATTCCTAAATATTTCCTCAAGGAAAGAAAAACACATCACACAACTAGTATCAACCCTTTAACTAGAAGGTATGCACTAATGGAGGCCCAAGAGTACAAGATTTCACACAATATTTGAGAATTTAAACACAAAAGATCATGCTAAATCCTCAAACAAAATTTACAGATCCTGATCAACTATGCTCAAGATACACTCAAAATCTTACTAAAATATTCTCAAATGAACAACAATAACATGGATTTAAAACTATTTATCACATTACATAAAGAAATCTCCATTTATAATGCAATTGTAGTTTCCAAAATGCTTCAAATCTAGACAAAATCCAAAATAAGCCCCTTGCTCATTTTTGGCTAACTTCCTTTCATTCCTTCCTTCCTTGTGCCTCAGTTGAATTTTTTTCACTTTTTAGGCACTCAAAATTTTTTAGAAATGGTTTCATTGATAGAGAATCTTCTCATCTTTCCAGAAAGGTAAAGTTTTCCTTCTAACTCCTTGTATTTTGCAAGTTATGGCTCAACGGAGTTTTGGAGGGAAATTTTCCTGGGAGGTCCACACCAATCAAAGAGCGCCACGTGGTGGAGGAATGGTGGGAGCAGAGGTAAAATTGAAATTTTCACCAAGGATTGGTCAGGGGCATGCAAAAGAAAATTTTGGCCCAAGGCCCACCATCCAATAGGAAGTGGCCACATGTGTCCATGGGGGCATCGGAGGTCGAATCGGTGGGGAGAAGTTAGAAAAATTTCCAAGGTTGGCGCAAAAGGAAAAATCTCGGCCCCAAGGCCCACCAAAAATAATGAGGAGATGCCACATGTCCACAAACTAGGGGGCGGAGGCATGGGGGGAATTTTTTTCCATTTCCAAAGTGTGGCAAATGGCAATAAACTCCACCCCCGATGGCCCACACCAATCAAAGCATGCCACGTGTCCATGTGGCCGAAAAAAAATCTTAAGGCGGGTCCGACAGAGGAAAAGAGTTGGTTTAGGCCCACACCAATGGAAAGGTGCCATGTGTCCTATTCGGGGAAATGGTCGAGTCAATGGAAAATTGGAAGCCCGTCCCCCGCGCCAGCAAATGGAAAGATGCCACATGGCATGGCATCGAGGGGCAGGCGGAGGCGCGGCGCACAAAGGAAAATTTTCCAAAATCTCAAAAAGGGCGTAAATGATCATATGGAGCCCACATCCAATCAAGACATGCCACGTGGCATCGAGTGGTGGGGGTGGAGATTTTTGGGGAAATTTTCCCAAATTTCAAAAAGGGGAAAATTTTAAACTTTCATCCCGCCAACCCATTTTTGGCCCTTTTTTTCCCTAAATCTTCAAGAGGGGCATAACTTTTGATCCAAAGCTCATATTTTTTCACGTTCTTGGTGTCATTGGAAAGATGGTGAAATTATCTACATGATGGAGGGTTAATTTTGTATTTTGATGGAGAATTTTGGGAGAAAATTGAAGAAACGTCCCTGGCATGGAAAAAAACATAGAATTGACATTCAACCACCAAATTTAATGAAGTATGGTCATTTTTTTGATCTATAAAACAATGTACTTCTAAGTATGGGTTCATCCATGAAGCCCATCACTCTACAGAAAATTTGAGGAATCTGGTTGGTGGTTGAATTCATAAATCCATTTTTCCCACATTTTTTTTTTCTCTCTTCTTCTTGACCATTAAAAGCCAAATTTGGCTCATTTGTAAAGGGTTGGACATATTTTTCTCTGCAAGCTCTCTTTTCTTCCTCAGTAGGAGATTTGTAGAGTTCCATACCTCTCATATAGACTACAACACATGTTTTTCCTCCTGGCCATTGTAATGCATTGTATTGAACTTGGGAATGATAATGTATGTTCTGTGATTGATTTTTCCAATCCTTTCATGTGTTTATCATTGTCTTTTGATCTCTCATTACATTCTAGAAATCTGTGCATATTTTGTGTTGTATTTCTTATGATCTGTGTAAATCTTGCAAAGTAGATGTTCACCACTCCCTTGGTGTATCACCACTTTCAATTAGTTTTATTTCTTCTGCATCCTTTATCTCTGTCCCCTTGGAATTTAGAGTAGGGTCTAGTATTAAACCTCTACAAAGTTCATGTATACACCTGATCAGAGGAGTGAAGGAACCAACCTTTAATCTGGAGGGTCTTTTCCCAGTTTTTGCAAGTCCCACACTTGGGGAAAGGATTCAATGTTGTGCAATCACACTAGATGTCCATTATCAAACTAGAAATCTGAGAAAACATCCAGAGGGTGCTGCTGATTTGCACTAATAGTTTTGGCACACCCGGTGGGACCTTAGAGGTCTTCATCTTCATTACAACAAAGTTTGATGTGCTTTTGTTGTAATTTCTTTCTTGAAAAGAGCCCTGATCTACACATCTGGTGACTCCCAAAAGGAAAAAAATCAACTGGTTTTAGCAGTCCAAGTCTGAAAATTCATGAGAAGGATCCACACAAGGTCAAGGGCCAGAGAAGAAGGGTTTTCTGAGTATCTACAGCTATCCCTAGGAAGAAGGCAGAGGGGAAGAAGAATTCAAAGGTCTCCATCTCCACCAAACAGACTCTATCAACTCCTCCACCTGGTAGACCTTTCACCCAATCAACAAGGGTTCTCAGGCCAATCAGAATGGCACAACACAACCCTTATGTCAACTTCACTAGTAGCAGCCCACTTTCTCTCAATGCACAAAATCTAGTTCCAGTTGCAGCATTGAAGAACATTCCATATTTCACTGGAGAAAATCAGACCACTCCTAGTGACCATGTTAAAGACATTGCTAATGTTTGTGCAATCCATGAGATTGTTGAGATGCAAATTGTTGTCAAATTATTGGCATCTTCATTCAAAGGGAAAGCCTTGCAATGGTTCAGGAGCCTTGGGGTAGGCTCTATCCAAAATTGGAACCAGTTGTGCATAGCTCTCCATGAGTAGTTTGGAGAAAAGGGAGATAATTTGTCTCTACTAGAACAATTGACAACTATCAAGAGAGCTCCCAATGAGCAGCTAACAGACTTCAACTTCAGATTTCAAAGAACATGGGATAGAATCCCAGTGGCAGTAAGGCCAATAGCTAAGGTGCTTTTTCTATACTATCTCAAAGCTTTAAATTCTGATATTTCTATGTTAATTCAATCCATGGGAGGTACAACTATACCTGTAGCTTATAACATTGCCATTAGAGCTGAAAATTGTCTGATTCAAGCCGGTAAGCTGGCTCCTAGGCCTCCCATGCCCTTGTATCCAAACTTGGAAAGTCCAAGCACTAGTCAAGCACCTACTTTAGCTCCTATTCCCACTCCTAGAAATCAGAGTTCAAATGAAACTTCTACTTCATCCTCTAGTGCCTCAAATGAACTTCAAGAAGTCATGAAACAATTACAAAATTTAGGCAATGAGCTGGTTACACTCAAGAGGCAGCAAGCCCAAAGTTTTAGACCTTCTTATCAGTCTCAAGCTCAGCCTAATAGGCAACCATATCAGCCTAATAGGCCACCCAATCCAGCTACAAATCAAAATCAAGTAAGGCCTCCTACCAATAGACCATTTCAGCCCTATAATCCCAATGTTGCATCTACCTCTAAAGCCTTAGTGCCAATGCAAAATAATATAGCTCAAGAGTATGAGTGGTGTTTCCCATGCAATGAACCTCACAACCAGTCTATGTGCTTCAATGGTGCTTTGAACCAAGCCTTGATGGTGACAAAAACTGGCATAGAGGGTGAGGTGAGCCAAGAAACAAACCAACAACAAGGAACATCCCAACAAAATACAACTCCAAATGAGACTACACTTGTGAATTGGCAAGCTGAGGATTTTTGTGGTATGAATCAAGCAATTTCTCATAATGTAGCAGCTAACACAAGGTCAAAGAAGAGGAATATTGGTGAAGGGAAGTCATTGGCTCCAGGTGATCCACAACATTCCATCACTCCCCAAGGTGTTGGCAAGAAAAATGCAGTTCCAAACATGCAAGGACAGCCCAAGCCACCTTCTAGACCAGCTCAAATACCAGCTGTTGCAGCCCATGTACAAGAAAAGAGTGTGTAGGCTAGGGGGCAAGAAAAGAGATGTTTCATCCCCATTTAGCATCATTGAACAAATGAAGAAGACAAATGTGAATATATCTATGTGGGAATCACTATCCATCCCAGGCCAAAGGGATCTCCTACAAGCTGCCATGAAGAATTGGTCAACTCCAAATCAGCAAGCTCATATGCAAGAGAAGGTACTCACAAATGCTGCTCAACCTAGAAGGGAATCATGGAGGACAACAAGGTAAAGTTTTGAAGCCCCCTCCATTCTATGTTTCATTGATCATTGGGGATAAACTAGTACACAATTGTATGATTGATTCTGGGGCAAGTAGTTCTGTAATGCCCAAGCAAATAGCTGATCAGTTGGGTCTCCAATATGAAATCATATCCAAAGGAGTGGTGCAACTAGATGGGACAATAGTAACAATAGTGGGAGTAATTAAATATTTGAGCCTTACTTTGCATGCATGCCCCAATGTCACTATTTTGCAAGATGTCTCAGTGATAGATTTACCACCACTTTTTGCCCTATGTTTGTCAAGAGATTTCACAGCTAGAATTGGAGGCTATTTATCTACTGATTGGTCACACATGTTGTTTAGAACAAGATATGGAACCAAGGCCACAATCAGGTCTGAACCTATTGCAAACTTTCACATTGAGCCTCATACCCCAAGCCAAATCAATGCCAACTGTTCAACATTTGATCAAGAGGATTATCCAAGCACGGATGAAGCTGACACCAAAGTTGGAAGCATCCCAGATTTGACTCTTGATGAATGGGCAAGCAAAGGTACATGCTTTTGACCCCTACCAGGAAATAGAGGAATCTAACTAGGAGTTTATTACATGCATGAAGAAAATCAGCCTATTCCTAGCATCACCAAGCCAGACCATAAGGATGACAATGAGGTATGGCAGCTATTTTTTGATGGATCAAGAAGTAGACAAGGTGCAGGTGGGGGAGCTATGCTTGTTTCACCTCAAGGCATTAAATATTATTCAGCTTTTAGATTTCAGTTTGCATGTTCTAACAACACTGCTGAATATGAAGCTTTGATACAAGGATTGCATTGGTCAAGGAAAAGAGGTATCAAAAACTTACAAGTCTTTGGTGATAGTGAGCTGATTGTTAATCAAGTTAAAGGGCAGCATGCTACCAAAAATGACCTGCTCAAGTGTTATAAGAATAGGGTGTGGGACCTCATTGAGGATTTTGAAGGCTTTGGCATCAATTCCATCCCTAGGAAAGAAAACCAAGTTGTTGATAGACTTGCAGCAGTTGGGGCAGCCTTTGATGTTGTGGAAAGTATCAAGGAAGACAAAGTGCAGCCAAGCATTCATGTGATTGTGAGGCCATCAGTGCTAGACAATAATGTAAGTTGGCAAGTGTTTGAAAGTGACCAACAAATCATCAATTTCTTGTAAGAAGAAGTTGAGTTCTCAGCCAAAAATCAGGAAAAGTTAGAACAACAATATGGTGATCAAGTGGTACAGCTGAGAACAAAAACAAACTACCAAAAGGACTTGTCACTTTGGAGTCCATTTTTAATCCTAATGATCAATTTAGGAAAGAGAAAGAAAACATCCAAGTCAAGGGAGAAGATTCGGTGCCCATCTCAGTGGGAGAAGGAAAATCACTTCAAATTGGTAAAGTGGCAACCGAGCAAGAAAGGTATGAGTTCATGAAACTTTTCCAAGAGTTCCCAGATGTATTTTCTTGAGCTATGAAGACTTGAGAGGTTTCAATCCCAAGCTAGCTCAACATACAATTGAATTGGATCCAAGTGCTAAGCCCATCAGAAAAAACAAAGGCCAGTCAATCCACACATGGAGCCTCTCATGAAGAGGGAATTGAATAAGTTAATAGAGGCAAGTATCATATTTCCCATCAAGCATTCTAGTTGGGTAGCAAAACTTGGTTCCAGTTAGAAAGAAGAGTGGAGAAATCAGATTGTGTGTAGACTTTAGAGATTTGAATAGAGCATCCCTCAAGGATCATTACCCACTTCCCTCTATGGAGCAGATTTTGCAAGTTGTTGCTGGCTCTGAGAGGTTTTCATTGCTAGATGGTTATTCAGGGTATAATCAGATCATGGTAAAGGAGGATGATCAGTTCAAGACTACCTTCACCACCAAATGGGGAACTTATGCATATAGAAAAATGCCATTTGGGTTGTCCAACGCTGGAGCTACCTTCCAAAGGGAAATGGATATGGCATTCAAGGGATTGATCAACAAAATGGTGCTGATATATCTAGATGATATTACTATATTTTCTAAAAGTGCAACAGATCATCTCTTTCATTTGAGACAAGTGTTCCAAAGATGTAGAAGATTTGGGGTATCCTTGAACCCCAAGAAATGTATTTTCCTAGCTCATGAGGGAAAGCTCCTAGGCCACATTGTTTCCAAAGAAGGATTAGCAATTGATCCAGAGAGGGTTGAAGCAATAAAAGCACTGCCATTACCAAGTCATAAGAAGGCCCTTCAAAGTTTCTTGGGAAGAATCAATTTTGTTCGAGGTTTGTTCCAGATTTTGCAGCCCTTGTCAAGCCAATAACCATGATGTTGAAGAAAAGTATGGCTTTCAAATGGATAGCTGAAGGTAAGGCAAGTTTTGAGGCAATCAAAGAGGCTATCTCACAAGCTCCAACTCTCATTAACCCAGATTTCTCCAAGGATTTTATCCTTTATGCATTTGGAGGTGATGATACAATCTCTACAATTTTAGTACAACAGAACAAAGAAAATGCAGAGCAGCCAATTGCCTTCTTTAGCCAAATCCTGGAGGACTATGAGGTGAGATATTCTTTCATTGAGAAGCATGTTCTTGCAGTGATTAGGAGCTTGAAGAAATTTAAGCATCTAGTTTCAAATAACAAGGTTCAACTACTTGGTTTCTCATGTGGGAGTTAAGGACTTCCTCCTCAACAAAGACCTAAATGAAAAACATGTAGGGTGGATTACTCATGTCATGGAGTATGACATTGAGATCAAAGTCACCAAGCTGGTCCGAGGAAAGGGATTATGTGAATAGCTGGTCTTGAGAAAATCAATGGAAGCAAGCAATGAGAAGGATGTTGTTTTGGCATTGCAAGACAACCAAGAACAAAGAGGTGTTCAAGAAGAGAATGATGGTGTACTCACTCCTTGCTTGGACCCAAGACATAGTGCACTTCCTACAAATAGGCCTATGCCCTCCAGAGATGAACAAAACCAAGAGAAGGCACTTCAGATTGTAGGTTGTCCCATATGCACTTGTTGATGGTGTTTTGTTCAAGAAGGATGTAAATGGAGTGCTGCTGAGATGCATTGGGACAAACCAAATTAATAGAATGCTAGAAGAGTTCCATGGTGGATCAGCTGGGGGCCACTTTTCTCCAAGAGTGATAGCCCTCAAGATTATGAAGGCTGGCTATTATTGGCCCAAGGTTTTTGGTGATTGTTATGCATGGATCAAGAGGTGCAAAAATTGTGCATTCTTCACAGGAAAGGAGAGATTAGCTGCCCTTCCATTGCACCCAATTTCAGTTGACCAGCCATTCATGCAATGGGGTTTGGACTTCATTGAGTCATTAACCCAAACTCAAGCCAAGGACACAAGTGGATTCTAACAAGCAATAGACTACTTCACCAAATGGACTGAGGCAGTGGCACTTAAAGAAGCAAATGAATCTAGCATTCTAGACTTCTATGAGGGGATAGTAACCAGATTTGGTATACCTACCACTATAATATCAGATAATGCTTTGGCATTCATAGGATCAAAGGTAACTAAATGGGCTGTTAAAAATGGGATTTATCTAGCACTTCATCAAATTATTACCCTCAAGGTAATGGCCAAGCTGAGTCTACCAACAAGAACTTGTTAAAGATCATCAAGAGGACTCTTGATGAAAATCAGAGGACTTGGCACACCAAATTGAAATCAGCCTTGTGGGCTGATAGGATAACTCCCAAGAGATCCACTAGGTAACTCTCCATTCAGACTTGTTTATGGAAGAGAGGCAATCTTGCCCATGTCACTTGAGTTGCCAACATTGGAACTCATGAAGCAATTGGAGTTGTTGGAGTTTGAACCCATGGAGGTTAGATATGCAGAATTGATGGAGCTCCAAGAAATCAGAGAGCATGCAGCCCAAACAATGGAGAAGGACCAAGCCTTGATCAAGAGGACCTTTGATAGGAAAGCCAAGGCTAGAACCTTCCAAGTTGGAGATTTAGTGTTGAAATGGGATGCAGACCGAGCAAATCCAGGAAGGCATTCAAAGTTTGATGCCATTTGGAGTGGCCCTTATATGGTCACAAAATGTAAGAACAACAATGCCTTCCAATTGTCTACATTGGATGGTGAAGAACTATAGATTCCAGTTAATGGAATCCATCTAAAGCATTGCTACTAGAAAGGAAAAAACTCTCCACCTTGTACATATTAGCTTAGATTTTCATTCCTCCAAGTGCTTGTGCACATTGTTTTGTTGTAGCTTAGTTTTCCATTTCCCTAAGTGCTTTGGCACAAGCTTTTTGTCCCAAGAATGCATTTTTGCAGGCCATGTTCCAGATCAAGTGATGTTCTACTCTCACATTTTCCTTCTTGAAAATTTTCTAATGAGTTGAGAGTACCAAGTAGTTAATTTGATGACCCCATGCCCAATGGATTGCTTCAGAAACTGGTAACTTCATCCAAAGAGGAAGATGACCCCCGAGTCACCAAAATTGTTATCCAAAATAAGCCCCTTGCTCATTTTTTGGCTAACTTCCTTTCATTCCTTCCTTCCTTGTGCCTCAGTTGAAATTTTTTTCACTTTTTAGGCACTCAAAATTTTCTAGAAATGGTTTCATTGGATAGAGAATCTTCTCAACTTTCCAGAAAGGTAAATTTTCCTTCTAACTCCTTGTATTTTGCAAGTTATGGCTCGACGGAGTTTGGGAGGGAAATTTTCCTAGGAGGTCTCATGCCCAATCGAGATGCGCCGTGGTGGAGGAATGGTGGGGAGCGGAGGTAAATTTGAAATTTTCACCAAGGATTGGTCAGGGCACACAAAAAGGAAAATTTTGGCCCGAAGGCCCACCATCCAATAGGAAGTGGCCACGTGTCCATGGGGGCGTCGAGGTCGAATCGGGGGAGAAGTTAGAAAATTTCCAAAATTGGCACAAAAGGAAAATCTCGGCCCAAGGCCCACTAGCCAATGAGGAGATGCCACGTGTCCATGAACAGGGGGGTGGAGGCATGGGGGAAATTTTTCCATTTTGCCAAAGTGTGGCAAATGGCACAATAAACTCCACCCCAATGATGGCCCGCGCGCCAATCAGAGCATGCCACGTGTCCATGTGGCCGAAAAAAATCTTAAGGTGGGTCCAGAGAGGAAAAGAGTTGGTTTAGCCCACACCAATGGAAAGGTGCCACATGTCCTATTCAGGGAAATGGTCAGAGTCAATGGAAAATTGGAAGCCCACGTCCCGCGAGTGAATGGAAAGGTGCCACGTGGCATCGGAAAGCGGCAGCAGGAGCATGAGCGACAAATGGAAAATTTTCCAAAATCTCAAAAAGGGTAAAATGATCATATGGAGCCCACATCCAATCAAGATGTGCCACATGGCATCGAGAGGTGGGGGGTGGATTTTTTGGGGAATTTTCCCAAATTTCAAAAAGGGGAAAATTTTAAACTTTCATCCCGCCAACCCATTTTTGGCCCTTTTTGCCCTAAATCTTCAGAAGGGCATAACTTTTGATCCAGAGCTCATATTTTCACGTTCTTGTGTCATTGGAAAGTCTAGTGAAATTATCTACATGATGGAGGGTTCAATTTTGTATTTTGATGGAGAATTTTGGGAGAAAATTGAAGAACGTCCCTGCATGGAAAAACATAGAATTGACATTCAACCACCAAATTTAATGAAGTATGGTCATTTTTTTGATCTACAGAACAATGTACTTCTAAGTATGGGTTCTTCCATGAAGCCCATCACTCTGTAGGAGTGAAATTTGAGGAATCTGTTGGTGGTTGAATTCATAAATCCATTTTTCCCACATTTTTTGCTTTCTCTCCTTCTGCTTGACCATTAAAAGCCAGATTTGGCTCATTTGTAAAGGGTTGACATATTTTTTCTCTGCAAGCTCTCTTTTCTTCCTCAGTAGGTGGATTTGTAGAGTTCCATACCTCTCATACAGACTACAACACATGTTTTTCCTCCTATCCATTGTAATGCATTGTATTGAACTTGGGAATGATAATGTATGTTCTGTGATTGATTTTTCCAATCCTTTCATGTGTTTATCATTGTCTTTTGATCTCTCATTACATTCTAGAAATCTATGCATATTTTGTGTTGTATTTCTTATGATCTGTGTAAATCTTGCAAAGTAGATGTTCACCACTCCCTTGGTGTATCACCACTTTCAATTAGTTTTATTTCTTCTCGCATCCTTTAAACATAAAACATACACAAACTGATAAGGTATAATTTAGGATCTGAAATGAAGCAAATAATACAAACAGAGGATTGAAACCCATTCACAGAGCTTGCATTATCATTTCAATGTCAAAACACGCATTACACCCTCAGAGAGGTAAAAGAAAACTGTTACAATCCTTGGAGAGGTCTGATCCTTGCATCAATCACTTGCTGGAGGTGAAAGAAGAAGTCTGCTATGCCCAAAAATGTTCCCCCTTTAGAAATGAGCCAAATCGCTTTTACATTGGTAAGGGTCGAGCCTGGGGATGAAAACGTACAAAGACATGAGAGCCCATCCCTCCTCGACTCAGAGATGCATTAAAATGGCATGGGGACCTTTACAAACCCATATCCTATCATTTTGACTGGATACAGGAGAATGCGACCCATTCTCGCATTAAATGGTCACTTGGAATGTCACTTCTAGCCATGAACATGCGTCAGAGCCATTTCTTGATTTTCTCTCTCCATACTACACCAAAACTCAAGATTAACCCTAAAATCATGTAGAGAATTTCACAAGCTTTCCGTTGATATAAAGAACGTGCAAATCCAAGCTCTGATCAAAAGATATGTCGATCTGAAGATTTAGGGCACAAAACAGGTGAAAATGTGTTTTGAAATTTTTCCCGCGCTCTGCCACCTGGATGACACGTGGCACGCTTTGACCGATTGGATATGTAATTCTCTCTCTCTCCTCTATGCCATGGGTTTTCTACTTCATTGACATGTGTCCTCTTTTGATTGGCTCAGCCGTGCTTGCAAACCTCACCCTTTGACTTTTGGACTTTCTCCCTTGTGACATGTGTCGCGATTTGATTGGTCCGCGGGTCTGCCGGCTTTTCACGCCCTTCACATCTTTTTGTCCCGGATGTCCCAGTGCTGTTTGGGACAAAATCCTCCGATCCACCCAAAATGGGCTTCCTTGTCCCTTATTCAGCCGGTGACACGTGGCGTTGCTTGATTGGCTTTCGGCTCCTTTGGCTATCCGCGTCCCCACGTGTCCTTCTTTGTCCCAACTGTCCCAATACAAAATTTCTCTGCTTTGGCGAACTGGCGGTTCGCGTCCTCCATGCACTCATGGCGGCCTAGATGTCCCAAAGTGAAAGTTTTCCCTTCCAGCTGAACCGAACCGCCGGATTTGTGTCCTTCACGTACCTTTGTCCCACTTGCTTCCGTGATGCTGGGACAAATTCTTCCGATTCACCTTGTTCGGGCGTTTCGCATCTCCGCCGCCACGTACTTTGTCCCACTTGCTCCCGGTTAAGGACTTGGACAATTTTTCTTTCTTTCGGCCGATTCGGGCATTTCACGTCCCATGTGTACCCCGATGGCCTGGTCCCTCCCAATTATCGCTGCAGATCGCCTCGACAGCTTTTCGGCCGGTTCGCATCCCAACGTCCCAAATGTCCCGACTGTTGCGAGGACTAGGACTTAGCCAATTTTCACAATTTTTTTGGCCCAAGCTTGTTTTTGCAGCTTTTTCACCTTTTCTCAGAACTTGCTCTTTTCAACCTGGACAGGAGAGTTAGAAAAAATCTGAGGGGACCCTAGAAACATGATTTTTTTCCCTGAATCGATCCGTTTGCCTGGGACTTGAGAATTCTGATGCATGTTATCAAATTAACCCTGGGGGTGAATTTGGATAACAATTTGGTGACTCAGCGGGGTCATCTACCTGCTAGATGAAAAGACCAGTTGCCTGAAGTAGTCCATTGGGCATGGAGTCATCAAATATTCTATTTAGAACCCTAACTGACTCAGAATGTGCAAGGAGGAAGATGGAATGTCACCTGATGAAAGCAAGGACTGCTAAACATCTCCATGGATAGCAAGTTGTGCCAAAGCACTTAGGGAAAACAAAACTAACCTACAGCAAAACAATGTGCACAAGCACTTGGAGGAAAGAAAATCTAATCTAATATTTACAGAGGTAGTGAACTTCCCTCTAGAAGCAACGCTTGAGATAGATTCCATTGACTAGAATCTGCAGTTCTTCACCATCCAATGAGGCTAATTGGAAAGCATTGCTATTCTTGCACTTTGTGACCATATATGGGCCACTCCAAATGGCATCAAATTTTGAATGCCTTCCCGGTTTTGCTCTATCCACATCCCATTTCAACACTAGATCTCCAACTTGAAAAGATCTATCCTTGGCCTTTCTATCAAAGGTCTTCTTGATCAAAGCTTGATCCTTTTCCATTGCTTGGGATGCCTGATTTCTGATCTCTTGCAGCTCCATCAACTCTGCATACCTCACCTCCATGGGCTCAAATTCAAGTAACTCCAGCTGCTTCATGAGTTCCAATGTTGGCAACTCAAGTGACATGGGCAAGATTGCCTCTCTTCCATAGACAAGCCTGAATGGAGAGTTACCTGTGGATCTTTTGGGAGTTATCCTATCAGCCCATAAGGCTGATTTCAGTTTGGTATGCCAAGACCTCTGATTCTCATCAAGAGTCCTCCTAATGATCCTCAACAAGTTCTTGTTTGTAGACTCGGCCTGGCCATTACCCTGAGGGTAATAGTTCGATGAAGTGCTTAGGTAAATACCGTTCTTGACAGCCCACTCAGTCACCTTGATCCAATGAATGCCAATGCATTATCAGAGATTATTGTGGTAGGTACACCAAATCTAGTTGTTATCCCCTCATAAAAGTCTAAGATGTTAGACTCATTCGCCTCTTTGAGTGCTACTACTTCTGTCCATTTGGTGAAGTAGTCTGTGGCTATCAAAATCCATTTGTGCCCTTGGCTTGAATTGGGATTAATGACTCCAATGAAGTCCAAACCCCATTGCATGAATGGCTGGTCAACTGAGATCGGATGCAATGGAAGGGCAGCAAGTCTTTCTTTTCCTATGAAGAATGCACAATTCTTACACCTCTTGATCCATGCATAGCAATCACTGAAGATTTTAGGCCAATAATAACCAGCCTTCATGATTTTTAGAGCTGTCACTCTTGGTGCAAAATGGCCACCAGCTGGTCCATCATGGAACTCTTCTAATACCCTTTGAATCTGACCTGTGCTAATGCATCTTAAGAAAGACTCCATTTACATCTTTCCTAACAAAACTCCATCAACAATGGCATACGGAACAACCTGCAACCTGAAGTGTCTCCTTTGGGTCTTGTTCATCTCTGGAGGGCATAGGCCTATGCCTAGGAAGTGCATAATATCTTGGGTCCAGCAAGGAGTGGGGGAAGCATTGTCTTCTTCTTGATTGCCACTTGGCTCATGGCTGTCCTGGACTGTCAAAACAGCCTCTTCTTTCGTTGCATACTTCCTTTTGCTTCCCCAAAACCAGCTGCTCACACAATCCTTTCCCTCTTACCAGCTTGGTGATCTTGATATCAATGTCATATTCCATGACACGGGTGATCCAACCTGCCCTTTTCTCATTCAAATCCTTGTTGAGGAGGAAGTCCTTAACTCCAAAGATGTGAGACCAAGAACTGACCTTGTTGTTTGAGACTAAATGCTTGAATTTCTTCAAGCTTCGATACACAAGCAAGTACATGCTTTTCAATAAAAGAGTACCTCACCTCAGCAACATCTAGGCTCGCTGAAAAAGGCAATCGGCTGCTCATCATTATCTTTGTTCTGCTATACTAGAATGGCAGAAATAGTGTCATCACCTCCAAATGCATAGAGGATGAAATCCTTGGAGAAGTCTGGGTTGATGAGAGTTGGTGCTTGAGAGATAGCTTCTTTGATTGCCTCAAAACTCTCCTTGCCTTCTGCTATCCACTTAAAAGCCATGCTCTTCTTTAACATTTTGGTGATGGGCTTGACAAGGGCTGCAAAATCTGGGATAAACCTATGGACAAAATTGATCCTTCCCAAGAAGCTTTGAAGAGCCTTCTTGTGACTTGGCAATGGTAGTGCTCTTATGGCTTCAACTCTCTCTGGATCAATTGCCAGTCCCTCTTTCGAGACAATATGGCCTAGAAGTTTCCCCTCATGAGCCAGGAATATGCATTTTTTGGGATTCAATGATACCCCAAATCTTCTACACCTCTGAAATACCTGCCTCAGATGAAAAAGGTGATCCACTGCATTTTTGGAGAATACAGTGATGTCATCAAGATATATCAAAACTATTTTGTTGATCAACCCCTTGAATGCCATATCCATTGCCCTTTGGAAAGTGGCCCCAACATTTGATAGCCCAAATGGCATCTTCTTGTAGGCATAGGTCCCCCATTTGGTGGTGAAAGCCGTCTTGAACTGGTCATCTTCTTTCACCATCACCTGATTATACCCTGAGTAGCCATCTAGGAGAGAGAATCTCTCTGAACCGATACTACTTGCAATATTTGTTCCATTGAAGGAAGTGGGTAATGATCTTTGAGAGATGCCCTATTGAGGTCTCGAAGTCCACACACAACCTGATTTCTCCGCTTTCTTCCCCGACTGGAACCAAGTTAGCAACCCAGCTTGAGTGCTTGATCGGGAATATAATGCTTGCCTCTATTAGCTTATTTAGCTCTTTCTTCATTAGAGGCTCAATGTGAGGGTTAACAGGTCTCTGCTTCTACCTGATGGGCTTAGCATCTGGATCCAATTCTATGGTATGTTGTGCCAAATTCGGATTGAATCCTCTCAAGTCTTCATAGCTCCAAGCAAGACATCTGAAATTCTTGCAAAGTCAGTATGAAATCTGATTTCTCCCGCTCAAAGGGCCACTTTACCAATTTGAAGTGTTTTGCCTTCCCAACCGGAATTGGCTCTCGAATCTTCTCTCTTGACTCGTATGTTAGCCTTTTCCTTACGGAATCGGGTCGTTAGGGTCAAGATAGACTCCAACGTTACTAAACCCTTAGGAATCTTGTTTGTCCGCAGCCGCACTACTTGATCCCCATACCGCTGCTCTAGTCTCTCCCCGATTCCTAGCCGAGAATTCAGCCTCTTCTTGTAAAAATTGACGATCCATTGATCGCTCTCAAACACCTACCAGCTTATATTATTATTCTGAATCGCTGGCCTCACAATCACATGGATATGTGGCTTGTTTTTTCCCTTTTGATGTTGTCAACCACATCAAAATTTCTCCAATAGCTGCGAGCCTATCCGTAGCTTCATTTTTCTTCCTGGGTATGGACACGATGTTGAAAGCTTCGAAATCCTCAATGAGGTCCCATACCCTATTCTTGTAGTTCTTCAGCAGGTCATTCTTTGTAGCATGTTGTCCCTTGACTTGATTGATGATCAACTCACTATCCCCAAACACCTGCAAGTTATTTATGCCCTTTTTCCTAGCCCAATGAAGTCCATGAATCAAGGCCTCATATTCAGCTGTGTTGTTTGAACAAGAAAACTAGAAATGAAAAGCTGAATAATATTTGATGCCTTGAGGTGAAACAAGCATAGCTCCTCCTCCTGCACCTTGCCTACTCCTTGATCCATCAAAAATAATTTCCATACCTCATTGTCATCCTTATGGTTTGGTTTGGTGATGCTAGGAATAGGCTGGTTTTCTTCATGTATGCAATAGACTCCTAGTTTAGATTCTTCTACTTCTTGGTAGGGATCAAAAGCATGTACCTTGCTTGCCCATTCATCAAGAGTCAAATCTGGAATGCTTCCAACTTTGGTGTCGGCTTCATCTGTGTTTGGATAATCTTCTTGATCAAATGCTGAACAGTTGGCATTGATTTGGCTTGGAGTATGAGGCTCAATATGAAAGTTTGCAATTGGTTCGGATCTGATTGTGACCTTAGTACCATATCTTGTTCTGAACAACATGTGTGACCAATCAAGATAAGTAGCCTCCAATTTTGGTTGTGAAATCCCTTGATAAACATAGGGCAAAGAGTGGTGGAAAATCTATCACTGACACATCTTGTAAAATGGTAATGTTGGGGCATGTATGCAAGGTAAGATTCAAACCTTTAATTACTCCCATGGTTTCTACTGCTGTCCCATCCAATTGCACTACCCCTTTAGATATTATTTCATATTGGAGGCCCAGCTGATCAGCTATTTGCTTGGGCATCACTGAGCTACTTGCCCCGGAATCAATCATGCAATTGTGTACTAGTTTATCCCCAATGATTAATGAAACATAGAATGGAGGGGGCTTCAAAACTTTACCTTGTTGTCCTCCATGATTCCCTTCAGGATGAGCAGCATTTGTGAGGACATTCTCTTGCATAGGGACCTGCTGGTTCAAAGTTGACCAATTCTTCATGGCAGCTTGCAGCAGATCTCTTTGGCCTGGGATAGATAGGGATTCCCACATTGATATGTTGACGTTAGTCTTCTTCATCTGTTCAATGATACTGAACGGTGATGAAGGATCTCTCTGCTGTCCCTTGGTTTACACATTTACTCCTTGCACATGGGCAGCAACAAATGCATTTGAGTTGGCCTAGGGGTGTTCTCGGGCTGTCCTTGTGCATTTGAAATTGGACTTTGCTTGCCAATCATTTGTGGAGCCGTGGAAGGTTGTGGATTGGCTAGGGCTAATGGCTGTTCTTCACCCAAGTTTCTCCTCTTTGACCTTGTGTTGGCTGCAACACCTTGAGAAACTACTTGATTCATGCCATAGAAATCTTCTGCTTGCCAGTTCACCAATGTGGTGTCATTTGGGGCTGATTGCTGTTGGAATGTTTCTTGTTGTTGGCTATTTCCTTGACTGCCCTCACCCTCCACACCAGTAGTTGTCACCATCAATGCTTGATTGAGAGCACCATTGAAGCACATGGATTGGTTATGAGGCTCATTGCATGGAAAACACCAATCATATTCCTGAGCAATGTTGTTCTGTGTTGGCACTAATGCCTTAGAGGCAGATATGGCATTTGGATTATAGGGTGAATGGTCTATTGGCAGAGGCCTTGTTTGATTCATATTTGCAGCTGATCGATTAGGTGGTCTTTGTGGTTGGTATGGCTGCCTATTAGGCTGAGCTTGGGGTTGATAAGAAGGTCTGAAACCTTGGGCTTGTTGCCTCTTGAGAGTAACTAGCTCATTGCCTAGGTTTTGCAACTGTTTCATGACCTCTTGGAGTTCATTTGAAGCACTAGAGGATGAAGTAGAAGTTTCACTTGAACTTTGATTTCTAGGGGTGGGAACAGGAGCCAAAGTGGGTGCTTGACTAGTGCTTGGATTTTCTAAGTTTGGATACAAGGGCATGGGAGGCCTAGGAGCCAGTTTACCAGCTTGAATAAGATAGTTTTCGGCTCTAATGGCAATGCTATAAGCAGCAGGTAAGGTTGTGCCTCCCATAGATTGAATTAACATAGAAATATCAGAATTCAAAGCTTTAAGGTAATATAGAAAAGCACCTTCTCGCTTGTTGGCCTGACTGCCACTAGAATCCTATCCCAAGACCTTTGAAATCTGAAGTTGAAGTCGCCACCTCTTTGGGGCTCTCTTGATAGTTGTCACTGCTCCAAAAGAGACAAGTTGTCTCCTTCTCCCAAATTACTCGTGAAGTGCAATAATACACACGATTCCAATTTGTGATAGAACCAGCTCCAAGGCTCCTAAACCATTGCAATGCTTTACCCTTGAATGAAGATGCCAATAACTTGATAGCCACTTGCATTTCATTGATTTCATGGATTGCACAAAGGTTAGCAATATCTTTAACATGATCACCTGGAGTAGTCTGATTTTCTCCAATGAAGTAGGGAATGTTCTTCAAGGCTGCAATAGGAACTGGATGTTGTGCATTGAGAGCAAGTGGGTGCCTGTGAAGTTGATGTAGGGATTGTTCTGAGCCATTCTAATTGGTCTTAAAACCCTTGTTGACTGAATGAAAGGCCTACTAGGTGGAGGAGTTGAGAGAGTTCTGTTTGGTGGAGATGGAGACCTTTGAATCCTTCTTCCTCTTTGCCTTCTTCTTGGAGATAATTGCAGGTATTCAAATAGCACTTCTTCTTCTCCAACTCTTGACCTTGTGATTCTTCTCATAAGTTTTCAGGCCTGCACTGCTGAAACTAGTTGATTCTTCCCCTTGGAGTCACCAGATATGCAAATAATAGCTCTTTTTAAGCAAGAAAAATGCAGCAGATGCACATCAACCCTGCTACAATAAAAATGAGACCTCTGGTCCCACCGGGCATGCCAAAACTGTTGTTGCAGACTCACAACACCCCTGGATGCAGATCAGGCTTCTAGGTTGATCACTCTAGCATCCAGTGTGATTGCACAACATGGAAACCTCTCTCCAAGTGTGGGGACTTGTGAAACTGAGAGAGGAATCTCTAGATTAGAGGCTGGTTCCTCAAACTCCTCTGATTTAGATCTATATTTTGTAAAACTACAGAGGTTCAGATCCTAATCCTACTCTAAACTGCAAGGAGACAGGGATAGAAATGCAAAAATATGAAACTAACTAAAGGTGGTGATGCACCAAAAGGAGTGGTGAAACATTTCTATCAAGCAAATAGACACAGACCAAATTTTACAACATAAAACATACACAGACTGATAAGATATAATTTAGGATCTGAAATGAAGCAAATAATACAAACAGAGGATTGAAACCCATTCACAGAGCTTGCATTATCATTTCAATGTCAAAACACACATTACACCCTCAGAGAGGTAAAAGAAAATTGTTACAATCCTTGGAGAGGTCTGATTCTTGCATCAATCACTTGTTGGAGGTGAAAGAAGAAGTCTTCTATGCCCAAAAATGTTCCCCCCTTTAGAAATGAGCCAAATCTGGCTTTTACAGTGCAAGGGTCGAGCCCAGGGGACAGAAAACGTACAAAACATGAGAGCCCATCCCTCCTCGACTGCAGATGCATTAAAATAGCATGGGGGACCTTACAAACCCATACCCTATCATTTTGACTGAATTACAGGAGAATGCGACCCATTCTGCATTAAATCTGGTCGCTGAATGTCACTTCTGGCCATGAACACGCATCAGAGCCATTTCTCAATTTTCTCTCTCTAGACTACACCAAAACTCAAGATTAACCCTAAAATCATGTAGATAATTTCACAAGCTTTCCGTTGATATAAAGAACGTGCAAATCTGAGCTCTGGATCAAAAGATATGTCGATCTGAAGATTTAGGGCACAAAACAGGTGAAAATGCGTTTTGAAATTTTTCCCACGCTCTGCCACCTGGATGACACGTGGCACGCGCTGATTGGATATGTAATTCTCTCTCCTCTCTGTCCCGTGGGTTTTCTTACTTCATTGGACACATGTCCTCTTTTGATTGGCTTGGGTCAGTGCTTGAAACCTTGCCCTTTGACTTTTGGACTTTCTCCCTTGTGACACGTGTCATGATTTGATTGGTCCGCGGGTCTCCACCGCTTTTCGCGCCCTTCGCGTCTTTTTGTCCCAGATGTCCCAGTGCTATTTGGGACAGAATCCTCTAATCCACCCGAAATGGGCTTCCTTGTCCCTCATTCAGCCGATGACATGTGGCGTTGCTTGATTGGCTTTCGGCTCCTTCGGCTATCCGCATCCCACGCGTCCCTTTGTCCCAATTGTCCCAATACGAAATTTCTCTGTTTCGGGTGAACCGGCTGGTTCGCGTCCTCCATGCTCTCATGGCCCGAGATGTCCCAAAGGTGAAAGTTCCATTCCACCAAACCAAATGCCGGTTCGCGTCCTTCGCGTACCTTTGTCCCACTTGCTCCCACTGTCTGGGACAAATTCTTCCGATTCGCCCGGTTTGGGCGTTTCACGTCCACCACGTACTCTTGTCCTACTTGCTCCCGGTTAAGGACTTGGACAAATTTTCTTTCTTTCACCAATTCGGGCATTTTGCGTCCCACGCGTACCTATGGCCTAGTTGTCCCAATTGCCGCGTGTGGATCGCTGGCGATTTTTTGGCGGTTCACGTCCCAACGTCCCAAATGTCCCGACTGTTGCGAGGACTAGGACTTAGCCAATTTTCACAATTCTTTCTGGCCCAAGCTTGTTTTTGCAGCTTTTTCACCTTTTCTCAGAACTTGCTCTTTTCAACCTGGATAGGAGAGTTAGAAAAAATCTGAGGGGACCCTGGAAACATGATTTTTTTCCCTGAATCGATCCATTTGCCTGGGACTTGAGAATTCTGATGCATGTTATCGAATTAACCCTGGGGGGTGAATTTGGATAACAGGGTTTTTTCCCGTTTTGAAATTCCCACACTTGGGGAAAGGATTCAATGTTGTGCAATCATAGTAGATGTCCATTATCAAACTAGAAATCTGAGAAAACACCTAGAGGGTGTTGCTGATTTTCACTAACATTCACATTATTTCATTCTCTTACAATGACTTGGATGCCATGTTTCCTTTCTAATATTAATTATTTAATCATTTCATTTTTAAGCAAGTAGAGATACTTTTAAATCATTTTCGAGTGCCTCTAGATGGTTTGATTTGATGTGTAATACCTTTTTCCTTTTGATAATACATTTCAAAGAACACACACTCATTTTTATGTCTTTCTAGATTGATTGTTCTCGCATGGACTATGTCACATCAAGCTAACCATTCTCTTTTGTATAATGTAAATTTACTTCAAACTTATTTCTTTCATGTGCGTATCACATATAGATATTATAGGTCATATTACCATGATTATACTAAACTCAGCTTTCCCACCTTGCGTTTCTTATTAATGCACATTATTTCCTTTACAAATTCACATCTTTCCTGATTGTAAAAATGTTCTAGTGGAATTATCTATTTTGAACATGATGGGATTGAAATTGGCATCCATCTTGAAGGATATTTCCTCTGAATATTTGAAGAAAATCTTTGACCTAGTAGGCCCTAATGAGGCATTTGTAAGGATATTGTTTGACATTGCAGACCCTGAGGATTCCAATGGGCTATTGACCATCCAATTTGTTCATATAACATTTATTCGAAGGCTTATTATGATCAGCCTTATCTTTTCTACATTCCAGATGATGTATTTTCATCTCTTCAGACTAGAACACCAAAATAATTCTGATGTGTTGAAATAATTTTGGCTCAAGAGCAGGCCTACTATGCAAGGTGTAACTAACTACACATGCCCTTTCATTTGTTATGAAGGATTCAATGTGAAGGAAATATCCTTAGATCTTATGCACTTGATGAAGGGATTTCATTAGGTATTGTGCCTACTCTCTTTCACAAGATGAATGAACTGGAGAAATGTGTCTCAATCTTGGAGAAGAAACCATCAAGGACCATATCTTTGTAGCCTCTAAAAGCACCACCAATCTTTGTGAAAATTGTAGGGGTGAGTCTAGTTCCAAACCTCCTACTCCATCTGCTCAAATACCGCTTTAATTACACTTCTAGCTTCTACATAGACTACCAATCCATCCTCCACTTTCAAAGCAATAGGGAAGAAGGCCTTTCCTAAAGGAGGTCTAGACATTACTGAATGGGTTTCCTCCTATGAGAGGAGATCACAATTGATTAGTTTGTTGGATGGTCCTATGGCTAGCATTGATGAGCTTATGTCTTTGGGTATGTCTCGTACTTTAGCAGGAGACATTGTGTTTGTTCAAATGGTGGTGGGAATAGAGGATTTTTTCCTAGAAAGAATAGGCTTGTGAAGAAACTTCCTCTTTGTAGAGAGGATTTTAAATTAGTGGATGATTAGGTACTTTCTCTTAGTTTAGTTTGTGTTTAATTATAAAGAACATATGCAAATTTTTCATGGGTTGGGGCCCTATAGAATCCTTATTTTTATTTTTTCCGTAATACAGAAAACTCAAATTGTTACATCAATACACATGCTTCATAATAGATTTAGAATTCTATCAAATCAATAATAAAATTCTAGTGTATTGTATCAAATTACATTCATACTTGAAAACAATAATTCAACATAATGTTAAAATTTTATGAAACAAGAGTATCAATTATAATAAAATGATTTTTTTAAAGAAAACAAGCCTAAGCTTTCTCACTGGTCTTCATGGTTATATCCTTATTTTCATCATCTTCCTCCTCCTTTGGTTGTATTTCCATGTATGCATCATAACTTTGAAATAACCACCTTACATCCTATTCAGTTGGACCTGTGTAATGTTGGAATATACGAGGTATTCCTATTCAATGCATCCCCACATTGAACCATTTTTTTCTTATGTTCTCATGAATTTCCTTTCAATTTTGCATTTATGTTCTCTATAACCATTACCCTCTTGATAACCTCATAAGAAAATTTTCATATTTGATGTATTTCTCAAAATAATTGATTAAGAAGTCACTCTTGAATGCTTTTTTCAACCCATTTATTTTCTATATCCATCTTTTATATAACTTCATTCAAAAGTTCAATCCTGATTTTAGACAAATCTTCTATTACATATTGGGTTCCCATTTTTTCTAGTGGCACAATTCCTTCCTTTTCAACTAGATATTCATCAAGTGTATTGATACGGTTTAGCTTGGAAAGAGTCCTCGATAGTAGAAAACCTCATTGTCATATTGTTCAATCAAATCATTAAATTCACCTGAGCTTGGTCTTGAGTTCTTCATTCCTCTTTCTTGATTTCTCAACCTAGACATAACTAGCCTTGACCTTCTTAATATCCTTTTCAATGCTTCCAATAACTTTAGGAGTAATTATTGGTTTCTCAAATGTGCACCTACATCTTGGATCTTGGAAGGGTTGAGGTGTTTGAGACCATAATGAAACCTTCCCCAAGTTGTGGGACCTTGCACGCTTGGGATGGATGTCCGGAGAAGGCCAGTTCCTCTATATATTTTTACTCCTACTACTACTCCTAGTGCTAGAAAGGAAAACTAAGCTAATGATGCTAAGGGACTAGGGATAAAAGGATGAAATGAAAGGAAACTACACTAAAAGGTGATAGCACTAGAAAAGAGGGATGAAAACTATTTGTTCTAAGCGAGAATGAAAGGAAAATGCTTGAAAGGAGGCTAGGTAAAAGTAGCATAGTTGTACACATATTCATCAGATCGTTCTCATGGAACACAACCAAATAAGGAACTATAAGGGACATGAAATAGCACAACCAACACACAACGCAAAAGAAAAGGAAAGAAGAAGGAATGTAAACATGTTAGGACATATAATAGTCACAAAACAATGCTTTTATTACTTCTAGAAATACACAGAGCTATTACAATGATGAAGGAGGCCGATATCCACATGTAAGAGCCAAATCTAGAGGTCTACAACTCAAAATACAAAAATTATGGAGTCCTTAGAAAAATGTGTAAGGATCCAGAGTGTCTAACATAACAAATGAGTTTATCTCTTACATTTATAGATGAATCCATGGAGGAAGAAGGGAAGAAGGAGGGAAAACTCTGAATTTGAAACACAACCACCATCAAGAATCATTCAATGCCTATAAATCCACTTGGATATCTATGAAATATGCTTCCCCAAGCTTGTTAGGTGTGTTGAAAAAGAAAGTAGGGGGATCATATCAAATTGGGTAGTTGGAGCAATCATATTATCTCATTAATGCTCAAAGATATGTTTTCTAATTTTTACCTACCAGATCCACCAAGAATTTGAATTTGAATTTATGGCACTATAGCTGATGTCCATCTCTCGAAATGTCTAGGCGCACGCTGATCCGGGCTCTATAGTAAAATATATGACTATCGAAGATGTCAAAGTTGTCAAGTGCACACAAGACACATGGCATGAGAGGATTAGCTAAAATGAAGGCCAATTATGTAAATATTTGTCATTTTTTCCACGTTCCACTAGATGATTTGTTACAAGGATTTGGTGCCCTATTGGTGTGCTTTGACTAGTTGCACATAGAGGAAAGAGGCACATGAAGAATAAAAAAGGAAGGTGTGTAATAGGAAGTGTGGAAGCAGAGAGGAAGGAAACAGCAGGCGGCAGGGAAACCGTGACCAAGGGAATGTGATAATTGATCTTGATCACACGCAACATTGCAATGAATAACTTAGAGCTAGAATGTGTATGCAAGTTACCCAAATCAATAGGATAGAAATTTACATAACTATTTTTGGTGACTTTTGGGGCCATTTGCCTACTAGATGAAGGAGATTAGTATCTTGAAGCATCCATTGGGCATGGGGTATGTTATGCAATCATGAAACTACCCTTGTAGTCACTTGAAGATCATTTCTTGACTCTTCTATTCGAATCTTCCAACCGCTGAGAGAAGCTTTTCATTCTAGAATAAATAGAAGAGTGCACACAAGAAGCACTCGAGAAGAAAGAACTATGTAGAAATAAATAATGTGCGTGAAATGCACTTGGAGGAATTGAAACTACTCTAATATATAAATAATGATGTAGTTAATGAAAGGGTTTGAGATAAATCCCATTTAATGGGATTTGTAGCACACCTCCATCAAGATGAGTTAACTGAAAAGAGTTAGCTTCTTTGCAGGAACTGATGATGTATAGGCCACTCCAAAGTGCATCACACTTTGAATGATGCCCTAGTTTAGCTCTGTCATCATCCCAATTTAGAACCAAGTCCCCAACTTTGAAATATTGATGCCTAGCCTTTCTATTGAACTATTTATTTGTTGCGTTCTGATGTTTTTCTAGCTTGATCATGGTAGAGTTCCTTGATTCTTAAAGATTGACCAGCTCTTCCATTCTATTTATCTTTGGTCTATGCATTCAAATTCCAGCTTTTGGGTAAACACTAATGAATTTAGATCTAGTGCCAAAGGAAGGGTAGCCTCCTTTCCATAGATAATTTTGTAAGGTGAAGTTCGTATTTCCTTTTTTATGATTATATCTTCCCAGAGCGTGCGTGAGACCTTTGAATGCCACTGTCTTTGGCTGATTTTGATTGTGCACTTCATAATTCTCATCGTGTTCTTATTTGTTGATTCTAGCGGAGACCGTTACCCTTAGGGTAATAGTTGGAATAAGTCTTTAGGTAAATGCCTATATTTAGAGCCCAATCAATGATTTTAATACCAAGGAAGGCCATTGCATTATCATAGATAATGGTTTGAGGAATGCCAAACCTTGTGATTATACCTTCAAGAAATTCAAGGATCATTGACTCGGTTGATTCCTTGAGTGTGATAGATTTTGTCCATCTAGGGAAGTAATTTGTAGTTGTCAACACCCACTTATGTCTAGCTCTTGAAGGAAGATTGATCATGCCTATAAATTTGAGATCCAATTTCACAAATGGATGATCCACTTAGATTGGTCAAAGGGAAAGTGCTGCCAATATTTTCTTTCTTGTAAAGAAAACGCATTTCTTGAATTTTTTGACCCTCTTTTGTGCATATGCAAACAAGGTAGGCCAAAAGATACCTACCATTATGATTTTGATTGTTGTAATTTTGGCAGAGAAGTTTCCACCAAAGAGAATCCATCATGAAATTCTACTGACACCTTTTCAAGATGCACACCATTGATACACCTTAACAACATATCATGAAGATTCTTCTTGAAGAGAAGTCCATAAATCAACACATAAGGGGTAGATTGTAACCTTAGATGTCTTCTCTTTGCTTTATTTAAACCAAGAGGTTATGCATCCTCGTAAAATAAATGTGATCATGTCCTTCATCCAATCATGTGTGCCATGATTTATTTTATACTCAATCTCTATGCACGAAAGACCTTCTTCCAGAAATAACAAGGCCTCAGGTTCAATTTGTTCATCCTCATCAATCTACCTATAGAGGATGCTACTACCTCTTACCAAATTTTTGGTCTTGATAGTCACATCATAATCCATGATTTTGGTCACCCATCGTGCTCTTTTCTCACTGATTTCTTCTCCCATGATGAAGTCTCTGACAAAAGAGTGGGAGACTAACACCCTTATATGATTGGTGGTGAGCATACTTTTGAATTTCTTTAGCACATACATGATGGCAAAGACTTGCTTCTCCATGTGAATGTATCTTAATTCATAATCCTTCAACGTCTGGCTGAAGAAAGCCACTTTGGTTGTTCCATCCCTTGTTCATTTTCTTGTGTTAGGACAACAACACGATTGCATCGCATATAAGCATAAAGGATGAAATCCTTTTATTAATCCGGGTTGATGAGTGTTCTCACAAAAGAAATTTATTTCTTGATTTTTTTAAAGCTTTATTTTCCTTCTATTATCCATCTGAAGGCTATGTCCTTCTTGAGCATCAAGGTGATGATCCAAACCAGTACCAAAAGTTATGGATAAAGCACCTAACAAAATTTATCTTGCCAAGGAAGGACTGTAGGGAATTTTTGTGCACCGAAGGGAAAGAGCTTGGATGGATGAGATGCACTCAGGATCAATTGTGATGCCATCCTTTGAAACCACATGGCCCAATAACTTTCCCTATGCCACCGTAAAATCACACTTCTTGGGGTTAAGAGATACACCAAATTATCTGAATCTCTCAAAGACTTTCTCCAGGTGTGCCATATGATCCACACTTTACTTGGAGAAGACAATTATATCATCAAGGTAAACCAATATGAACTCATTAATGTATCCTTTAAAGGAAATATCCATGGCAGTGTGCGCTGAAATGTGATGCCTGCATTTGACAGACCAAAGGGCATTTTCTGATATGCACATGTTCCCCATTTGGTTGTAAATGTTGTTTTGAATTGACCCTCTTCCTTGACTAGGATCTGATTAAAACCTAAATATCCATCTAGCATGGATAATCTCTATGCACCAACCACAGTATGTAAAATCTACTCCATTGAAGGAAAAGGATAATGATCCTTTAGAAATGCCTTATTCAAATCTTTGAAATCAACATAGAGTTTGATTTCACCATTCTTCTTGTGCACTAGAACCGGATCTGCGACCCAGATAGAGTATTTGATAGGAAAAATAATTTTTTCCTCAATGAGTTTGGATAATTCCTTTCTCATGAGGGGCTCTATCTTTGGATTAACTAGTCACTTTTTCTACCTAATAGGTTGATACCAAGATCAAGGTCAATGGAGTGTTGAGAAATAATTAGATCAAAACCTTTGAGGTCTTCATACTCCCATGAGAATATATCACTATATTTTTTATAGAGAGAGATGAAGACATGTTTCTCTTCATGCACATAAGTCCTACTGAGTAGAAACTATTTCTTGCACATAACAAAGTGACTAAGGAACAATCTTCTTGCGTGACATGCATGTACCTTTATTCACCCTTGAAATCATCATCAGGGATAAACATTTTATCTTAGGTGACCATCCATTTAGGAAACTTGTTTTTCTTTAGTTGTATCACTTCATCACCATAGCTATCATGCAAGTCATCTTGCATGCTTGATGAGAACTCAACTTCATTATGAATAAATATGATGATCTTTACGTCACTCACAAACACTTGCCAGCTGGTATTGTTATTTGGGATGGATGGTATGATCACAATTTTGATGTGCTAAGTGTTTTCTTTGAGAAATTCCTCCGTAGGAGAGAACTGTGAACCGAGGGCCGCTATTTGGTCATCTTCCTTATTCATTTTACATGGCACCACTTGTAGATTTAGAGCATCAAATATCTTAAGGAGGTCCCAAAATTTGTGTTTATAATCTTTGAGAACCTTATTATTTTTCTAGAATTTGTTGGTAACCTGATGGATGACCAATTCTATGTCCCCAAAGATCTACAATGCCTTAATTTTCTTCTTCTCAGAATGTGCAAGCCATGCATCAGGGCTTCATACTCTACCACATTGTTAGAACACGAAAACTATAGCCTATGCATGAAGAATAATTTCTCATCCTTAGGGGAAATGAGAACCACTCTTGCTCCTTCACATCATTTCTACTTCTAGATCCATCAAAGTACAACTTCCAAAGACTGGGTATAATTTTTCTTTTTGAGCATGCACAAAAGCATAGCTTCTTCTTCTAGAATGCAATAAGTACCAAACTTAGTTTCATAAGCTTCCAGATCTTCATCATATGGATCAAATTTAGGGTGTCTCTCCTCCAATTCATCAAGCACTAGGTTAGGAATAAAGGGTGGAAGATATTTCTCTTAAGTAATCGAAGATTTTTCTTATTGGATTAAACAGTTGGCTTGGAGAGGGGGTGGGACATATGACTCTACATGATAGGAAAATATAGGCTCATCTTGTATGGTAAACCGGGTACCATACCTTGTCTTAAGTAACATATGATACCAATTAGAAGACAAGTAACCACCCACTTTAGTAGTAAAGTCTCTTAATAGACATAGGGAAAACAAAGGAGGTAGGTCAATGATTGACACATCTTGAGTAATAGTTAGGATTGGGCATGCATGGAGGGTTAACTCAAGATCCTTGATGACTCCTAAGGTGGTGATAGTTGAACCATCAAGTTGTAGGACTCCTTTAGATAAAGGGCTATATTTTAGACCTAAGACATTGGCTATTTTCTTAGGCATAATAGAAGTACTAGCACCTAAGTCAATCATGCAATTATGCACTAGGTGTTTTCCTATGATCAAGGACATATAGAAGGGTGGGGTTTTAACAAATTTACTTACTTATTTCTCCTCTTCTTGGCATATGTTTGATAGAAGCACATGGCTTCTATATAGTTGGATCAAGACATGTGGGAGTTGTGCTAGAGCTTCATATAATAGATCCTGTGAGATGGAATACTTTGAGCATCGCACATTGTGACATTTATGTTTGCTCTCTTCATCTAGTAAAAATTCTAAATGGAAGGCCTCCTATTTTTGCATTTAGGAACAACATCCCTTGTTGATTGTTCAAGCCACGAAGCTTGAAATTTAGCTAGAGAAGTAGTTTGAACTACCAAAGGAGGGATGTATGCTACTTGTAAGGACCTTTACGCGGGGCCTCCCGCATAGGTATTTGAGCAATTTTACTACAAGATGATTTTTATGCTTCTTTTTTCTTCTCGGGATCTACTTTTTTTGTTGTTGGGGGTGGGACTTGCATGTCCGATTCTAACATTATTTTCTCATATCTTGTGTTGTCTACAACTTGGGTGCACTGTGTATTCGTATCTTATCCAACTTGGTTGATTGCACATAAGTCCTCCACACCAAAGAAAATCAAATTCGTATCCGAAGGAGCTTCTTGTCTTTCTAGGTTATCTGCTTTAGGGGCACTTGTTGAAGGCTTAGATATTGAAGCATTTTGGATCATGAAATATTAGGTGTGCATGAAATTAGCAAAATGATATTGGCTGTGTGAGGAATTTTACAAGGAAAACCATTTTGAATCTTGTGTGAAATTGTTCTAAGTCGGACAAGCACTCCGACTCACACTCGGTCTTTGGAAGAGAAGGTGTGGGAGGATCAACTTTCAAAGGCGGTGTGCATTGGGATTCCATCTATCATTTTGTTGGTTGGGCATGTATATTTGATTTCCATACCTATTTTTCTAAAGCTGATTGCTTTGGCCATGGGCCTGATTAAAATTACCTCTTCAGGATTGCACCTATTTATTTTCTAATGATATGACTTTGTTTGATAAATTTCTAATCAAGGCCTTCAATTCTTCATCTTCTTCATCTTCCTTTTTTTGTGATGGAGAGTAGGATGTTGAGGCAACCGGTTGCAGGATTTTCTTAGGAATAGGAATAGGAACCACAAAAGGTTGAGGTGCTTGTGAAATTTTTGGGAAAAAGGGCATATGTGGTCTAGGGGCTAACTTTCCAGCCTAAATAAGACTATTTTGTTCCCTTACTACAATACTATAAGCAACTAGTAAAGTCCTACCTCCCATGGATTGGATCATAACTGAAATATCACTATTGAACACCTTCAAATAATACAGGAAAGCATGTTGGGTTATAGGTCTTACCACAAGAGGGATTTTGTCCCAAGTCTTCTAAAATCTGATGTTGAAATTAGTCATCTGCTCATTGGGTACCCTCTTTGTTGTCAGTTTCTCCACCAGAGATAGATGATCTAACTTATCTTCAAATTAATTATAAAGAGTTGTTCCTAGATCATCCAAGGTGGTGATAGATCCAAGTCTCAAGCCTCGGTACCATTGAAGTGATTTTCCTTTGAAAGAGGCTACAAACGGCCTAACTACTACATTGTTATGTGTGATCGATACATGAGTGACACATTGTCTATATCCTAGATATGCTCTTGAGGGGTGACTTGATTGTCACTAGTAAAGTATGGAATACTCTTGAGCATGTCATTTGGCATATCATGTTACACATCCAGTAGTAAGGGACTCCCTCCAGCAAAGTTTGTAAATTTTCTTAGTGGAGGATGTGGTTGATGTGTCATTGCATGGCGCACAAAGTTGTCTATTTTGAGGAGGAGTTTAATGGGCGTGACACCTGGGAGATAGAGATGTGCGTGTGGAATTTCTAGAATGGATTCTCCTTGGGGATAGCTAGAGGTACTCAAAAGAATATTCAACTGCTGCACTTCTTCTTGTATGCACTTTTCTCATGAAAGGTGCTCATAAATTCTAAAACTAAGATTTTAAATATGTTGGGAGTCACTGATGTGTTGAAATGAGCCTCCAAAGGCTAAAATACTAAGTCCACACACAAGAGCTTAGAAATATGAAATTTGAGCTTTCATTGCTTGTCCCAAAGAAAGCATGCTAAAATTGTTGGTTACTCAAATGTGCACCCACATCTTGGATCTCGGAAGGGACAAGGTGTTTGAGACCATAATGGAACCATCTCGCAAGTTGTGAGACCTTGCACATGGGGATGGATCTCTGGAGAAGGACGGTTCCTCTATCTATTTCTACTACTACTGCTACTCCTAGTGCTGGAAAGGAAAACTAAGCTAATGATGCCAAGGGACCAGGGATAAAAGGATGACATGAAAGGAAATTACACTAAAAGGTGGTAGCACAAGAAAAGAGGGATGAAAACTATCTATTCTAAGTGAGAATGAAAGGATAATGCATGAAAGGAGGTTAGACACGAGTAGAATATTTTCACACGTATTCATGGAACACAACCAAATAAGGAACTACAAGGGACGTGAAATAGCACAACCAACACACAACACAAAAGAAAAGGCAAGAAGAAGGAATGCAAACACGTTAGGATAGGAAATAGTCATAAAACAATGCTTCTATTACTTCCATAAATGCACAAAGCTATTACAATGATGAAGGAGGCTGATATCCACATGCAAGAGCCAAATATAAAGGTCTACAACTCAAAATATAGAAAGTATGGAGTCCTTAGCAAAATGCGTAAGGATCCAGAGTGTCTAACATAACAAATGAGTCTATCTCTTACATTTATAGATGAATCCATGGAGGAAGAAGGGAAGAAGGAGGGAAAACCCAAATTTGAAACACAACCACCAACAAGAAGCATTCAATGCCTACAAATTCACCTAGAGATCTCGTGAAATATTCTTCCGCAATCTTGCTAGACGTGTTGAAGAATAAAGGAGGGGTATCGTATCAAATCAGTGTTGGAACAATCAAATTTTCTCATTAATGCTCGAGAGAGACATTTTCCCGCAGATCTTACCTACTAAATCCACCAAGAATTTGAATTTGAATTTCACACATCAGAAATAGCTGATGTCGGCAGCTCTATGAGAAGTCTAGGCGTGTGCTGATTTTGGCTTTGTAGAAAAATATATACGGTTGTCGAGTCATTGGCACATGTAAGACATGTGGCATGTGTGGATTAACTGAAATGATGGCCAACTATGCAAATATTTGTCATTTCTTCCTCATTGCACTAGCTAATTTGTTCTGGATTTGGCACCCATTGGCACACTTTGATCAGTTACGTGTAGAGGAAAGAGGCACGAGAAGAAGATAGAAGGAAGATGCACAAGGGGAAAGTGGAAGAAGAGGAAGGAAAGGGGCGCATAGGGAAACTACAACCAAGGGAATGTGCCAATTGATCTTGAGGTGTGTAACATTGCAGAATGAATAACTTAGAGCTAGAATGTGTATGCAAGTTACCCAAATCACTAGGAGAGATATTTGGATAATAGTAATGATAGAGACATCTTATTGGTCTTCACTTAATGGGCCCACTAACTGTTGTAAGCATGAATTCAAATATTTGACCTGTTCTTTTAATTTCCTTCTTGATATCTTGTCTTCATTAACTTTGTGTAACAAAACTTGAACTACCACTGAAAATTCCTAATTTAATGTTTCCCTAGAATGTTTTCCCAATGGGATGTGTTTGATGTCATAATCACTTGTTATGTCATCCCTTGTTTTGCATAGGTGTAGGTTACAACCTCTAGGGTTTTAGATTCATATGGATCTACATAAGTCTTAGTAATAACTCTAGCCTTTTTTGAAGTCTTATATGGATTTGGGAAAGCTAAAGTTGTAATATCTATGACCTATTTAGGTAAAAATTCCACTTATTCTGAAATCAACCTTTCCAACTAGCCAGTTGTGAGAGTATTCCCCACTTTTACCTCTTCTGGTGTCTATTGGGACTTCTAAGAGAAAACCACAAATTTTTGAGATGTTTCTTGAACATTTTTTACCAATGGCATTTCTTGTTGTGTCTTGTCCACTCCTAATACTGACTCTTTGGATTCATCTTGTATTACTATTACCTCCAACTACTTATTTTCCCGATCCTAATATTGGGATTGATTAATTTCTTCCTGGGTCATACTATCAATTTGAGCATTCTTCTTATTTATATATTTAGCTCAGTAGTAATCAATTATATGGTCTTCTTTGGAGTCTCTTGGATTATGTTGATACTTTGGGTAATTCCTCTCCTTTTGTACTATCTATCTCATTTAAAGGTTTATGTTTAGTGGAAAAACTTTCATGAACTGGTATGTTAATAATCTTTTACTCTATCAGCTCTTCTTTCTATTTCTCTATGTACTAAGATTCAATAACTGGTCCTTAACCCTTATCAATGGTTTGCACATTTTGACCAATGTTTCCACTTTTGCAACAACTTATTTTGTGGTTTCTACCACCATTTTTAGTAGAGTCTACATTCTTAGGTGGCTCATTACTTTTGTTGAATTTTATTTCTTTTTTAGGATATTTTTGGGTAGTACAATAGTATCCATAGGTGTTTCACTTACAATATTCTTAATATTTGATCCATTTACACCTGAAACTGTTGGATTTTTAATAGAAATATTTTGTACGGAAATTCTTATTTCAATAGTTAGCAAATGAGTAGATTCCTTCATTTTCTAATCCTATTAAAGAACACCTACACCTTTTACCACATGTGTCTAAACTGATATGTTAAAGGGTTCATGTATAGGTACCTCCCCACTTACATCTATGTCCATTATTTCAACTGGGATTTTTGTTCATGTGGTTGATTAGAATGGGTTACATTCATACTTTTAAATGGTGTTGCTAAGGAGGAAACTACTCTCTCTTATTTCTAAATCAAAGTAGGAGTATCAATAACCTCATGTTCCCTTATCTTTTGCTTCCTTTCATGATGGGTATCCATATCTCTCTCCAAATGATTTACTACTCTAGGTATCTTTGCAGATCTATCAAAGCATTTGACCTCAAGGCCTTCCCTTCCTTTTGCACCTTGTACAAGAGTTGTTGGGTCCACACCTGATATAAATCCTCTCATTGTCTTAGTTTAAATGGATGTCCCTGTCAATATTTTTTGGGTGGCTCTTGTTTTAGTTACACTTGTTAATTTATCCTATGTTGGTAACAAAAAAGTAATGGGAGCATTTTGCATGGAATTTAAAATCATTTCTTTTGTCTTCTACTTCAAAGTAGACATAGAAGTCCTCGATTTCACTCACAATAGTATTCCATTCATCAATGATACCTATGGTAGGTCTTTTCATGGGCAACTAAGGATCCTTTCCTCCCAAAGGATCTATCTTATCAGCTCCTTCTCTCAAAAGGGGAAGATCTTCTTTCAAAACTCCCAAATTCTTGAATTCATTAAGTACCTTTGTGTTTTGTATGGATAAATCCATACCTTTTCCTTTCAGCCAATTCAAATTCCTTCTCATTACATTAGAAATTATGTTATATTGATTATCTGACTCTCCCTCATCCCATTTTATAGGAGCCATTGGTTGTCCTTCAAATTTTTGGTCAATATAGTATTGACTCACTATTTGTTGGTCATCCATAATCCTCTAAGGTACTACAACAATTTTAAAATCAATAATTTTCCTGAGATTCATTCTTGAGAAATATCTAAGCCTAACCTCCTCTTCATCATTGTAATTCATCCAATAATCCTCAAAGTGAGGTTCATGTTCAAAATAATTTCCCAAGGCAATGTTGACTACCCATCTGATATCATAGTCAGATCTTGACTCAAATTTCTTCATGTCAAACCTTTCCATCTCCTCCTCCATCAATCTAGACTTTATAATGCAGGGAATGATTATCTTCCAATTTTAATAGGGAATTTGATATTTGTTTTGTGCTTTGCAGCAATCAACTTGTGAACTAGTGTTATTTGTCTTGAAACTACATGTAAGCCCATCTCTGTCATCCAAATATCTAGGCAACTTGCATAGCTTCCTATAAAACCCACTATATCTAATGTAAGTGAATAACCTATATTGGATAAAGAAACAACCATAATCCATTATTGCATTCTTGACTTCTTCCTGATGTTTTGTATTTTTCCCACTCGGTTTTGAATAGGCATATCACAGTGTAAATAATGCATCATTAACCGCCTCACATTTCCTTTCTAATTTCTAGATTATAATTGAGGATAAATCTCATGAACTTCATTTTATTTAAGACTTGTGTGTGGTGAAGGGCCGGGAAAATTCCTATGGATTGCAATATTTTATATCGGGTATGTCATCATGTAAAATTAAATCTCCCCATACCATCCATGTTAAATTTTGTGACTAGTGCTAAAATATGTGTATGAATTGATCAAATATGAGTGTTTCTAAAAAATACTTCCCTTTTCTATAAAATAACCTAGATGTATGGGCAAAACCATTCCTTGAATTCACTATTCATTTCTAGGCCGGGCATTCTTCTTAGCAACACAATTAAATATTCTACCTCTGCTACAAACCGTGCTCCCAACCAATATTGTAAGGAGTAAAGTAGTAACATTTTTATTTGTTAACAACTATTCAAAGTGTTTATGACCCCGGCATAATCCTTATTTTTGGCTTTGAAGGACTTAAGATCTGATTCAATGGTTAAGGTTACCAAAGTGTCATGATTTCTGTAACCTCATCATTTCTGGAAAGCTTTTGGTGTTAGAGTTAGATTTCCTCACCACTTCCAGCCAAAACCTCCCTTTTCTCTGGATCATAATTTATGGTAGAAATCCTTACTAGCTAGATAAAATGCACTGAGAGAGGTATAACAATAGCTAGGACAATTTTATCGGCCTTAATTGCACTCATGAATTCATTTTTATCTCGGATTATTCTGTATTTACAAAAAATCATTCAAATCGGCATTTACCAAGTTCATGTCTATGACTTTATCCAAGTCACTGGTGATACTAGATGTGACATGAAAAGTTAGAATGTGATGGCTTCATTCTTTCTATACCCTAACTTTCCCCCTTTAATATTTTGCAAATTGTGAATCAAATAATGAAAAATATGAAAGAAGTATAAGTCTTACCCATTTTTTCATGAAAATGACATGCAACTCTCTCCGACTTCTTTCATTCCAAACTCTCGAACTCAATATCAACACTTCTCAGTCAATTTTCCTTTAATCCTTCGTGAATTATCACACCTAGGGCACCTAGATCTTCATATGCAATAATAAAGAATTGAAGTGTTTGAAAGTTTCAAATGATTTTTCTTTGATTCATGAAAAAATGCATTAATGGTGGCAGCCATAAATGCGTAAGATCCAAGCCATCTATCTTGATTTTTTCATTCAAATTTGGACCATCCACGTGGGTCAATTTGATGCTTTGTGGGATCATGGAGTCCTTTTTCACTTTTACACTATCTTTTAGAGGAATGCGTGTTTACAGTTTTGACCCAAGTTCCCTCTCCTTGAATTTCATTGAGAGTATGACACGTGTCACGATCTTAGAGGTTGTAGATTCACATGACCCTTCTAGATAGTTTTTGGTTTTCCCGACTGGGTGTAAAATCGCCAAATTAACCCAAAACCCTACCTCTTTGACTTTTGTTGAGAATACTACACATGTCCTTGACGGGTCTCGGAGATTTTATTAAACTTTTCACTTAATCGATCATTGTCATAAAAATAAACATTGGCCCTATTCCCCACTCTATTCTTATTTTGACACATATTCATTTTCGAGAGTGGGGTCAATTTCTCCTTTTGTATCCTTTGAAAAGAATATTTGTGGGGCCTCGAGGCTAAGTTTGCACTTTGTATTTATTATTTGACTAGTGTAACTTTGAAAACCAATCCGTTGCAATGCAACTACTATGGAAACATGCCACGTATCTTTGGGTGGCATAATAAAATATGAAATTTGCAATGAAGGTCAAAGGATGATATATAAGGAGGATTTTCAAGGTTAAACTCTGATTAATAATCTATTTTTTCACAAGGATTTTCAGGGATGACATGATTATCACATTCCTTAACCAAAAATAGGATTCACGACCTAAACATAGAGTTTTGTTCACATTAACATGATTGTATCTTTCAAGCACATGTTCTTTAAACATTGAAAACTAGTCAAAGGAAAATTTTCAAAGACACACATTGGATAAAAGGGAGAGATCAAATTGAGTACTAACACCGGCTCTAAATCTTAGATGGGCACCTCCCATGGTGCCACAAGAACTAGATAAACCAAAAATTTTACAAACCAATTACCTTAGTCCATTTGGTAGCAGAGTTATTTAAAATCATGCACAAGGTCAAATAGGTGAAACATAATTCACAAAAACACACCAAGATACCTAGGCAACTGGTCACTATAGACAAGGAAAATGAAAAGGGAAAAAAAAAAAAAAGACTATAAATTGTACATGAGTTCATACCTTAATTGCATGTGTTCAATACAAAAAGTGTTTAAGTTGCGTGCCATTAACATGTAACTCTATCAATTCTCCATCCAAATGTTTCAAGAAGAAAGTATCCTCACCAATCCTTATATCGATGGAGTAGAGGTCCATCCATAATGCATCAAACTTTTCATACTTTCCTTTGTCCTCATGCCTGCTATCCCATAGTAATACCAAATCTCTGACATTGAAAGCTCTAGTGGTAACCTTTTTGTCAAAATTTTTCTTAGGTCTCTCTAAATTTAAGGTTCCTTTGATGGTATTCCATTATTTCCTCATCCAATTTCACTATTTGATTAATTATAGCTTCATAGGGGTTTACTTCTTCATCTTCAAGTTGTTGTAAGAATTGATAGGAAGACAATTGCATATGTAAGGGTAAAAGAGCCTAAACTCAACAAACTAATTCAAAGGGAATTTCTCTTGTAGCTCTCTTAGCAGTAATCCTATCTACCCACAAATCAAATTTTAGTTGTTTACCCCCACTTTATTTTATTCACTTCCAATGTCCTCCTAATTATCTTGAGAAAATTTTTATTACTTGATTCAACTTGACCATTCCCCTAAGGATTGTAATTGGATGCATATGTCAAATTGATTCCATATTCTTGACACATAGTTACTAATGGTTTATCCCTAAAGCTCATAACATTATCAACAACTATTTTTGTAGGTACTCCAAACCTACAAATTATATTATTCAAAATGAAATCCATGACTATTTGGTGAGTTTCCTTCTTTGTGGGGATGGATTCAACCCATTTGCACAATAGTCAGTAACAACCAAGATCCATCTATGTCTAGCACTAGAATAATTTGATATTTATCCAATAAAATGCATCCCCCATTATTTGAAAGGATCTTCTATTGACATTGGTTGCAAGGGTAAAATCTTGAAGCTTTCATCCTCCCAAAGAATCTTTGATAACTTTCACACTTTCAAACTAACTAAGCTACATCTTTAAAAAATTTGGCCACCAGTAACCTGCTCTTAAACTATTATGAGAAAACACTCTTCCTAGAAAATTACCTCCGTATACTCCCTCATGTAGTTCTGTAATAATATTGGGGGATTTTTCTTGTGTGATGCATCTCAAGAGGACCCCCTCATGATTTTTCAAATCCAGCCCATATTTAGTTATAACATATTTTTGGGAGGCCAATTTCAGTGTGCTTCTCTGATTTTTTTCTAAATGACCTGGACACTCCAAATTTCTGAGGTAAAATATTATATATTTGTACCATGTGGAATTTATTAGCTTCTCTTGAACATCCATATGTCCTTATTCAAATTCATTTATATCCATTACTTCCAAGTTGATTTCTGCCATCAACTTTGTAAGACCTAAACCTCTAACCAATTTGGTGGACTATATAACCATATAATGTTCTTGTAGATTGTTCACCCAATGATGTATTTTGCTAGAAATTTCCATCTCTGATAAAATGTCCTTAACCATTGTATGGGGAACATAGGCTACAATCTTGGAACTCAAAATGTAAGGCATAAAATTTTTGGTATCTCTTACCAAAGTAAAAGATTGTTTTTCCATGATAGTGTACTTCAACTTAGCAGCTTACAAGGATTTACTAAAAAAATAAATAGGTCTTTTATTTCTTTCACCATCCATTTACAATAACATTGATGCAATGGTATTATCATATGCAAAAGAGAATATATGAAAATCCTTTTTATAATCAGGACTTACCAGTATTGGTGCATTCTTCAATGCTTATTTTATTCCATTGAAATCTTAGATGGCTCCTTCTTACCATTTAATTATTTGGTTCTTTTTTAGCATTCTTGTTATAGGAATGGTTATCTTAGAAAAATTAGAAATAAACCTCTAGATAAAATTAATATTATCAAAAAGGATTGAATCCCCTTTTTAGTTTTAAGGATAAGAACTTTACCAATATTTTCCACTCTCTCAGGATCTATCATGACCCCTTCCTTTGACACAATGTGCCCCAATAATTTTGAATTTTGAACTCCAAAATGAAATTTTTAGGATTTAATGAAATTCTATACTCCTTGCATCTTATTAGCATATTTTCCACATGGCTAAGGTGGTCATTTTTCTTCTTGGAGGATACAATTACATCATCCTGATATCCTATAATAAATTCATTAATGTAACCTGCAAAGGCAACATACATATCTCTTTGTAAGGTAGCCCTAGTATTCATTAAGCCAAATTCCATTCTCACATATACATAAGTACCCCATGGAGTGGTGAAAGCAATTTTAATGTTTTCTTATTGATTCACAACCACTTGATTGTATCATGGGAATCCATAAAATGTAGAGATCAATTCAGATCCAATGACTAGTTGTATCATATTATCCATGTTAGGAAATGGATAAATATCCTTAATGTACACCTTATTTAGATTCCTAAAATCCACACATAACCTTATATCTCCATTCTTATTTCTAATAGGCACAAGATTTTCCACCCATGAAGAATACCTTTTGGGTTGTATTATCCCCCATCCCTCAACTTTGTTAATTATTCTTGCATCTTAAGTGAGAGAAGTGGGTTGATAGGCCTCTATTTTTTCCTAAATGGTTTAGCATTTGGTTCCTAGGTATGTCATGTTGAAATAAATATTCCCTATATGATTTTAATTAAAAGTAGGACCATGCTAAACAAGCTTCATATTTTTCCAACTCAACATAAGACTACTTTTCTTCCTTGCTTAAATCACTCCCTATCCATACCTTCCTAGGCCTTTCCTTAGTTCCCAAATTATATTCTTCAACATCCCTTGAAGCAGAGATGTGTCTATGAACCACCCTATCAACATTATCAAAATTGGATTATAAAGAAACCAATCCCCTAGGAATTATGTTGGTTTTTAAGTTAAATTATATCTTTGCCAAATAAGGTTTCTTTACCATCACAAATAGAGACCATTGGTTCCCAGTCCATACATTGATTTTTGAATTCTCCTTCATTTAGTAAAAACCTCTCTACCTGGGCATCATCATCAAATACTTGTCAATGTTTCACATTATCTGGCATAGATGGTCTAGACAATATTTCAACATCATAATTATAGTAAGGAGAGACTGTACAATTACCAAACTTGGATGCAAGGATAGACAACTTTTCAGTTGTAACATTCTTATTTTTTTCATGGTATAAGATGTTGAAAGAATCAAATAACTCAACAAAATCCCATACTACATGTTTGTATTGCTTCATTCTTTGATTCTTCATAGCATACAGTTTCCTCACTTGTTTCACCACAAGCTCTGAATCTCCTTTAACAATTATATCCTTTATACCATATCTCCAAGAAATCCTCAAACCTAAGAGCAATGCCTCATATTTTGCAATATTTTTTGTGCACTCAAATTTTAGTTTGAAAGAAAAATTAAAAGTCTCTTGTCTTAGAGATATAAGTACAAATCAAGCTCCATTTCCCATATTGATAAAACCCATCAAACATCAAGGTCCAAGGGGCACCAAAGTGTTTAAAACACTTACTCTCATTGATACTATGCTCCTCAAAATATGCATAACCAACAAAATTGTTAACATCCACATCTACATACAATACTTCATAAAAGGCATTGTTGGGATCTTCAATCAGATGTAACATCTTCTTTTCCCATACAACTTGAAAATATTTCCTTCCACTGGTATAGTGGCATATGACATGTCCATTTGTGCATTTCCCCCACACTAGAATCCCACTTCCTTGACAAAAACATACCTCATTTTACAGAAATAAAAATGACCACATTTATAGTTAAAAACTTACCAGGGTAAGATGCTAATTACACCAACAAAACCTTTGAAATATTCAATTACTGGTACTTCTCTTGAATCCATAGTAGTGCACTTTCGAAAGGCTATTGTTACTTTGATATCTAGGTTGTTCATAACTTCAAGGGACATGACATTACATGAAAATATTGAATCAAAAATACAAATTGTGAACAAGTCTATCTTTAATGATCAAAGTAGTGTAAAAGGGATCAACATCAAGTTGAGACTCAACAAGGGAGGTGCCTAAATATACTTTAGGGGATTCCCCCAAATTTTCCAATTCTTGTGGCACTTCCAATTCTATAATTATAGGGGGAAATCAACACTATTAACATCCTTTCTCGAGGCCACTACCTCCTCCTTGAACCCTAAGTACTCAAATTCTCTCCTTCTACACTCAGGAATAGTGAGAAACTCAATAATGCATACAATAACCTTGATCTGACTCAAAATTTGAGCTATATCATAGGGGGTATACTTGGGTAATGTTGTATTGAGAGGTAGGGTAATTTCCTTTTCTTGTGGTATGAGGTTCTTCATGGCTTGGGTAAGGACATGGGTACTAGATTTACTAGTAGTAACTGGGCCTTTGTTTGGAAAGTTTTTCTTAGAGGGATCCTTTGGGAAAGAGGAGAGGAGTCTTTGGTTTGGGTTTGGCCCTACGCCTTTAAAAATTTTGTTTCTCGATTATAATCCTTTTCTTGGAAACCAATACATTCATTAAGAGTTGTTTTTCCTCGTCCCAAAGGAATTCCTCCATCATATTTATGAATCATTAATGCCCTTAAGTATTCAAAATCATGATTGGGCAACTCAAAATCCTAAACCATGTCAACATCAAGGTTAGTAGTGGAAGGGACATAAATTACCCATTTTATATAGTCCCAAAAGCCTTCCATAGTCCTTGTACTTATAAACTCAGTGGAATTAGCTCCTTGTTGTGAGCTATTAGTACATTCCATCATAAAAACATCACCATAAGTAGCACTTTCATCAACCTCTTCATTTTCCTCAGTAGGGTCACATGGGGAATGTGGGAGGAAACACTTATCACACTAGTCAATCACATGATCTTCTTCAACAAAGGACACCCTAGAAGTTAATGGATCATGGACTAATTTATTTTCTCTTGGTGGTCACATTACTTATTTCCTATCCTATGGGACATTTTCCTCTATCATATTACCTATGATCACCTCTAGGATGATTTCCAAATTTATTTTGACCTTGAGGTTGGTGTTGGGCCTAAGAATTCTGACCTATCCCTTTTTCTACTCTAGTAATTTTATAAGAAATTTCCTTCACCGATCTCCCGCCAGAGTCTTAACAACTTCTTCCAAATATACTCCCTTTCTTGTTTGAGGATTTTTAGGATTGACCAACTTGACACCCTCCCTTTTAGGAGGCTTTCCTACTACCTTAATATTGTTCTCAATTTGTACTGCCATAGAGAAATCTTGTCTCAAAGTCCTAGGGTGTTTTTCCCTCAAATAACGTGTGAAACTTTATTATCAAAGGCTTAAGAATATTTTATCAAATAAGATTCATCACTTGGCCTTAAAATTATAGGAAATATAGTCAAGGTATTTTTGAATATGATATTAAAATCTTGAACCAGTTCATTGCGATTCTTCTTTATATTTTCAAACCCAAGAGGATAAACCTAGGATCAGTCTTGTCCCCATATTGTGATATAAATGAATTTTTCCTTTCAGTCCATGCATCAATAGAATTGTCTGGTAAGGATTTATACCAATCACAGCCATCCTCAAGGTATGAATAAAAAATTTCACATACACATCCTCTTGCTCAATCTCAAAATCTTCCATAATATTAAGAAAGATCCTAAGGTGCGAGTCACCACTGATAACATTATTGATTTGAAACTTAAGCAATCCATTTCTCACCTCTTATGGAACTGTATTAGGATAACCCACCATACCCTTGAAATCTATAGGTCTAAAAACATTTACAACAAAGGGGGTCTAGGTGGAGGCTGAGCCATATTATTTTGAGGAGGTTTCCCAATAGGAGGGTTAAAATGGTATGAGATAGGAGGTCTTTGAGGAAATGGGGTATGATATTCAAAATATTGATCCTTCAATGATTCAGTTTCATTAAATACTCTATTTTTTCCAAGTAACAAAGGAGGGAAATGAGGAATACGCTGAGTTGTGAATGAAGGACCCTCTCAAGATGGAGTGTACAATTTTTTTCAAGGAATAATTAATCTAGAACCATTTAAAGAGCTAGAATAATCTTCTATCAAAGGTTGATCACTCTCAACAACATGCACCACTTCTTCTTCTAACCTTTGATCACCCAAGGCTCTCCAAACTTGTTTTATTATTGGGATTTTCTTTCCCATCTTTGGAAAAAACTTTTTAGTAGGATTTGTCTTGAATAAGGACTTCCTTCCTTCCAGGTTTACAAATTTTACTAATAGATAACAACATTTGAAACTCAAGGTATTTGTATTTACTATATTTTTTGAATAACGTAGAGTCACCACTTAGGTCTTTCACCTTAGATGTGTAAATCATGTAAAGTAAGTAACTTGCCAACTAAAACTACATAATCAATTTCATCAAATCTCGACAAATATTGCTATCCTTTATTAATATTTACACCTAGCTAAGATAAATTTAATGGAAATCTTGCTTAAACTATGAAAATACCAGGAAAATAAATTTTGATTAAGCTCATTTTTTTGTAAATATCGACAAAGGATCAAGTATAGATCATGTATTTACATCTAAACCTACTTGATATGTTACTAGAGTTCGATACATCTTTGTATTTGCAAAAATAGTCCCCTAGCAATGGTGTGAGGAGAGTATTGTTTCCCAAATCTACACCACCTTGGGAGACAAGTAATATTTTCAATTTGAATCATATGCTTAGAGTAAATCAGATCATATATATGCTCGTTTTGTCGATGGGGATATGTCCGATTAACTCTTTTTACTTGACTTTGGAAAATATTAGGCTGCACTCACAAAAGGGGATGACCTTCCCTACTACTTTAGGTTCTGCCTTTAACCAAGGTGAGAGGACCTAATTTGTGACCTATGATTATAAGAATGATGGGTGAAATTCCAAGCTCTAAACATTCTCTTTAATGTATGAGAGGTAATCCTAGAAATACATGGTCAATGTAAGCACTATTTAACTCTCATGAGTTGTCACTTTAAATAATGTAAATACCTTTCAAAATAGGACTTCAGATCACTCTAGACAGTATGGATCAATGTTTTCTTCTGCATATTTATGAAAGGGAGGGTAGAAATGGTAAAGTCTTTTAGCAAATGGTTACAAGTAGGGTAAACATAGAGAATTAAAAAGGATTTATCAATTGTAAGTCATAATTTGTGTGTATGAATAAGAGATTAAAGAAGGATGAAGTTGATTATACATATTTCAAAAGTAAACCTTACAAATGCTTGAAGATTGCCTCAAGGAAATAAAAACACATCACACAGCTAACATCAACCCTTTAACCAGAAGGTATGCACTAATGGAGGCCCATGAGTATAAGATTTCACATAATCTTTGAGAATTTAAACACAAAATCTCATGCTAAATCCTCAATAAAAATTTACAGATCCTGATCAACTACGCTCAAGATATACTCAAAATCTTATAGAAATCTTCTCAAATGAACAAAAACAACATGGATTTAAAATTGTTTATCACATTACATAAAGAAATCTCCATTTATAATGTAATTGCAGTTTCCAAAATGCTTCAAATATAGACAAGATCTAGTGTAATTGAAAGGAACTATTGATATAATATTGCGTAGAGGTATACAAATAACTATTTCAAAGTATTCTACCTTAAGAACAAAGACAACATTTCTCAGAGACAACACATAGTTGATTTTAAGAAATGAAAATTTCTCAGCAAGGGACCATAAATCCTATGGCCTCAATGCTTTCCAATGATTGTACACTCACAATCATCTTGACATGAGAATATTTAGACAAATTAAAACAACTAAATGGTTTCTCGGTTCGATTCAGGTTTTCTAAGAAAAGTACAGTCAATTTTTTTGTTTTCTCTAAAAGCTTAGAAAAATTTAAACCCCCTTTTATGCGAGAACATTCCTCTTGCATATATACAATTTCTTTCCTCTCATCTTTCTCTTTTCCCCCCAAAAGTATGAATCTTCAAAAGAATATTCCCCTTTACGGCATATAATTTGATCTATTATTATTCTTTTGAAAATATTCTACTTTCATGTTTCTAGGTGGAGGAATTGTGAGTGATTCACATTATTTCATTCTCTTAGAATGACTGGGATGCCACATTTCCTTTATAATATTATTTTTTAATAATTTCCTTTTAAGTGAGTAGAGATACTTTTCAATGATTTTTGTGCACATGCGCAGATGGTTTGATTTGATGTGTAATCAATTTTTCCTTTTGAGAATCCATCTCGAAGAACACACACTCATTTTTATGTCTTTCTAGGTTGATTGTTCTCACATGTACTATGTCACATCAAGCAAACCATTCTCTTTTGTATAATGTCAATTTACTTCAAAATTATTTCTTTCATGTGGGTATCACATATAGATCTTAGAGGTCATCTCACCATGATTATACTTAACTCAACTTGCTTGCCTTGCATTTCTTATAAATGCACATTATTTCCTTTAAAAATTCACATCTTTCCTTATTGTAAAAATGGTCTGGTGGAGTTCTATATCTTCAACATGGAGGGATTGAAAATGGCACCCAACTTGAAGGATATTTCCTCCGAATATTTAAAGGAAATCTTTGACTTGGTAGGCCACGAAGAGGAATTTTTAAGGATATTATTTGACATTACTTACCCAGAGGATTACAATGGGAAGTTGACTTCCCAAGATGTTCGTATAAAATTGATTTGATGTCTTATTAGGATCAGCCCTATCTTTTCTTCCTTCCAGATGATGTATTTTCATCTCTTCAAAATAGAACACCAAAAAACTCTTGATGTTTTGAAACAATTTTGGCTCAAGATCAGGCCTAACGTGCAAGGTGTAACTAACTACACATCCCATTTCATTTTTGATGAAAGATTAATTTTAAAGGAAATACCCTTAAGATATTATGCAACTTGATTAAGGGATTTCACTAGGTACTATACATGCTCTCTTTTGCAAGATGAATGAACTAGAGCAACATGTCTCAATCTTGGAGATGAAACCGTTAAGGACCGTGTCTTCGTAACATTCTCAAGCACCAATAGTATTTTTGAAGAAGTGTAGGGGTAATCCTAGTTCCAAGCCTCTTGCTCCGTCTACTCCAAGACCAATTGTAATTGCACTTCCAGCTTCTGCATGGACTAGTAATCCATCATCCACTTTCAAAGCAACAAGGAAGAAGGCTTTTCCTAAAGGAGGTCTAGACATTATTGAATGAGTTTCTTCCTATGAGAGGAGATCATAATTGATTAGTTTGTTGGATGGTCCTATGGCTAGCATTGATGAGATTATGTCTTTGGGTATGTCTCACACTTTAGTAAGAGACATTGTGTTTGTTCAAATGGTGGTGGGAATAGAGGAATTTTTTCCTAGAAAGAATATGCTTGTGAAGAAACTTCCTCTTTGTAGAGAGGATTTGAAATTAGTGGATGATTAGGTATTTTCTCTTAGTTTCTTTTGTGATGTAATTCTCAAGAATGTACATGATGTTTTCATGGAGTAGGACCCTATAGAATCATTATTTTGATTTTTTCCATAATGCGTAAAACTCAAAGTATTACATAATAAATATGCTTCATAATAGATTTATAATTCTATCAAAGTAATAATAAAAGTATATTGTATTGTATAAAATTACATTCATTCTTGAAAACATCAATTTAACATAATGTTTGAATTTTTCGAAATAAGAGTACCAATTATAATAAAATGAAAATTGTTTAAATAAAACTAGCCTAAGATTTCTCACGGTCTTCATGGTTGTATTCTCATCTTCATAAGCTTCCTCCTCCTTTGGCTTCCTTTCCATGTATGCATCATACCTTTGAAATAATTTCCTTTCATCATCTTCATTTGACTGTGGTGTGTTGGAATATTAGGGTCTTCCTATTCAATACATCCCCAGATTGATCCATTTTTTTCTTATGTTCCCATGACTTTCCTTTCAAATATGCAATTTTGTTCTCTATAGCCATTTTCCTCTAGATAACCTCATAAGAAAAGTTTTCATCTCGTATGTATTTCTTAAAAGAATTCATTGATAAATTACTCTTCAAGTCAACATAACTCTTCTCGTATTTATCAAACACCGTGCTTTCTAATTTCATATCTATGGTGTCAATTCTTTTTCAAACCATTTATTTTCTATCTCTATATTTTCTCTAACTTCATTCAAAACTTCATCCGATTTTATAAAAACTTAAATTGAATATTGGGTTCCCATTTTATCTAGTGGCATTATTTATTCCTTTTTAACTAGATCTTAATCAAGTTGATTGATATTGTTTCAACTTTTTGTTAGATTATTTCTTTGAATTGTTGACAAAATAGATAGGGTAATGGGCATAGGAGGAATACTTGTTCAAATGTTAATTGATGGGTTGTTGCATGCATATGACTTCGAATCCACAATTGATCATGAGAGCTTCCTTTTTGGCTAGGAGGAACTACCCGTAATGAAAGCAAGACCACCAAAAGAATTAAAGAATATGAACACTAAACTACCTAGCGTAAACTAGATCCGAAGTATGATACTTCCTAGATGGTCACATCCACTATTTTAAAAAAATTAATGTTGTAAACAAATTAAATCCTATTGTTATTTTAAAATGATTTAGGTATCTCACTTAAAAACACAATAAGAAATAGATCTAATCTAATAGGCTAAGTTAGAATAGAATCCATGGGTCAAATGGTTGGTTATGGGTTCTACAAGTCTGATAAAGGTCTCGGTAGGTCACAGGTGAGTGAGGGTGAAGTAAAATGAGGTGGGTAGGTCTCTGTTTAATACTATGTGGAAAAACACAGAGAGCGACATTGGTCGGGGTGACCGACCGCCGATAGGTATAACCGGTGTATTCTTGTGAGATCTAGAAACATCACAGAATGGGGTTTTGGTCTCCTTTGTGATTACACAAAGGATTTGGTTCATCAGGATGAGGTATTGGGTGACTGGAATAGGTTTTTACGAGGTTTTGGTGGGTCTATGGAGGTACAAAATGTTGGAGATGGTCAATAGGTAGCAAGATAAACAATGGATGATAAAATAATGATAAATTGAAATAACTAGGAAAGTATGATGTTGCACTTACTTGGATTTCATTTATGAATGTTTGTGTGTGAAGGATGGAGGTGATGATGATGGGTTTAGAGGTTGCAAGTGATCACCAACTGAATAAAATCTTCTACATGGGCTACATGCATGCTCCTCTTTTCTTAGATAGATCCAAACATGGCTGGGATGGTTGTGCAAGAGAAGATGCTCAACCTCCTTCCTTGGATGTGAGTTCTTGCTGGAATTGGCTCTCTAAAGATGCGTTATCTTTTTGAGATCTTGTTCTTGCTCATAAAATTTCTTGCTTCTCACTTCCAGGTTCCAAATTCCAACCTTGAGAATAAAGTTGTTTTGGGGTTAAAAAGGGGTAACCAATGGTGGTCCGGCTTAACCAGCGATGGTTAGGGGTAACCGACATCGGTCAAGGCAGGATTTCCTAGGTTTACTAAACTTAGGAGATCCTCTTGATTTCCTCGGATCTTATGTCATTGTCTCATGGATTAGACTAGGAGCTTCTTGTGAGCATGTGGGAATGTGGTTAGAGGGAGTGTAGGCATTGATTTTTAGGGTTTGGGTAAGTCTTAGTTAGTTATGGTAACTTGCTAAGACTAGGTCTTAGGTTGAGTTAGCTTGGTGAGGTGTCTAAGTGAAATGTTTGTGTAGATATTATTTAAATAAGATATTTAAATAATAAATATAGTGAGGATAAAGCATTAAATTAATTAAATTAATATTAGTAGGGTGAAGGGGGTCATGGCTAGGTAGATGTAATAAAGGGGGCTTATATGTCGAGGGGATGAAGGGGAGTGTGACCTAATTTTAGTGTCTACATTTTTCCCTTTTTGTTGCATAGATTGTATTGGTAAGCAATGCTAACAAAAATAAGATGTGGTTGCCCCATGTGGGGGTGAAGGTGATCCCCCTCAAACTAGGAATTGACAAAGTAGCAGTGAAGCGGTGAGTGGTTTGATAAAAGGTAAATGTGAGGAAAAGGTAAGTGGGTATAGGGGAAGAGGGTGAAAGGTCTACTCGGGTGATCTAGGTAATGGGTCAGGGTCAAAGGTAGCAACAGTCAAACGCACACACATGTATAAACTACAGCACACTACCAAGTTGAAGAGAAGGAAAACTCTACATCATCTAAGGTCGATAGGTTTATCTAAATAAGGGTGAAGTGAATCCAATATCCAAGGTATAGGATAAGGTCAGGAAACACAACATAGGTTAGGTGCAGGAACATTTAGGTATGTTCCAGTACACCAAAGGTAGGGTCGGGATAAATAGTCACGAAATAGGATAGGGTAGGTCATTAGGTCAACAACACATGTAACAATTCCACAAGCTATAGCGAACACATGAGGTCAAAGGTCACTAGAGATGGTTTAGGTCTAAATATCAAGATCACGGCATGGGTAAGGCCGAGGCGGGGGTAAAATAATAAGGCATCAATAGTGGACACAAGAGGAGGTTGAAGAAGGTGGAGGGCCGAGGTGAAGGTATAGTGGTCCAGGTATGTGTGTAGGGGAGGAAAAAGAAAGAGGAGGTAAGGAAAATGAGGTAAATGTGAGGGAAAAAGAGTACGTAGGGTAACCAAATCGGTTGGTATGAACCAATGACAGCAGTGTAGGGAGACCGACGGTATGTATTCTAGGGCATCGGTAGAATGGTAGTGGTCAAGGGTTAATAAATGTCACGTGTTTTAAAATTATTTTGTGCATTTGGAAAAGGAGAAAAGGAGAAGAGAAAAAAAAGGGGAAGAGGACAACAAAGTACAATAGAGAGCTTAGTTTGTGAGCCACATAGGTGAGATTTATTGGGAGAGAGGTGGGGTCACGAGATCGGGTGGCAAAATTTGTGTGGAGAGGATTGGAGGTCGATTGAGGATGGCGAGAGGTAGGAGAGGGGATGGGTGGTCCACCCATACAGTGGCTAGATATACCACCATGGCATTGACAGAGGGATGAGGTAAGCTCTACACCATTGCTTAATGATTTGATTGATTAAGTAGGCTAAACTATGGGTTGTAATAAAAACATGGGGGGAGGGTTTGAATTTTTGATGTATACGAACATGTGAGATGAAGTGATATTGTATTTACTTTTTGTACATGATACCGGCTATGAGATGAAGACATTTTTGTATTGGATAGCAGCCATGAGCCAATGATGATTATTTATTATACATGATACCAAAAAGCCAAAGACATTTTTTATTGGATAGTGGGGTTAGGGTACGTAGCTAACAATTTTGAGATGATAGCCATGATGAGACATGCATGTTTATTGAGATACTCATTTATGTGATATATGAGATGGATAGGTGGACATTGTATTGATACACACATGTATATATAAGGAGATAGATGATATTCAGGTGATGTTATTATGATGTGTATGAGTTTTACTTTATTATGATATGGATGGAAAATAGATGAGGTAGGCATGATAGAGTTAGGTCATAGGCATGGATCGAGTCAGGTCGGTTTAGGCATGGATTGAGTCAGGTTGGTTTAGGCATGGATTGAGTCAGGTTGGTTTAGGCATGGATCGAGTCAAGTTAGTTTAGGCATGGATTAAGTCAGGTTGGTTTAGGCATGGATGAGTTAGGTTGTTAGGCATGGTTGAGTCAGGTTGGTTAGGCATGGATTGAGTTAGGTTATTAGGCATGGTTGAGTCAGGTTGTTAGGCATGGTTGAGTCAGGTTGTTAGGCATGGTTGAGTCAGGTTTTTAGGCATGGTTGAGTTATTTCAGTATTTTGATAACAAATGGTAATATAAATGCATGAGATAGTGTAAAATGTGGAAAATGTTGGTTATGTATGAAAATGTGAAATAATATAAGTGGTAAAAGTTATGTGGTATATGGTTTAGATGTCGAGGTTTTTGATATGAACAGGAAATCAGGTAAAAGGTGGAGGAAAATGGTTAGGGTAAAGAGTGGCTGAGCTAACCTTCTAGGCCCCCATGCCCTGGAAGTGCTACCTACATAGTCTCGATGAAAAGGGACCTCAGACCGATGTAGTTCTCCCATAAGCTAGGGAAGAAGATGAAAATGAGTTGGTAGGTTTGTGGTCATGTTGTGGGTTTAGGTTTAATAGGTGGGGGTAGATGATAGTAAAAATGTTGCAGGTGAGGGTGACTATGGTGAAAGGGGAGGATGACCCCAAAAGGTAAGCGTCGAGGACCAAGTCTGTATAAGAAGATCAAAAGGTAATGAAGAAGAGAAAAGATAAGAGGGGGCAAGAAAGCCACCCAATTGGTAAGGATCAAAATGTATGAAACACATCTATAGATAGGCTAATGAACATAAGACCCTAAAGACATTACATGATTGATAATTCTAAGAGTGACGAAAGAGTCACATGATCACCAAATTTCATAGGTTCAGCAAGTCCCTTGAGGTATGAAGTGAAAAGACAATGGGTAGAGAGGTGCAGGTAATTGGGTCATAAAATGGGAAGTAGAATGCCTTGGGAAATAGAGCCAAGATCACAATAGGAAAGTCCATGATGAAAAATCTTATTTTTCTTTTTTTCTTTTTTTTGACTTTGTAGATAGACTGATCGATGTGGGAAGTCTACATGGGATGAGTATATGTCTCCTTGAGGTCTTCACAAAGCTGATCGATGCGGGAAGCTTCTGAATTTTGATTTTTGAGAAAATAGTCTTCTTTTTGGAAAAACTATGTAGAGAGTTGTGAGCTTTTTATAGCTTGTCCTTCGAGGGAGTCCCTTATAGCAACATTGAGGGAAAGATGTCCTTTTGAGGGATTCATCTTTTATATTGGAAGTTTGACTCAAGGAGTTGATCCCTTATTTTGGAAGATGTCCTTCTGAGGGATTCATCTTGTTTTTTTTTTTTTTGGCTTTAAGTCATGGATGAGACTATAATGAAGCATTTGGTTCTTGTTGAGAAGGAAAGGGTGAATGACCATGGGATCTCATCTAAAAGAAGATGAAAAGTATCCATGAGAATCATGCCATGTGCAGAGCCGTGGTGCACATATTTAAGATAAGGAAAAAGGGTGACGGGTAATCACATGATCCTTGTTTAATCATTGGAGATGAGATGTGGAAAAGGTAAATGGAACTCAAGGGACAGCATGAACTAGATAAATAGTGATGTAGGACTAGAGGTCAACATTAGAATGGTCGAAGATGTAAGGAATTGATTGGCTCAAGTTCGGGTTTACCCTCAAGTGAGACAAGCGATAAGCACCCGATCCATAGTATGAGTTACGATGTATGGTCCAAGACAATTAGGAGAAAATATGCCCCATTTTTTTTTCTACTTTGGTTACATGTTGATTTTTCTTGAGGATGAGGTCACCAACTTGAAAGGTTCATTCATGAACACGTTTGTCATAAGCAATGTTTGATACGTTGTTGATAAACTTGAAGGTGATCCAGAGCGTTAAGATGACATTCATCTAATAACTCTAGTTGTGCTAAGTGGTCCTAACAAAAGTCATCATCAGTAAGCATGTCATGGAGAGAAATGTAAAGTGATGGGATCTGGACTTCGAGAGGTAGAATAGCCTTGATACCATAGACCAACGAAAAGGGTGTAGCCACAGTGGAAGTGTGAATACTAGTGTGGTATGCCCATAGAGCAAAAGGAATGTGCATATGCCAATCCTTCCCAGTATCGTCAACCACTTTCATGAGAATTTTATTGAGGTTTTGTTAGTGGATTCAGCCTAGCCATTGGTTTGTGGGTAATAAGGTGAGGAGAAACTAAGCTGAATGCCGAAGGCATCACAAAGTTTTTGCAATGTTTTGTTTTTGAATTGTTTTCCATTATTAGTGATGAGGTGATGAGGGACACCAAAGTGACAAATGATGTGATGGTTAATGAACTCACATATTTTCTCAGCTTTTGTGGAAATGAGTGGTATGGCTTCCACCCATTTTGTGTAGTATTCGGTAGTGGTTATGATCCATTGATGGCATTGGGAAGAATGAGGATTGATTTCTTCGACAAGATCCAAACCCCATTGAGAGAAGGGCCAAAGGTCACGAGTGACCTGTAAGGCATGACTGGGTGTATGATGAAGGTTGGAATGTTGTTGACATTTCACGTAGTGTTTGACATAGTCACAACAATCATGGTTAAGGGTCGGCCAGTAATAGCCTAGGTGAAGAATACGCTTAGCAACAGCAAGGCCACTAAAGTGACCTCCACATATGCCATCATGAACCTCCTTGATGGTATAAGGAATTTCAGAACTTGTGAGGCATCGTAAGAGAATACCATCAAAGCCATGCTTATAGAGGAGTCCCCCAGGATAAAAATGGGAGACCTTCTTAAGGAAGGCACGTTGTCCATTACGGGTGAGATCAGGAGGTAAGATGGAGAGGGAAAGGTAGTCGAGTATTGTTTATACCAAAGGTCACTCGGGTTAGGGGTGTCGGTTCCGATTGAGTAAACATCATGAGGTAAATAAGAAGGTGAATGGAGGCATTGTATAGTGACAAATATTTTGGAATCGGTAGGGGAAGCGGGTATTTGGGAAGCTAAGCAGGCCATAGTGTCTGCAAATTTGTTGGTTGACCATGGGATGGTTTGAAGGGTGTAACGATCAAAGGTGGTCAAAAGTATGTCTACATGATGTTTATACTTTTGAAGTATCTCGTTATGACATTGGTACATACCATTGACTTGGTTTATGACCAATTGTGAATCACCAAAGATGTGGATTGATTTAACATCGAGGGCATAGGTGGTCTGAGACCTAGTATGAGCACTTTGTACTTGGTAATATTGTTGGTGCATTCAAAGTCTAGTTTGAAAGAAAAGGACATGGGTTCTCCATCAAGAGGGATAAGGATAACACTAGATCCACCCCCACACTGACACTTGGAACCATCAAATAAAAATGTCATTTGGTAAGGGGGTTCATCCAGGGAAAGGGTAGCAATGATTCATCGGAAATCAAAATTAGAGGGTTGGTCCCTAGCAATAGGTGCATCAGCCAATTATTCAGTGATAGCCTGGCCCTTAATGGAATTTTGGTGATGAATTCAAGGTCAAGATCAGCTAAAAGCATAAGCCATCATGCGGTGCACTGATTTTGATAAGGTTTAGCGTACATGAAGTGTAAAGGGTCGGTGTTGGTCACAACATAGGTTTTGTGGTTGAGTAGGTAATGGCGGAGTTTGGTGGCAACAAAAACTAAGGCTAAGAAAAGTTTTTTAGGGTGAGTGTATCAGGTTTCATAGTCCAAAAGGGTATGACTTATATAATAAACTACCTACTCCCTATGTTGTTCATCACGATGAGCGAGCATAGCCCCTAAGGAGTGATCGGTAGCTGAGATGTATAGGTAGAAGGGTTGGTCATCTTTAGGTGGAATGAGTATGGGTGGTTGGAGAAGGTATTGTTTTAAGGCCTCAAAAGCTTTGTGATAGTCATCATCCCATTTAAAGGAGACATCCTTCCTAAGAAGATGATGAAATGGTTGACACCGATCCGATAATTGTGAAATGAAATGGTGAATGGACTACAATTTACCTTGCAGGCTATGGAGTTGTTTGAGGTTCTGTGGGTGGAGGCATTTCTAGAATGGCCTTGACTTTAGCAGGGTCAACTTCTATACCATGTAGGAAATGATAAATCCCAGGAGCTTTCCTGAGAGAACCATGAAGATGCACTTTTTAGGTTGAAGGCAGACACAATATTTAATGAGGCGATCAAAGATGGTTTTGAGGACAACGAGGTGCTTGGCGCGGCATTTATATTTAGCCAAGAGATCATCCACGTAATCTTCCAATATGCGATGCATGATATCATGGAAGATGTAAGTCATAACACACTGATATGTAGCACTAGTGTTTTTAAGGCCAAAAGGCATGACTCGATAGTAAAAGTTCCCCAAGGGGTAATGAATGTGGTCTTGTGCTGATCCTCTGGGGCAAGAAAAATTTGGTTATAACCTGAGAAACCATCCATGAGTGAGAGATCTCATGACCCATGCAAAGAAGGTCTACCAGTTGATCAATACCAGGCAAGGGAAATTCATCTTTCGGGCAGTGAGGTTGAGGTCACGAAGTCCATGCAAAATGCGAGTCCCCTATTGCTTTAGTAATAGGGACAATGTTAGAAATCCAACAAGGATAATCAATGGGTAAGATGAAGGAAATGGAAAGAAGGTGCTTGAAGTTCTTCTTTGATGAGAAGAGCAATGTGAGGGTGCATTTTCCTCAGCTTTTGTTTGATAGGTTTGGCATCGGGAATGGTTACGATATTGTGGACCACTATGGTGGGGTCAATACCGGGCATGTCTACATAAGACCAAGTGAAAGCGTGGTTATGAGCTCGGAGAAAGGAAGTGATGGCTTCTTGTTCAACAACATCTAAAGATTGTCCATCTTTAGGATGTGCGGGTCATCCTGAGTATGAATGTTGATCTCGATAGTCATTCATTCAACATGGTTTGTGTCTCAGAGGGTAATGACCGATGAATATATGAGTCTTCTGCACCAAGGTAGGTGAGTATGGATTCATCATCCTAACATTAAACGATGTTAATGGTAGGTGTGTCATCATCGATCATCTCAGGATACAGGAATGGGAGAGTGGAAGGGGCCTCACCTTCACGTTGATAAGTCAAAGGCCCCAAGGAAATGGTGTTTATGAAAAAAAGTTAGGAGGGATAGATTCAGGATCCATCGACTCCATCGGTGAGGGTGGTGATGAAGGTGGAGAAGGGCTAGGGTCCTTAATGAATTCAATGCGGGCCTATTTGGTAGAAGGTTCGGGAAGCCAATACCACTACGGTCATTATGTTTGCATGGGTGGTACATGGAATAATGGTATGGCGACTTTCTCATAAATTTGAAAACCAAAACCCTTCCACACATAGTAGTAGGAAGTGTGGGTGGTGAAAAGGTGATTGAAGTGATTGGAGTCAGTGAAAATGGAAAATGGGTGGGGTTGTGATGGTGGTTCAGTGGTCTAGGTGTGTAGGTGGTAGTATCAAGTCCCCCATAGGTGAGACTAGTACAAAGATGAGGAGGACCATAAAGGAGGCATTCTCTATACATGGTGATCATAGTGAGGGTGTTGGTGAAGACTTCCATACTCATGTGGAGTAAGGAATGTTTTAAGGACTATATAGGTGAGTACTCCCCCAGACATTCCAAGAGGCGTTGAAAAACACCTTGGAAGGATGTTAATGGTTGGTATGGTTCTGTGGTGTTAGGATGGATGATGTGTCAGCCATGGAGGTTATAGCGGGTAGTGGAGGTGGTGTGGGGATGGATGTGGTGAAGTAGGGTCCTCATGGGTCATCATCAAACCCACAATTGGATAAGGATGGTTTTGGCCTTGTTTGAGATGGCACATGATGATATGCACAAATTTTGGTATCATCAAACCCTTTTGGCTTGGGTTTGAGGGGGTCGTAAGGTGAAGTGTGGCGGTAATGTGACCACAAGTCTCGAGGAGGTTGGTTAAAATTTTGGCATAGGACCCTGCTAGTGGATCATAATGGGAAGTGAACATGTGGTTTGGGTGTAGGTGTGGTGTGGTTATTTGAGAATTATTTTTGGAAGAGTAAGAATAGGTTGAGCTATGGGTTTAGGATGCAAGTGTGGTTTGAGGTATTTGAATCAAGTTCGTTTAGGTAGGGGTATAGTAGATGGATGGGTAGGAGGGTATGGTTTTGTTTTGACTACCTTGTTGTGGGGTAGTGGGGTTTTGTTTTTGGGTGCACCTTCTTGGGTAAAGGTGATGTGGGTGTATGAGGTCTATGAGGGAAAGCAGATGGAGGAAGAGGAGAGTTACCCATGGGGATAATGGGGGTGCTATGAAGGTAGATGATGTGGGTCATGCTTGGGGTGTGAGGGACAATGACTAAAGTGTAGTAGGTAGTGAAGCAATGGCTGAAGGTATCGGAGGTATTGGTGGTAAAGAGACTATAGGTGTGGGTATGGTCGTGTTGTGTGCCTAGGTAGGTTAGAGATTTGTGAGGAAGGAATGGGTTGTTGTGTTATTGGGTTATGAATGGGTGAGGGGTGCTTGACCCTGTTGGGCAGCTTGAGGTCTTAAGGTAGATGGGACAAGTGTGGGTGTGATTGGTGTGGTAGGGGTATGAGGTTGATGAGTTTGTTTCTTTAGTTTGGGTGTCGAGTAGGTGTGGTTTTAACGTTGGAGGATGTAGCTAAATCTAGTTTAATAGGTGGATGAGTAAGGTTGGTGGTCGGGGTGACCCCTAAAGTGGTAATAGGTTTAGTGGAGGTAAATATTGTGGGTATGGGTTTGGGTTTAGGCATAGGTCAGGTTATGGGTAAGGGTGTGGTGTGTGTGTAATAGGATATCATGGAAGGGGTTGTGACAAAAGTGGTTGTATTTGGTTTGATGGGTGGAAATGTGTTTGGGTAGATAGTGGAGGTGTCATCGAGGGATTTCTACATTTGTGTTGAGACAGGGAGTAAGAGGCACCCCATAACAAATCTCTATCCACATACTCTAAGTGATCAGCCAAATGTGAGAATGGCACATCTATGGGTGGAGTTGGTGAGGACCTAATGGGAATTCCTATAAAATGCATCTTAGAGATGGGGAATCAACCGGCTTTAGCTTCCATGGGTAAGAGAGCTGAAAGTAGGTCTATTGGATGTCGGTAGTGGATGGAGAATGTTTGCCAAGAGGAAAAGGTATCCCCACCGGGTCTATGATGGGTGGAAGGGATAATGGGAGTTCCTCTATGAGTGAAGGAATGGATAGGTGCTCCTCTGTGGGTGGAGGAGGTAATGGGTGCTCCTCTATAGGTGGAGGAGGTAATGGGTGCTCCTCTATGGGTGGAGGAGGTATGGTAGGTAAAGGTTTGCTAAGTGGAGAAGCTAGGGGTGAGATGGTCTCAATGTCAGTAGAAGACTCCTCTATAGGTGATGTAGGAGATGAAGGGTGTTCTTCTATTGGTGAAGGAACAATGATGGTTGGTTCAAAGTGGAAGAAGGATTTTGGGCTAGGATTTCCTCTATGGAAGGGATGTGAGGTAATTGAGAGGTGATAGGTACCTTGTTAAAGATCATGAACCTCACAAGTATGGGTATCATGAGTGGATGTCTCACCTATTTGATTGGATGAAGGGGCATGATTGGGAAATGGTTTTTAAAGATTTGTAGATTTTGGTTGGGGGTGGCATTGGGATTATCCATAGTCAACTCACCTTTCTCGAAGCATTTCTTGACAATATTCTTAAAAGTGATACAGTTGCCATCACTATGACCCTTCACTCGGTGATAGTTACAGAAATATTGTTCCTTATACCATGTGGGCATGGGGTGAGCAGGGTCAAAACTAGTGTGTGGTTTTATGGGTGGAAGGGTGATGGCGCCAACTTTGATAAGCTTTTCTAAAATAGAAGAGTAAGGTTCCCCAATTGGGGTATATTTTCTTACTCTTGTCTGAATCGAAAAAAGCCTAAATAGGTGATAGATTAGATGAGGGTGTAGCTTGATTGATGGATGAGCTAGGCCAGCCTTGAGTACCACTACATTAGCGGTACCTTTAGCCTTTGAATAATTGGTTGGTGGTTTAGAAGAAGAAGAGGTTTCATTCGACTTAAATGCCGAATTCTTATTTCATAATTGGATTTTCTTCTCTTGATGGCCCAAATCTCTAACTTTTGTGCCATAGTGAATGCCTCATCGAATGTTCTAAAAGTTTGGACCTGCAAGGTCGGGAGATATGTCTGGTGCAAAGCTCATGTGAAGAGCTTAATGAGTTCAGTTTGTGGCAATTGAAAGGTAAGTTGATTGATCGGTGCACTACAGTGAGTGAAAAATCTGTGATAGATTCATCCTCATACTGACGTGTGGAATATAAATCGGTCATGGTAACTTTCTTGGCAATATTGATAGAAAAATGATCCAAAAAAGCTTGGGCTACCTGATTGAATGAAAATATGGAGTGTTTGGGTAACCCACTATACTAGTCTAATGCAGGTCCAGTGAGGGACATGGGAAAAGTTCTCAAAAGTAAGGCATCATCATGAGCAATCAAATAACATCCATGTTTAAATGAGTGCAAATGTTGTTGTGGGTCTTCCTTACTATTGAAGTGGTTGAATTTAGGCATTTCCCAATGCACAGGGTATGAACAGATGGGAATGGATGGGTGAATAGGCTCATTACAAATCTCATCATAAGTGAGAGTGTTGTGGGAGCTGAAAACCGATGCCTCCAGTGTTTGCATCTTATCCATCATCAATCTAATTAGGTCATTGGTGGGTTGTGATGATTGGATGCCTCCTATAGCATGAGGAGGTTGGTTTTGGGTGTATAATGGGTGTGGCATTCCAGTGTATGGGGCTGCCATGTAAGGTGGTGGAGAAGAAGGCAATGAAATAGGGGTATGTACCTGAATGAATGATAGATGAAATAGGTGGTTGTTGGTAGTATGTATATGGGGGAGGAAGGGTCGTGGTAACCCTAGTGGCAATAGGGGCTAAAGATTGTGGAATGGAAAGAACTACGTTCTGAAATGGGGTAGGGGTCACCAACACTGGAGGTGGGAACATAGCTACAGGTATGTGTGAGACATGAGGGATGGATGAGGTTGTGTTTGGGGTAATCGTTGAGGGTATGGTGGATGTAATGGGTGCCACAGAGGTAACAGATGCGCATTAGGGGGTATGAAACCTAACTATGAAACAACTAGGGGTAAGGTGGATGCAGGTAGCATGGAGCCAGATGGGGCTGATGCGGAAGTGGGTGTGAGAGTCGGGGGATAGATACGGGCATGTCGTATATCAACTGACCCGAGGCATCTCGAGTGGATGAATGGGAGAGATAAAACTGCAAGGTAGTAGGGTTCTGGTCAAGGAGTCATGTGAACTCCTCATCTCTGGTAGCGATATTAGTAGGTTAGATGGGATCCATGGCTGGTGATAAAATAAAGGTGGTGAAGGACTAGGTGGGAGCGGTTGGAAACTGGCGTGGAACATGAGGGCATTTGCTTGTCTTTGGTCAATACCATGTGAACCAGTACTGATCAGGTGGGGGTGCTTCTCTATAAATGATACAGAGAACAACAGGAATAGGTGAATATGGTGATAAAAAAATGGATGACATAACAAATGGTGGGTGGAATATGAAATAGGCTAACCAATGCCGGTTAAGGAAAATTGATGTCGGTCAGGGATAACTGCTGCCGGTCACTATAGAAAATGAATAGTGAGTAAACAGTGAAGTAGAAGGAAAAATCTGACAAGTATGCCAAATTTGGGGATGTGTAAAATGTTAATGGAAAAGTGACAGTGATAGAGACTATGGAAAGTGGAAGAAAGTGAAGTGAAAATGTCCTTTTGAGTAGGTTAGCAAAAGGACCTAGAACCGACATCGGTTGTGTTTAACCGATGGTGGTCAAAGGTAACCGATGACGGTTACTGTGAGATTGAAACAGTGATGAGAAAAAGTGGTTGTGAATTAGAATTTGATGTGGAATCAAACCCAGAATTCTAGGAATGATGGTGATATGGCCCAGGCACACTCAGGTGAAGCCGGAATACACTAGCTATGATGAGGAGTGTGCAAGGATGAACAAAAAAATGATGAACATGATCTTTCACCTCAAAACAAAAAAACAAGCGAAAAACACTAAGAAAAATGTGATCCTAAGAGTTCTCTTTTCTATTATGTTTGTTTAGCTTATGCTATTTAGGATTGACACATGAATTGAATTGTGAAATAGAGTTTTTGGTGAGGATGGCTTCCTACAAAGAAAGAGATCTAAAGGGTGAGGTTTCAGGTATGTTATGGTGGGGCGGGCTACGCTCTGAAGTATGACTCGATAGAGTAGTGAGCTAGGTGCCCACTATGTCATGATTGTGTGATCACCTACAACTTCTTCCAGGTAAGATGTTGTTTAAGAATGTATGTATTTGAATTTTTGTGTGGTTTGGTAAGACTCAGAGAAAGAGAAAAGGATAGAAGTGATTTTCTACGATTCATTTGTCAACCATCAGCTGGTAATGACTTCCAGCGTATAGGTTGCCCTCAATTAATGTGAGCTAATGTAAAAAATCAAAATGAAATGCAATGATTTTAAAACCCAAATCGAAAATGTGAAATTGGATGACACAATAAGATGAATAGGAAGAGGGATGCTCTTTCACTAAAATGTAGAAAACATGAAGAAATGATTCCTTTTAAATACACCAAAAGAAAAGTTTCCTTTAGAGAAAATAGAAAGGAGTGGATTACCAGGGAAGAAAATTAGTGTGTACACTTTTAGAAGGGAAACAAACACACAATTTTTTCCTAGGAATGAATGAAATGCAAGAACCTCGATGGGTCCCACTGGGCATGCCAAAATGTTTCACCTTTTTCTTAGATTGTTTCTTTGAATTGTTGATGAAACAGATAGGGTAATAGGTGTAGGAGGAATACTTGTTCAAATGTTGGTTGATGGGTTGTTGTGTGCATATGACTTTTGAATCCATAGTTGATCATGAGAGCTTCCTTTTGGCTAGGAGGAACTACCTGTAATGAAAGCAAGACCACTAGAAAGAATTAAACAATATGGGCAGTGAACTACCTAGCGTAAGCTAGATCCAGAAGTATGATACTTCCTAGATGGCTGTCATATCCACTATTTTAAAAAATTAATGTTGTAAACAAAGTAAATCCTATTGTTATTTTAAAATGATTTAGGTATCTCACTTAAAAACACAATAAGAAATAGATCTAATCTAACAGGCTAAGCTAGAATAGAATCCATGGGTCAAATGGTTGGTTCTAGGTTCTGCAAGTCTGATAAAGGTCTCGGGTAGGTCACAGGTGAGTGAGGGTGAGGTAAAATTAGGTGGATAGGTCTCTGTTTAAGGCTATGTGGGCAAACATAGAGACCAACGTCAGGTCAGGGGTGACCGACCATGGTTAAGTATAACCGACGCCGATTCTTATGTGAGATCTGGAAATGTCACAGAATAGGGTTTTGGTCTCCTTTGTGATTGCACAAAGGATTTGGTTAGTCAGGAGTTGGTATTGGGTGACTGGAATAGGGTTTTATGAGGTTTTGGTCTATGGAGGTAAAAAATGTTGGAGATGGTCAATAGGGAGCAAGATAAACAATGGATGATAAAATAATGATAAAATGAAATAACCAGGAAAGTATGATGTTGTACTTACTTGGATTTCATTTCTAAACATCTGTGTGTGAAGGATGGAGGTGCTGATGATGGGTTTGAAGGCTATAAGTGATCACCAACTGAAGAAAAGCTTTTGCATGGGCTGCATGCACACTCCTCTTTTCTTAGATAGATCCGAACGTGGTTGGGATGGTTGTGCAGAGAAGATGCTCAATCTCCTTCCTTGGATGTGAGTTCTTGCTGGAATTGGCTCTCTGAAGATGCATTATCTTTTGAGATCTCATTCTTGCTCATCAACTTTCTTTCTTCTCACTTCCAGGTTCCAAATTCCAACCTTGAGAATAAGGTTGTTTTGGGGTTAAAAAGGGGTAACCGACAACGGTGGCTTAACTAGTGATGGTTAGGGGTAACCAACATCGGTCAAGGTGGGATTTCCTAGGTTTACTAAACTTAGGGAGATCCTCCTGATTTCCTCGGATCTTGTGTCGTTATCCCATGGATTAGACTAGGAGCTTCTTGTGAGCATGCGGAATGTGGTTAGAGGGAGTGTAGGCATTGATTTTTAGGGTTTGGGTAAGTCTTAGTTAGTTATGGTAACTTGCTAAGAATAGGTCTTAGGTTGAGTTAGCTTGGTGAGGTGTCTAAGTGAACTATTTGTGTAGATATTATTTAAATAAGATATTTAAATAATAAATATAGTGAGGATAATGAATTAATTTAATTAAATTAATTAAATTAATATTAGTGGGGTGAAGGGGGTCATGGCTAGGTAGATGTAATAAAGGGGGCTTATTATCACATTGTTAAATCAAATCATTAAATTCACCGATCTTTGTCTTGAGTTTTTCATACCTCTTTCTTGCTTTCTCAAATATCTTCTTCCCTTTTTAAACTAATTTCTCGACCAAGTCATCAACATCCTTGACCTTATTAACATCATGTTCAATGCTTCTAATAACTTTAGAAGTAATTATAGAGACATCTTATTGGTCTTCACTTGATGGACCCACTAACTATTGTAATTATGAATTCAATGATTTGACATGTTCTTTTAATTTTATTTTTGATATCTTGTCTTCATCAAATTTGTGTAACAAACCTTGGACTACCTCTAAAACTCCATACTTTAATGTTTCCTAGAACCTTTTTCAATGGGATGCATTGGTTGTCATCATCACTTATTGTTATGTCATCCCTTGAATTTCCTATGTGTGGGGTTACAACCTCCGTGGTTCTAGATCCATATGGATCTACATGAGTCTTAGTAATAACTCTAGCCCTTTTTTGAAGTCTTATTTGGCATTGTGAAAGATAAATTTGTAATATCTAAGATCTTTTCATGTACAACTTCCTCTTCTTCCTCTCGAAATCAACCTTTCCAACCAACCAGCTTATGAGAGTAGCCCCCACTTTTTCCTCTTTTGATGTCTGTTGGAAATCCTCGGAGAAAACCACCAATTGTTGAGACATTTCTTAAACATTTTTACCAATGGAATTTCTTGTTGTGCCTTGTTCACTCCCAATACCAACTCTTTAGATTCATCATGTATTACTATTAGCTCCAACTTCTTCTTTACATAATCTTGATCTTAGGATTGATTGATTACATCTTGGGTCACACTCATCAATTTGAGCATTCTTCTTGTTTGTATCTTCATCCGGGGTAGTAATCACTTATATGGTCTTCTTTGGAGTCTCTTAGACTTGTGTTGTTACTTTGGGAAATTCCTCTCCTTTTGCACTATTTGTCTCCTTTAAAGGTTGATGTTTAGTGGAAACATTTTCATGAATTGGTATGTTAATAACCATTTTCTCTATCATCTCTTCTTTCTATTGCTCTATGTGCTGAGATCTAATAACTGGTCCTTCACTCTTATCAATGGTTTGCACATTTTGACTGTCATTGGTTTCCACTTTTGTAATGGCTTCTTTTTTGGTTTCCACCACCATTTCTTCAGCAAAGTCTAAATTATGAGGTGGCTCATTACTTTTTCTAACTTTTATTTCTTTTTGAGGATATTTTTTTGTTAGTATAGTAGTATCCATACGTGTTTCACTTGCAATCTTCCAATCTTTGATCCGTCTACACTTGAAATTGTTGGGATTTCAATAGAAATATTTTGGACTGAAATTCATGTTTCAATAGTTGGTAACTAGGTATATTCCTTAATTTTAACATCAAATTGAAGAAAACCTACACCTTTTACCACATGTGTCTCAACCGTTATGTCAAAGGCTTCAAGTATAAGTACCTCCCCACTTAAATATATGTCCATTATTTCAACTAGGATTTTTTGTGCATGTGGTTATCGTAATGGGGTACATTCATACTTTCAAATGGTGGTACATCATATTTTTATAGTCTCGTGTCCTATCGAAGAAGGAATGGCTCATTAGATGGAGTAAAACCATGAGTTAGCTTCTCTTGGAACATTTAAGTCACTATTCCTCCCGGAAATAGAACTGGACTTGAAGACATTGGTTATATAGTTGGATTAACTTAGGTTATCCTTTGATCTTGAGGTGATGTTACTTGATGAGCTAAGTAGGAGGATCAATCACCTTAGCTCCCTTATCTTGTGATTCCTTTCATGATGGGTACCCATATCTCTCTCCAAAGGAATTACTACTCTAGCTCTCTTTGCAGATCTCTCAAAGAATTTGACCTCAGGGCCTTCCCTTCCTTTTACACCTTATACCAAAGATGTTGGGTCCACACCTGATATAGATCCTCTCATTGTCTTGGTTGAACTAAACTCCCTGTCAATATTGTTATGGGGGTTCCTGCTTTAGTTACACTAGTTCCTTTAGTCTATATTGGTAATGAATAAGTAATGGGAGCATTTTGCATGGAATTTAAAAGCATTTATTTTGTGTTCTTATTTAATGAAGATATGGAAGTCCCAATTTCACCAGTAGCAGTAGTCCATTCATCAATGATACATGTGATAGGTATTTTCATGGGCATCTAAGGAGCCTTTCCTCCCAAAGGATCTATCTTATCAGCTCCTTCTCTCAAAAGGGGAATATCTTGTTTCAAAAATCATAAATTTCTGAAATCATTAAGTACCTTTGTGTTTTGTATGGATAAATAAAATCCTTTTCCATTCAACAAAGTAAAAATCCTTCTCATTACATTAGCAATTTTATTATATTGATTATATGACTCTCCCTCATCCCATTTTATAGGATCCATTGGTTATCCTTCAAATGTTTGGTCAATATACTATTGGCTCACTGTCTGTGAGTCATCCATAATACCTTGAGGTAGTACAACAATTTTAAAATCAATAATTTTCTTGAGATTCATTCTTGAGAAATATCTGAGCCTAACCTCCTCTTTATCTCTACAATTCATCCAATAATCCTCAAATTGAGGTTCATGTTCAAAATAAATTCCCAAGGCAGTATTGACTACCCATCTAATATCATAGTCAGATCTTGACTCAAATTTCTCCATGTCAAACCTTTCCATCTCTTCCTCCATCAATCTATCCTTTATAATGGAGGGGCATGAGTATCTTCCAATTTTAATAGGGAATTTGATTTTTTTTTGTGGTTTACAACAATCAACATATGAACTGGTGTTAGTTGTCTTGAAAGTTCACACAAGGCCATCTTATCATCAAAATATATAGGGAAATTGCATGGCTGCCCATAAAACCATTGTCTCTAATGTAAGTGAATAACCTATATTGGATAAAGAAACAACCATAATCCATTATTGCATTCCTGACTTCTTCTGATATTTTGTATTGTTCCCACTCAGGGTTGAATATGCATAAAATAGGTACAAAGAATGCATCATTTATCGGGCTCGCATTTGGTCTCCAATTTCTCAATTGCAATTGGGGATGAATCCCATGAACTTTATTTTCTTTGAGACATGCTTGTAAAAAACCTATGGACTTCAATATTGTATATCAGGTATGTCATCATATAAATTTCAAGCTCCCCAGTACCACCCATGTTAATTTTTGTGGTCAGTGCTAAAATATGTGCATGAATTGAATCGACTATGAGTGTTTCCCAAAAATAATTCCCTTGTTTTCTAAAATAACCTAGATGTATGGGCACAACCATTCCTTGAATTTGCTAGTTGTTTTTAGGCTGACCATTCTACTTAGCAACATAATTAAATATTCTACCTCCACTACAAACTGTGCCCTAACCAATATTTTAGGGAGTCTAGTAGTAACCTTTTTATTTGTTAACAACCATTCAGTGTTTATGACCCTGGCATAATCCTTGTTTTTGGCTTTGAAGGCCTTAAAATATGATTCAATTGTTAAGGTTACCGGTGTCATGATTCTTGGTAACCTCAGCATTACCCTAAAATATTTGGGTGTTAGAGTCAGAAATTCGTCACCACATCCATCCAAAACCTCCTTTTTTCTAGATCATAATTTATGGCACAAATCCTTACTAGCTTGAGACAATGCACTAAGGGAGGTATAACAACAGCTAGGGAAATGTTATTGGCCTCAATTGCACTCATGAATTCACTTTTATCTAGATTATTGAGCCTTTGTAAAAATCATTCAAATTGGCATTTACCAAGTTCATGTATGATATTTTATCCAAGTCACTAGTGATACTAGATATGATGTGAAAACTAGAATATTATGGATTCATCCATTATATACCCTAACTTTATCCCTTTAATCTTTTGTAAATTATGAATCAAACAATGAAAAATATGAATGTAGTATAAGTCTTACCCATTTTTTCATGTAAATTTTGTGAAACTCTCACCTACTTCTATGATTCTAAATTATCGATCTCAATATCAAAACTTCTCTATCAATTTTACTTTACTCATGAATTCTCACAACTCAGGGCACCCGATCTTTACATGTAATAATAAAGACTCGAAGTGTTTGAAAGTTTCAAATTTTTTTATTTGATTCGTGAAAAATGAATAAATGTCAACATCCATAAATACGTAAGATCCAAGCCTTCTATCATAATTTTTTCATTTGAATGTGGACCATCCATGTGGGTTAATTTGATGCTTTTCAGGATCATGAAGTCCTTTTGCACTTTTACACTATCTTTCAAATGAATTCATGTTTACCATTTTGACTCTGAGTCACCACTTCTTTAATTTTACTTAGATTATGACACGCATCCGATCTTAGAGGTGGCAGAGTCATAAGAACCTTCTACATATTTTTTTTTAGGATTGGGTGTAAAACTACGCCAAATTGATTTAAAACCCTACCTTTTTGGCTTTTGTTCGTAACATGACACGTGTCCTTGGTGGGTCTTGGAGATTTTATCGTTCTTTACACTTTATCGGCTCGTTTAAATAAAAATACATCATTGGCCCGATTCCCGCTTGATTCTTATTTTGACATGTATTCCTTTTGGGAGTGCGGTCAATTTCTCCTTTTGCATCCTTTTTCGACATAATATTCATGGGAATATTCATTGGGCCTTAGGGCTAAGTTTGTACTTTTATTTATTATGTGAATAGTGTAACTTTGCAAACCGATCCCGCTATAATGTAACTAATGGAAACATGCCACATATCTTTGGGTGGCGGAATAAAATATGAAATTTGCAATGAAGGTCCAAAGGATGATATACAAGGAGGATTTTCAAGGTTAAACACGATTAATAATTGATTTTTTCACAAGGATTTTCAAGGATGACATGATTATTACATTCCTCGAATGAAAAAGAGGATTCAAAACTAAAACATAAGGTTTTTTTACATTAACATTATCTATATTTCAGGAACATGTTCTTTAAACATTGACAAACTAGTCAAAGGAATTTTTTCCAAGACACACATTGGATAAAAGGGCAAGATCAAATTGAGCACTAACACTAGGAATACATATTTTGTATATAGGGAATTTATCTCAAAGGATTATGACACATGGATGTGAACAACAATGTCATGGGTTCAATCCTTCCTCACCCACAATAGTCCACTATAGAGTGACTAAGAGTTATTTTTATTCTATTATTAGTTTAGTGAAGTTACATCAACCACTTTCTAATTAGTAAGATACTATGTTCACAAAAATCAATGAGATATTTACAAACACCTATGGTAAAATTGGCCAATCCTCCCGTATATAGGTATAGGAAGACTATAGGGATAACAAATAGGATTCCTAGATACTTATATACATTCAATGATTGATTCTATCATACACTTGGAATACAAATTGGGAACAAAAATAGATATAGATATGTTTCAGTCCTTTATTGACATAAGTAATTAATAGTTGTACATACAATTTTTCTTTTATTTTAAAAGAAACAAAAAGGAAAAATGAAAAAAAATGTAACTAACCATGGAAAATTGACTAAGAAAAATGCTTTTGTAACTAATTTCCCGTCAAGCAAAATATAAAATTTAAACATGAAGAAAGATGGAAAATAGGAATGGATATGGGAAAGTTCAAAAGTTTTTTCTTGATTTGGTATGTGAGAAATTTTTTTCGTTTTCATGCAATTTAATCTTCTATAAATATCTCTACAAATATTCTTAATCGATGTGGAATGATCATTCATAAAAAAATTATTCCATATATGGATAAATACTATATCCTTAGGTTTTAATTATGAATATAAATGGAAAACAATGGTTCAACTAATTGAATATGAAGATGTGGGAAAGAAAGATAATTTTTAGAAAGATTCAACAAATCCTCGTGAACATAAGTTCACATGTCCTACTCCTACCCATCCATTTTTCAAACTAATTCAACAAGGATCTTCCGGCACAAACCAAGTTTGGAAAAGGAGACAACAATTGAAAAAAACAAGATGTTGTATAAAAGGGGGAAATTAAAAATGGTGTTGAATTGAGGTGAAAAGGGGTTAATACCTATTTTTTTAATTCTAATCCCAATGTATACGAAATTTAAAAGGAAACTAGTTTCCCGAGAGAATAATGAAGTAGATAGTGAAAATAATACAGCATGCATGTCCTAAACAATAAATTTTATAAGAGAGAGCCTCAATACAGGTTGGAAGGTACGTGTTTACCGGAGACCTTGGAAGGTAAGCACTATTAATAGCCTCTATTTGAGGAAACTATGGAAATAGAAGAATCTTATCACAATAGTCCTGGATAAAAATAGGCTACAAGGTTTGATACAAAAGAGGATGCAAGGTTTGGATATAAATTTGGATATAGTAATATCAACCACTCAAGAAGTACTAAGGAATGTTGGGAGAATTAAAATTTTAGAGGAGATAGATGAAGTTATAGAATTTGAAGCCCTTACACAAGGCTAGGATTTACTTGAATGATTCAAAGAACTTTTTTTTCCCAAACCAAAGTAGGAAATAATAGCATTCCCCTTGTCATATTTGAAGAGTAAGAAGAGGAGATGGAAATCTATGGTGGAAAAATTTCTTAAAGTTTCTTTAGAGTCGGTAAAAATAAGATGTTAAAAGGATGTGGTAGAAATTTTCTCTACCACTAACATAATACTTTCTATATGATGAGGGGTTATCCCTTGATCATGCTCGATCCGTTAGGAATATGGATGTAGTTTTTCATTTGAAAATGGGGAAGACAAAGGATAAATATTTTAAAATTTGGATTAGGATGGTTCTTGGAGGAAAGGTGGGGAAATGTTTTAAATATTGGTGGCTATGAGTGAATAATTCATAATTAAAGAATTTTTTTATGGGTGATGTTGCATGGTCTATATGGTTCTATATATGTGACTTTATATTATAAAGGGTTACAAATGATATATGATTTAAGGGAAGAAACCTTTAATAAATATGTGAGATAAAGAAAGGATAGATAATATAATAGGGAATGGATGTTTTTGTATACATATTCACATAGAAAAACCTCTCAATTAATTCATATGGGAATTAATTAAAAATATATAGCTAATAGTATTTCTATAAACATGGAGCTATAAAAAAAAAAATAAACCCCTACTATCTATCAAGACTATTTTCATGTGTAGACACCCCAAAATTACATACCTATTCGTAACTTATCCTCAATTATTCACATCCCATATGCTAAATTAATTAAATTAATTAGTTCATGCACATTCACCTTCTAGGATCAATTAAATCAATTCCTAAAACACATTAGCTAAGCTAATTAACATTTATAAAATAAATGGTTAACTAATTGTCTCACACTTTGTGGCTACTTAAATTAGTTACTTAATTGGAAAATAGATATATTTTCCTAGTCAAACTGCCACTTAGACTCCATTTGGACCCCACTTGGACTCCACTTCACCATCCTAGTCAAATCCACTTGGAATCCTAGAAAGGTGGGGGGGGCAAAGAAATTGCATGTACAACCACCTTCCCGGATGTAACTTCTTGGAACCAAACAATAATTTCCCCTTAAATGTTGTAATTACACAGACTAAGTCTACTTTCTATTTGAGGAAAGTGTATTAATGATCCCAAATGCATTCAAACTTTGATCCACTTTTTATGGCCTTTCCCCAAGATATCAAAGAGTAAGTTTATCCTTTTGAAAATCCTCTTGTATCGCTCTTAGATTCATCTTGGATTTATTTTTGGGATTTAACCATTTAACAATGTTGCACAGATCTAAAATCAGATAAATCATACAAGCAATAGATGCAGAAATAAACTAGAAGATAAAATAAACAAGAGAAACATAACACCAAATTTAACGTGGTTCATCTAGTGTGGGATAAATCCACCAAGAAATGGCCAAAATTATTATTCATTTCTTTACAAAGGAAATATAATTAAGATCCGGTGTCTTCCAACACCTCACAGGATGTTCAATATTTTCCCCTCACTCAGCTACTCTTTCTTGCTCACCAAGAAAACTAACATACAAACAATTGTTATTTTATTCTCTCGTACCCTCATATAATGCATACATGTATATATATATATATATATATATCTATCCTGGGAAACTAACTATGCTTTTATAATCAATAAATCATCTTTAAAGTAAAATATTTATTCTAATTCTCGGCCAAAAACAAAGCACCATCACACAAAGTTAATCAATTTTGGTTACTACTGATGATGTCACCATCGCTTTGAGGTGATTTTGGTCACTTTCGACCCATGTTGGTTCATAACTAACTGATGTTAATCACTTTCTTACTAATGTTGATCATCACAAATCTAGAAACATGTAAAAATAAACTTTTTGTGAAGCAATTAAGCTCCACAATCAACAATCTCCCACTTGGAGATCAATTGCTACACTGTACTATACATCACCATCCTTGGATCCTTTTCCTTGGCCCATTTATTCTTCTTCAAGTCTCAAAATCTTAGACCAACAAAAGTGGAGTGAAGCTCCAACTTCTCCTTTACCAATGGCTTCATTAGCATATCTGCAGGGTTCTCATCCATATGGATTTTCTCTAACTTCATCTGCCCATCCTCCAACACCTGCCATATGAAGTGATACTTCAACTGAATGTATTTCATTCTTGAATGTAATGTTGAGTTATTTATAAGATGGATCATGCTCTGACTATCACTATATAATTTTCAATCCTCTTGCTCCTTACCCATATATTCCATGAACCTACTCATCCATATTATCTCCTTTCTAGCTTATGTAGCTGCAACATACTATGCCTTTGTATTAGAAAAAGCCACAACCTTCTAAGAATCTTGAAATCTAGCTAATTGTCATTCCACGTATTGTGAAAACATATCTAGTGGTGTTCCTCCTCGCCATCCAAATATCTAGCTATATCTCGTATCAAAATAGCCCCGTAAAGAAGTATCTCGACCCTCCATAGCATAAATCCATGTTGGATGTCCCTCTAAAATACTTGATTGTAGACACTTAAAATTGGTTACCCAATTTAGTGTCCCTTCTCATCCGTTTACTTGCCTAGGTAACTTTGGGGCACGTTTACGTCACCAACTACCCTTGGGATAGTTTTCCAATTTAATGATTTAATCACTTACTCTAAATTTAATTCATCACATCACATCTTACCCATGAGTAATTAAATATTAAATATTTAATTACGCTTCTTCCCATGCATCTTAATCACTTATCTACCCCAAATTTATTCTATCTATGCATCACATCCATTTTTAATCTTCCCTAAGCGGGATATTTCCGTGGTCGGGATAGGTCTTGTCTTTCTCGAATCGATCATTTTTAGCCATCTCGGGAGTCTTCTCCGCGATCGGCGCCGACCCATATGGTCGGCGCCGATTTTCTAGGAGCGGCGCCGATTATAAAAGCAAGCCCAGAACTCAGTTCTAGGGACGGAAGAGAGCGAAGAGACCGAAAAAGAGACTAACGCGAAAAGCACTTACGCACGAGCGAGAGAGAAAGATTCGGGTTGCGAAAAGAGATCTTTTTAGCATCAATTGTCTCGGTTAGGGCGATCTGTCCTAATCAATCCTGAGAGAGAGCACACCGTTACTCTGCCCGTATCATATCAACATCATACACCACCATCTATCATCTGGTGACTCTGTTCCAGCGTCTCTCCATCTTGGCACATCTTGCGGACTACATTCACCTTCCAATCCCGAATCTCATCCCTACAGTCCACGATTGGTGATCGCCTTGATTGACAGCTGATCTTATCCGATCGGCCCGATCGATCCCCGATCGGCGCCGCCCGATCACATCGATCGATCGCGCGCCGATTATACCCGATCGGCGCCGATTTCACTGCGAGAGACGGGTAAAAGGTCACGGTAACACAAATCCGGCATTATTTCGCGAGTTCCTGTTTTACGTACTTTACATGCTGCTTTGGTTTACTGTTTTATTACTTTGCATCGAGAAAATCTAGTCTTTATTTACATCTTTTATCATGTATGCTTCTTTTCTTTATTGAAAACGTGGTGACATCCCATGAGGAAGCTCATCGCTTCCGGACCCTTCTCGGGCGAGTCCACCCAAATATCTTCTAACGCCATCTTTTTCTGTCATCAAGCATCGGTGTTTTGCAGGTTACTCGGATCTATTGTGCAAATTGCTCGTGTGCGCCCGTCTTGTCTACATCGGCTTCCTCATCCGTCTACATCTTCATCAGGTATCGATTTCATTGGAGTTTTTCAGGGTTTTTGTGTTTAGTTTGGTACATTAACTTGGACAGGTAACAAGCGCAAAATTCTTGATCTACATTCTGGCACGCCCGGTGGGACCCAACCAAAGTCCCTTATTGGTAAGTTCATTTCTTTTCTAGTTTTGAACTTTGTTCCTTTTCTTCACTGATTTCTATCAGTCCTATTTGAGCATTTCTGTTCATCATTTCAATCTTGCTTTTAGGCGAAATCATTATCTTGAAATTTTTTTATTTCCTTTAAATAGAAATTTTTCGTTTCACCACTATCTGGATGTATCTTTCCGGATCTTGTTTGTTGTTTGCTTGATCTTTTCTTGCGGAGCACTTTGCTTGATCGTGGGATTGTTCGAGGGGAAGAGCTCAACAACGCGCTTTTTGAAGTCCACACACCTTGGAGAGCTAAATCTACAGGTATTCCTCTTTTTCGGTGTTTTCTCCTTTTTAGGATTTCTTTGTTGGTTGTCTATCACATCCAAACACTTCAATTTTTGGTGCTTAAAAGGAACTTAATCGCATTTGGGAAAGAACTTGTTTGACTTGTCTTCATCGAAATCAAACATTTCGTTTTAAGTGCTTAAAAAGAACCTTTTCTTTGTCATTGCTGCATGCTTTTTCATCTAGTTTTAATTAGGTTGGAGAATTGATCAAAATCGGTAGTGACACTATTTGATTTTTATTTTTCACCCTTGCACACAAAGCCAAAATCACTAGGTATAAAGCATTTAAACAAAACTCCTTCCACAGCCTCGCCTACTTGGAAGTGATATCCAGAGGAAGAGCCTACGCGGTACTCGGGCGCGTATAAATTCACGGAAGATTTTGGTATATATTGGCAAAGCACCCGACTCCCTTATCGCAGCGGTGTGTGAAGTGCGGGGGTAGGCCCCTATATCAAGCCACGTACCGGTCTTTTACTGAAGTGCCTTCGGGACTCCTCACCAAACATTACCCAAACCATCCTTAGTTTGGCTATCTGAGTAGTTCCTGTTCTAAAAAGCCTTCCCTAACATTTTCTTTTCTTAAAAGCATCAAAATTTAAAGGAGATAATCACTTGCGCTGCTTGAATTGTTTGTGCATTAGTTAGGACAATCTTCTTTCTTGCTTGTTTATGACGGTTATCACCCGGTCACAATCTAGGAAAATGGCCCAACAGGTTCCTTCTTCCTCCGAAATCACCACCAGCGTGGATGTTTCGGCACCCCTCCAATCTTCCTCGGGACCGCTGTTAGTTGGTTCCCCCTCATGGTCGTATAATCCTTTCCATCAAGCCAAAACAATCCCATCACGTCCAGCTTCTCCTAGTCCATCAGAAATATCTTCTGACTCGGAGTCTATTCCTCGCGGGGATCCTGAATTTCAGGCTCTCCTTGATCGCAATCCGGTAGCCCTCATGGACTACCTAGTACACAAGTCCATTCGAATATCTGACCAAGACCCACCAATCCGACAAGTGTACGATTATCCTCGTGGATCATCCCAGGCCTTTTTAGAGCAGTTTGCACCATCTCTCTTGCCTCGAGCCACGGAGAAGTGCGAGGCCCCTATGCCTCCCTTTTCTCTTCCACCTACCATGTCGACTAGTTCTCAATTAGTCTTACCTATCCCTAACACTGCAGTTACCTCGAATATTCCACAACCCATTTCTGAGAGGTCTTCTGCCCTGGCTATAATGAATGCGTCTGCACACCCGCACATTGCCGTCAATTCGTCTATGCCCTCCATTGTGTCTCAAGGTCAGTACCTCTTCATGAGCCAACCCCCTCCGAATAGTCAGTTGGTTCCTACTTCTCGTCCTCCAGTGAATCTTTCTTCCAATATTCCAGCAACTGCGACCTTCGCCCATCCCCTAGTATCGGCACCCCTTGGTACCAAATCCGGCGGTGAGAAGGCCCCTTTCGAGGTCTTGTTCCCCAACATGTCCAATCTAACCAACACCCATGTTCCTCAATCTGTCCTATTGATCAACAAACATAGGAGTCCACGATCACGGGTTCCATCCGTCACCCAACCTATATTTTCTCAACCACTTATTATCTCACGGCTGCTATCATGCTACCTCACACAAATATACCCACCGGTGTCACCCAGAACACCTGGTTATTCCTCTTATCATCCTATCCAACAACAAATGAATCCCCCATTGACATCTCAACAACATCCACCACTTGCTTCTTATGTAGGACATACCAATGTACCTCCTCCCCAATCCGGATGTGTTCAAATTCTCTTGAAAAAATTGCAGACTTGGAAGCCTCCACAAAAGGAACCCGTCCTTCATACTCCTTTGAAGAAGTGTGCAATGAACCCATTCATCCTTCGGTGGCTTTTAAGCCTTATCCTCCCCAATGGGAACTTCCCAAATTCTCAAAATTTCATAGCGGGAGACCCCCGACAACATCTGCGAGCATTGAAACATGCTTGCTACCTTATCGTCCGAGGATCGGGAACTCATGCTCCGTACCTTTCCTATGTCTCTAGCGGGTCCCGCTTTGGGTGTCTGATAACATCCCTCAACATTCTTTGTTTTCTTTCTCTCAATTGGCCCAGATGTTTGTTGAAAACTTCTCAATAAATATCGCGCATAAGATCTCAATCACAGATCTTTATAACATTCGCCAATTCGACGATGAGTCTATAGCAGACTTTGTCGCTCGTTGGAGAGGGATAATCAACCAATTGTCTTTCTCCCTTCCTCAATCCCAACAAATCGAGTTGTTCACCCGATCTTGTGCTAATCACATTTCTTCCACTCTAAGGATCCAAACTTTTCATACCTTTGAAGAGGCCTTTACGATGGCACGCAAACTTGAATCTCGTGCCATTGAACAAGGAAAGTTAAAACTTCGCTCCAAATCTAAACCAGATTTCTCTCGGTTCACCAAACCAAATTCTTTCCCTCTAAAGATAAGAATCAAGGGTCCACAAATGCTATCGTATTAAAAACATCAAGAACCGATAGTACTCCTAATCAACCATCACGAAGAGACCCTTCATCTACTCGAAAAGGGCCTTCATCTTCTCGATCCTTCGCTCCATTGGGGGAATCATATGCCTCTATCTTAGAAAAAATGTTGGAAGTTCGCATGATCGAACTTCCACCCATTAGGGATATTGATGAAAGTCGAGAACGCCCTTTCTGGTATAGGGAAAATGATTTCTGTCATTATCACAGAACCAAAGGTCATGACATCGAACGATGTCAGACTTTCAAAAATCTTGTCCAAAAATTCATTGATAAAGGCGAGCTCATTCTGGATAACCCAAATGCTCCCCCAAATCAAGCACTGGACGTTTTTAAACAACCTTTCCCCAATCATGCCCCAAATCATAATTCTTCGGAATCTCAAAAACCAAACACCCACACTATTAATTTCATCTCTACCGAGGACTCTTCTTCTGAAACCAATCCATCTGCAAACACATCAATCGAATCAGATCCTCCTTCCTCTTCATCAATCACGGGAGTTCCAATATCTTCAGATAGTCCATCTTTGAATATCCCTACATTATCAAGCACGGAGTTATCTCTCTCCGCTCCTTTGTCTGACCTTCCATCTATACCCGAGACAGTGTCATCCTCATCTGTCTCATCATCAGACATTCTTCTTTGATGCTCGAAAAGCAATCACATCCCTCCGAGTTTCCACTACGGACACATCCACTTCTGTTGCTCCCATTCCCGCTGCAACTATGCCCTTGGTGAACGTACCTATCATTGTGCCAACTTCAACGGAAGCGTCTTCAATTTTGACCCTTCCTATCTCTTTTCCTACAGTAGTTTCACCCATGATTCTTGCATCGAAAGTAGTCCTTCGCTAGGGCTGCCGTCATCACCCCCTTCTTCCATCACCAATGTTACTTCACCTATTAAGGAAAAATCAAAAGAAGTAGCACCAACATCTATACACTCGATTCCTCAACCTAAACCGCGACAACTAAAATCTAACATTATACCATCAGTACCTCCCCACTTGCTTCCCCCAAAAAGGTTACAATCACCTTATGCCGTTGAAGTTGTCACCATCCCCGAAAAAGGAAAGCCCATATTTCGGACCATCAAAACTCTTGGTGCTCTTCCACAAAAATCTCTCTCCACGCCTCATAAACGATTGGATTTGCCCGCGGAGAAGGCGTCTTCTTCTACACATCCATCAAAGCCATCATCTTCTTCCACAACACATTCTTCATCAATACCCCTAAAAATAGACTTACCTACCAAAAAGATGCCACCTCTTCTATCAGGATCATCATCTTCATTACCAAAAACCAAAGCACCCTATATTCCTCCTATTACACCTACCTTGAGGACTTCTTCCTCATCTAAATCAACATTATCTAAATCATCCGTAAATCCGACTAAGCAATCCCCTTTGTCTCCAAAGACCGCAAAATTTGTCACATATCCCTCATCTTCAAAATCTATCTTAGGGGCTCCCCCTCCACCAAAGTCAATCATGTCTCATTTACTCCCATCCCAAGCACCCAAGACTGCTCCTCCAAATGTCCAAACAAACAAGAGGATCCCTAAAGAGACCGTTAAACCTAACATGCAAGTTCTCTTACCTCGGCAGTCGATTAAGGTAAAAGAACCATCTTCATCATCTCTATCCTCCTCTTCGTCTACCGGATTCTATACCGAAATCCTTCATCAACTCATCCAATCTTCATCCATAACCCTTCCTCCGATTAAACCTTATAATCCTAAAGGAGTGAAACCTACTTGGTTTAACTCTGATCTGATTTGTGCTTACCACCGTACTCCGGGTCATGATACTGAGGGATGTAAAGCTCTCCAAGCCGTTATCAAGAACCTTCTGGAAGAAAGTGACCTTTTGCTGGAGGAGGAACAATTACCTCCTGTCATCTTAGCCCCATCCAAACCTCAACCATCCACTCAGACCTCTAGTGGTTCCATCCCACTTGATCTTCCACCTTCCCAAATTGACACAATCCATATCGCCACTAGAACCCAACACTATGATAACCCATCTTCATCTTCAGCATCTCGACCACGGGTTGTCATTTCTGCAGCCCCTAAAGACATTTCTCCTTCCTCATCAGCCCCACGACCCAGGGTCTCTATTCGTGCTGCACCTCGGGCTCAAGTTCCCGTGTCTGTTGAGGAGAGTGTTATGAAACAACTCACCCAAGCTCCGGTCAAAATGTCTCTTTTTGACCTCATCCAATCCTCTCCACAACATCGCCAAGCTTTGATTGATAATCTGCGTCGCATCGCAGTAAATTCCGATGAGCCCCAGCCCTTCGAGTTGGTTGTTGGACTGAATGGACCATCAACTACCATTTCTTTTGAAGATTCGGAAATTCCTTCTCTTTCTTCCGAAGATTTGGAGGCTCCCCTCTTCATCACAGTCCAAATCAATAACACTACCTTAAAACGTGTTATGATCGATAGTGGAGCTGCACTCAACGTCATCTCCTCGCACACATTCGAACAACTTAAGTTACCAAAGAATGTGGTGTCACCTCCACCCTTCGCCCTTCGATCATTTAACGATCAGCTAGCAGTCACTCTAGGAACTGTGGTCTTACCCATCCGAGTAGGTAAGAAGCTGCTCCATGAACTCTTCTATATTGTCGAAGGAAAATTCCACTATAACATGATCCTCGGACGCTCCTGGATTCGCGCAATGCATTGTGTCCCATCCACCCTCCATCGATGCCTAAAATATCAATATGAGGGCAAAATATATACTCATCCAGGAGATCCTTTTCCTTCCGCACAATGCGACATGACCACTAGGTCTGCCCCTTTAAAAGAAAATACATCTTCTCCAGATAGGGCCTCATCTTCTTCCATACCTGCAACCAAACTACCGGATTTACAAAATCTGGAAGAGACATTGCAGCGTTTCTCACTAGGGGAGCTTCCTCTCTTATCTTTCGATGCCCATCTCAAACCTAATGAGTATGGTAGACCAGACAAGCAACCTGAATATCAACCAGGTCTCGGTCGCATCGTCACCATTGGTCTGCCCAATCAACAGACCAATTTCATCTACGGTGGTCTTGATACGCCTCATCATCGCCCGGATTCTCCTCCTAGAGCCAAACCTTACCTAACAGGGTTTGATCACCTACAGAATCCCACGTTTGCAAAGACTTATCTACATCGATGCGCGTGGAAAGGTTTTGGCCTTGGAAAATATGAACAAGGTATACATGACCTCAAATCCATTCCTACTCTCATGCCACATCAAAAATTTGGGTTAGGATTTAAACCTCTTTCAAAGGCCACTGTCACTATTCTTGATGAGTCTCTTCCTACTGAAGAACCATCTTCCCCCACCAAGTCAGAAGCATCACTTGATGTGGACGATGACATTTCCATCCCACCTAACTTTTTTTTTTGATCAATACCATTTCCTTAGGGCCGTTGGTCTATGAGACTAACAATCGGTCCGCTTCTATACCATTAATCTTCCACTGAAATAGTTGGAGACGACTCTCCTACTATCAATACTATCCTTTGTGCGGATGATGATTACTGTCCTCACCTATCTGAGGGCGGAGGATTCATACCTTCCCAAGACTATTCCTTCGACACGTCTACCCTTCTCAGCGAAGCCACTATCGACCTTAATATAGGGACTTACGAAGACCCTCGCATCATCAGGTCGGCCATCCCTTAATCCACGGGAATTAGGGGACTTTACCGCTTTTCTTTCCAAACATCGTCAAGCCTTTGCTTGGTCATATGAAGATATGCGGGACTCGATCCGATATTGTGGTCCACAATATCGTTACCCTTCCCAACATCAAACCGATTAAGCAAAAATTGCGTAAAATGCACCCTAGAGTAGCCCTTCTTGTTAAAGAAGAATTCAACGCTTGCTCTCGGCTTTGCTTCATCCAACCCATCGATTATCCATGATGGGTGTCTATGTAGTACCGATAACTAAGGCTCTTTGGGAAGATTAATTTGTACCGACTTCCGGGATCTTAATCTTGCCTGTCCAAAGGATGATTTTCCTCTTCCTAATATCGACCAACTCGTAGATTTAACTGCGGGTCATGAGATGCTTTCTCTTATGGATGGTTTCTCTGGATATAATCAAATCCTCATCGCACCAGAAGACCAACATAAGACCTCCTTCATAACCCCTTGGGGGACCTTTTGCTATCGTGTCATGCCTTTTGGCCTTAAGAACGCAGGGGCAACCTATCAACGAGCAATGACATACATCTTCCATGACCTCTTACACAAAACTGTGGAGGATTATGTTGACGATCTCCTCGGCAAGTCCAAGCGTCGTCAGGATCATCTTTTCATCCTTGCACCTCTCTTTGAGAGGCTTATCCGCTTTTGTCTTCGTCTAAATCCAGCTAAGTGCGTGTTTGGCGTTCTCACTGGTAAACTTTTAGGTTTTATCATTTCCATCAGGGGTATTGAAGTCGACCCCGCAAAAATAAAAGCTATCCTTGAGATGCCTCCCCGTCTAACTTAAAAACTCTCCATGATCTCGAGGGCGTCTTGATCGGTCGTCGTTTTATCTCCCAATTGTCGGACCGTTGTCAACCTTTTCACCATCTCCTCCGTAAGAATGTTCATTTTGAGTGGGATGAGCATTGCCAAAAGGCCTTTGATGATCTCAAAGCTTATCTTCTTTCTCCACCTGTGCTTACACCTCCACGCGAGGGGGAGCCTTTCTATCTTTATATCTCTGTGACTGACCATGCTCTGGGAGCCATGATTTCGCATCGGGACACTTGTGGTAAAGAACAAGCTGTCTATTACATCAGTCGCACCCTCCATGAGTATGAAACACGTTACTCCGAAGCTGAAAAACTATGTTGTGCTCTCTTCTTCGCAACTTCTAAGCTTCGTCATTATCTCCTTAATCACAAAACTTACATTGTCACAAGTGTCAATCCCCTCAAGACAATCCATGCAAAACCTTATCACAATGATCGCATCACTCGTTGGCTTATGCTTATGGTGAGTTTGACCTCGAGTTTATCCCATGAAAAGGCTATCAAGGGTCGGGTTATTGCGAGATCAATTAGTGATGCTCCTCTTACGGACACTCAAGACCCCCTTGCTCAATTTCCCGATGAGTATATCCAACAAATTGATTTTGGTCTATCTCCATTTAAAGTAAAGCTCTTCTTTGATGGATCCAAATGCCGTGAGGGGAGTGCGGGTTTTGATGATTCCTCCTTGGGAATGTACGCCCATCCCGATCGCACACAAATTAAACTTTGAGTGCACCAATAATATGGTGAGTCTGAAGCTCTTGTCTTAGGTCTTGAAAATGCCATTAATCTCGGCGCTCGTCATATTGACATCTTTGGTGATTACGAACTCATCGTTAACCGGTCACGGGTGTCTATCGATGCAAGAATGATATCCTTGAAATATCGCGACATCGTTCTTGCCCAACTCCATCTTTCGATAACTTCACTATCGAAGCCATTCCTCGTCTTTGCCAAATCGATTCGCGGATACCATGGCTTCTTTAGCCTCCCTTATCCGCCTTTTACGAAGACTCGCGTCTTTATGTGGGCTGTGCTGAGCGATTGGATCAACCATCTCATCTTGGGCAACTAACGTCAATCAATGTTGTCCATGACCCATACTCGGGATGAGTGGTATCAGCAGAGATAGTTGATTATCTATCTTATTCGGTCCTTCCTCCGGATCGACTCCCATGGTAGAAGGTCTTTTGTCCAACGCCAGCATGACATATACTATTCTAGGTGGCCTTCTTTACAAACGCGGCTTTGATGGTATTTTGCTTCGATGCCTCAAAACCCATGAATCATCTAAAGCTATTCAGGAGGTCCATGACGGTATCTGTGGTGGACATTTTAGTGGTTTAGCTGTGGCTAAGCGCATCTTACGTTTGGGATATTATTGGCCTTCTCTTAATCAAGATTGTTGTGAATACACTAAGAAGTGCGTCAAGTGTCAGCAACATTCCAATCTCACGCACATCCCTAGTCAGGCTTTGCAACCTGCGGCGGATTTGTGGCCTTTTTCGATGGGGTCTCGATCTTATTGGTCTCATCAATCCTCGTTCTTCACAACGTCATCATTCTATCATTACATGCTTTGAGTACTTTACTAAGTGGGTAAAGCTATCCCCTTTCTTGAACAAAGGCTAAACCCATAGTTGATTTTGTCTATCAACACATCATTTGTCGCTTTGGCGTTCCACACAAGCTAATCACGAGATAATGGTAAGTCTTTCAAGAACGCTGATTTGCGAGAATCTCTGCAATGCTTTCAATATCAAGCTCAGTTTTCTTCTCCATACTATCCTCAAGCTAATGGTCAAGCCGAAGCTTCCAATAAAACTTTGCGTAATATCCTCATGAGGTAACTAGTCAGTTTGGTAGGGATTGGCATCTACATATCCCTTTTGCTCTCTGGGCTTATCGGACTAGCATTCGTACTCCTCTTTGGTGCTACTCCCTTCTCTCTCGTCTATGGAGTGCAGAGGCTTTGTCCTTCCTTTGGAAGTCCAAATCCCATCTCTCCGTGTTTCTCTCAGAGAATTTGTCTCCGATGAGGATTATCGTCAAAATCGTCTAGCACAACTTGAATTATTAGATGAGCGACGTCTTAACGCTCTTGAGCATCATCAGGTCTATCTCGAGCGTGTCAAACGTGCTTATAACAAGCACTTGCAACATCGTGACTTCAAAATTGGTGATCTTGTTCTTAAGGAAAATCAAAATGTCACTACACTCGAAAGGAGTCAACGTGGTAAGTTTGCTCCCAATTGGATGGGCCCCTACATTATCACTCATAAATATGGGTCTGGGGCTTATCGTTTATCTTCCATGGATGGTATCCCTGAAGCGGAACCTCTTAATGCTTTGCATTTACGGCCCTTCTACTGTTAAAATCTATCTTATACAAATCTAGTCGCAACTCAGATCTTCCATCCGTCCTAATAACCAGTCATCTACTTTCGTGGTGATTTGAAATTGTGTGGTTCTCCGCCTATTGCCTCGTCTACCTTAAATATGAGTATCGCGGCTCTACTCATTGCACGTTTCTTTTGGATATGTTCCTCCTCATGGTAGGAATACCTTAATCACCACTTCATCTGTCCCAAGTACTTATCTTCATCGGATCTACTCGGGTCATGAGTGCATGTTCTTCTATGTTCTCTTCCCCTCCATCTGATCTATCTAGGTCTAAACTCAGCTTCTTCCAAAAAGTTTCAAAAAAAAAAAAAAAAAAAAAAAAAAAAAAAAAGAAAAGATGCTATCCAAAAGATAGACTGATCCCTTGAAGGACAGCTATCCATACATTATCAAGTGAATCAAAAATTCTAAAAAATAGACCATACCCTCGAAGGATGGCTATCATTAAAATTCAGAATGACGAGACCGCTCCCTTGAAGGGCAATTTTTTCTCAAAGAAAAATTCAAGGCTTCTTGTAATTAATCGGCCTTCCAGTCAGTTTATAGCATCACTGAAAGACTTCCCGCATCGATCAGTCTTTCCATATCAAGCAAACTTCCCGCATTGATCAGTTTGCTTTTCTGTCAAAATCATGAAGCTGAGATTTAGGACCTTTTGTCGATCATATGGAGAATCCTATTTCCCCACTATGGACATGTATTCTGTCCCTTGTAGGTTCCGACAAGATACTTACTTACTTTTCTTTCCGTTTCTATCCTAGATCTGGTTTGCGACTAGTTAGTGTCAGATTTATTTTAATCTTATATAGGGCCTTGTATGCTTGGTCTTTTGGTTCCCTTTCTGGATTTTATCTATGGTCGGTTGGAAGTCCAACTTATCATTTTTCTTCTTCTCCGAGTATCTTCTCTTCTAAGTCACGGTTGTTTCCGCTTTCATCTTTTGCTCTTGTAAGGAGTATTCCTCATTTCTTTGTCTTGCATCCTGTTAAATTGGCATTTCACATGTTAATTCAATCAAAATTTATCTTCTATCAAAATTCATCTTATCTATCAAAACTCCTATCTGTATTCATTTCTCCTTATAATTACATCCATATATCCAACACATTTATCTATCTATCCATCAAAATATCGAAAAATACGTACATCTCAGGTACATTACATCTATCTATATCTAATCCATACATCAAGTACATCTGTATATCTATCCATCAAAATATTTAAAAGCTATGTCCATCCAAGATACATCACATCTATCTATCAAAATTAAATCAATCTATCTAATCACATCCATCTATCATCATCATCCATCTATCATCTATCCAATCTATCTATCTATCATCACATCTATTTTTTATCCACATTTCAATCTATCTAATCACATCTATTTCCATCATCCATCATCTATATCTCTCTAATCACATCTATTTTTCTATCTATTTTCTATACTATCTATCCATGTATATCAAAATCAAAAAGCATGAAGTCTACAATCATATGACCAATATAATCTATCTATATATACATGTGTGTTTGTACAAAAATGGGTGGCTTCGATCAAGCCATCTATCTGATGCCTTCCATCGAGGCTACATCATTTATCTGAAAATACACAATCTATCAAGTCTCTATATAGTGAAATCAGAAGCGTGGAGGACACTGTCCCCTCCACCCTCCTCTGCACCCATTTGTCTCTCTCACGACCGCCGCCTGTCTCGAGCTCGAAGCACTGCTGCTTTGGAGGTCTCGGCCCACCTCGGTCCCTCCCGGTGCTCCCTCACTGAGGCTCCTCGCTGTGGCTGTCGCTCCTCTCCTCCTCGCCCCGTCTGAGAGGCACATCACGGGCATCTTTGCGCTAGAGCATCCTCATAATATCTCACCTCGGAGGAGGCCGTATGTGCTCGGGCTCACCATGCCGGTGCTCGTAAAGGTCTTTGCTTGGTCTTTTGCTTTTGTTTGGGCTTGGTGGTGCCCCACCTAGAGCCGTGCCCTGTGTCCCAGACTCTGATGTGGCACTAGTCTCTCCCATATTTGGCCCTAAGGGCCTCCCTGTGCCGAAGGTAGCGATCCCTCTGCTGGATCGCTGTATCACGCTCCTGACGGGCGGTGTCTCTCTCCACAATCAGGGAATCTCTCTCCTCTGTCAAAGCCACATCTCCTCCCGGAGCTACACGATGTGTGCACGTGCCACGGTGTGGCATGCTCTCCCTCTAATCTGTCTAGTGTCGCAGCTATGTCCTCCTCATCAGCATCTATCGAGGGCGGGAGATGTCGTGGAAGCTCTGTGTCATACCACGCTGCATAGCCCTCATCCACCCCCGCGTCATCATCACTGTCTGTGGAGGGTGGAGCCTCTCTCAATGGGTCTGCCGGGATCAAAATCGGCAAATCTGTCTCTCTGCTATCCCGCCTATATGGCGTGTATGTGGCCGTACTGTCTGTACTAGAGCCAAACTGCCTCAGTATCCGCATGAATGGGACTCGCTCCCACATATCTGGTCTGCGACCCCTGACCACCCGACTCCGTCTCAATGCTTTGCCAGTGGGCATCCTGACCAACCCATATCGGAAATGCCCGATATGGTCTCCAGATAACCTGATCTGGTGTAAGCGTCCTGAAACGCTCCGAGTACCACTCAGCTGATCTACCTGTGTCTCCTGCGGCCATGTCAGCCCGCCATCTCCGAAATCCATAGTCCACACCCCCCACTGCTGCTGGCATCCACGGAAGCCCGGATGGCCTAATCACTGCTATGTGCTCATACGCCCAGCAATGGAGCACAAAGCTAACGTCAATCCCTGTCCTCCGACCAGTGGTGTACATCCATAGCTCATAGTAAATCTGAGCTATCAGGGCATCAGCGAAGGCAAAAACACATGCATCTTGCAAGATGTCGCACACTGCGATCTAATAGTAGTAATGGGAATCTCCCACCTCCACAGTGCAGCGAGGCAAAATAAGATATAGCCATCTGAATCAGGGCTATCCGCTTTGCTCAGAGGGCTATCACTGTCTTCTTGTGAGGCTATCCTCACTGCCCCAGATACTATCTCCGAGTCATCTGATCTGTCTCTGTCTGATCGCACTTTTGGGGCCCTCTGCTGCTTTGCTCTCGGGTGTGATCTCAATCGGGTCCCCCGTAATCGGTAATCGGAGGATCCTGTATACATCCTCATGGGTGATAGTCATCTCACCCGTCCTAAACCAAAATGTGCACGTGTGGCTGTCCCACCGTCGCACTAATGCCCGCATGAGCTCCACATCCCGTGGCACTCGTCTGTAATATCTAAAACCCCCGAGCCCGGCTAGCTCTAAATGCTGCCAGTCTGCATCGGTCACGTCAGGAAGGATCGTCTCCAATAACTCAGGGATGGCATCCCTCATATGAAGAGCCTCTCGTGCCTGCATCCACGACATCAAAAGCATAATCAGTCTCTCTGTTCCATAAATCACATCTTCCAAAACCATAACATCCAAAACAAGAAGGAAATGCTAAACATCTTTCAATCGGCGTCGATTTGGTCAAATCGGCGTCGTTCATTCTAGTCGGCGCCGATTACTACCAATCGACGCCGATCCAAACCAATCGACGCCGATTATACCAATCGGCGCCGACTGCCAGGCCAGGCGTAAACCAGACCCTGGCCTCCCATACGCATGAAAAATCAAACAAAAAAAAAATAATATATAACGACAAAGGTGGGTTCAGAATGACCACTTACCCCAGGACGTGTCCTCCTGCGCTTCTGTCCGCTCCCAGAGGCTTCCATTGTGTTCAAATCTCAAATCTATCTCTCTCTGAATCAATCGTCACGTTGCAAATAAATCGTTTACGTTTTCCGTTCGCATATTTATATGCGTCTGGATTGGTCGGCGCCGATTTTTTGGGTCGACGCCGATTGTCTTGGTCGGCGCCGATTATTTTGATCGCCGCCGATTTTTCATGTCTGTTTGCCATAGTGTTGATACTTGGCTTTCTCATCTATCTGATCATTGTTGTGTGCTGAATCTTGCCTTTTGGCACATCTTTTAGATGTCATCGTCTCTTTCGGGTTTGTTCCCTTTGCGTGGGACACTCGTATCTTTCGGCAGCTTAGAGTTAAACGGGTCTGTAGGCACTAACGTCGTCTCATGAGGAGACCGTCTAGTTGTCCCTACCAATGTGTCTCTCTTTAGATGCTGGCTTTTTTTTTGGTTCTCCTTGCACTCATGGGTCTGTAGGCACTAACGTCGTCTCACGAGGAGACCGGCTAGTTTTCCCTACCAATGTGAGTTCCTTAGGTTGCTGCCCTTGTGTTTATTTTTTATGCGTCCTCAATGATCAGTTCTACTCCAGACATCCGACTGGGGCATCCTGCATTCTTCATCTACCTTTTTCAACCTTGGGATCGTCTGTTCTATCATCCATCCCATCCCTAGTTTGAGGGGGATCACATCACCACAAATTCTTCTCTTCTTCCATCCCTTTGTTTTTGTCTCATAACCTTGCTTATCGCAAGTTACTTGACAAAAAGGGGCAAAATGTAGACACTTAAAATTGGTTACCCAATTTAGTGTCCCTTCTCATCCGTTTACTTGCCTAGGTAACCTGGGGCACGTTTACGTCACCAACTATCCCCTTGGGATAGTTTTCCAATTTGTGATTTAATCACTTACTCTAAATTTAATTCATCACATCACATCTTACCCATGAGTAATTAAATATTAAATATTTAATTACGCTTCTTCCCATGCATCTTAATCACTTATCTACCCCAAATTTATTCTATCTATGCATCACATCCATTTTTAATCTTCCCTAAGCGGGATATTTCCCGTGGTCGGGATAGGTCTTGTCTTTCTCGAATCGATCATTTTTAGCCATCTCGGGAGTCTTCTCCGCGATCGGCGCCGACCCATATGGTCGGCGCCGATTTTCTAGGAGCGGCGCCGATTATAAAAGCAAGCCCAGAACTCAGTTCTAGGGACGGAAGAGAAGAGACCGAAAAAGAGACTAACGAGCGAAAGAAAGCACTTACGCACGAACAGAGAGCGAGAAAGATTCGGGTTGCGAAGAGAGATCTTTTTAGCATCAATTGTCTCGGTTAGGGCGAGATCTGTCCTAATCAATCCACGAGAGGAGCACCGTTACTCTGCCGTATCATATCAACATCATACACCACCATCATCATCATGGTGACTCTGTTCCAGCGTCTCTCCATCTTGGCACATCTTGCGGACTACATTCACCTTCGATCCCGAATCTCATCATACGATCCACGATTGGTGATGCTGCCTTGATTGACAACGATCTTATCCGATCGGCGATCGATCGATCGATCGGCGCCCGATCACATCGATCGCGATCGCCGATTATACCCGATCGGCGCCGATTTCACTGCGAGGCGGGTAAAGGTCACGAGGTAACACAAATCCGGCATTATTTCGGTTCCTGTTTTACGTACTTTACATACATACATTGGTTTTTTTTTATTACTGCAATCAGAAAATCTAGTCTTTATTTACATCTTTTATCATGTATGCTTCTTTTCTTTATTGAAAACGTGGACTGACATCCGCCAAGGAAGCTCATCGCTTCCCGGACCCGCTTCTCGGGCAGTCCACCCAAATATCTTCTAACGCCATCTTTTTCTGTCAAGCATCGGTGTTTTGCAGGTTACTCGGAGCTATTGTGCAAATTGCTCGTGTGCGCCCGTCTTGTCTACATCAGCTTCCTCATCCGTCTACATCTTCATCAGGTATCGATTTCATTGGAGTTTTCGGGGTTTTGTGTTTAGATAAAATTATTAATTTTCAAATACCGGTGCCTTAGAGCTTGCTTGAGCCCATATAGTCTCTTTTTCAATCTACACATAAGTTTTTCCTTACCTCTACTTCATAACCAAGTAGCTTCTCGCATATAAATCTCTTCCTCTAAATCACCATGAAGAAAATCCATCTTAACATCAATTTGTTCTAAATGCAAATCTTCTATTGCAACCAAACTTAGAATAGTATGAATAGAAGTCATCTTAACTATAGGAGAAAAAATATCATCAAATTCAATACCTACTTTCTGTGTAAATCCCTTTACCACAAGCCTCACCTTGTATCTTTTAATTCTATCATCTTCTTCCTTGATCCTATAAATCCATTTGTTCTGTAGTGATTTCTTACTTGCTGGCAACTTGACAAAATCTCATGTCTAATTTTGTTCCAAGGAGTCAATATACTCATACATGTCATGTTCCCACTACATGTGGGTATCTACCTACATTTCTTATTCAAAGATTTCTAGTTAACCACTATCAGTCAATAAAAAATAAGAAAATGAAGGTGAAAATATCTTTGGAGGTCTACTTACTCTTTGTGACATTATCATTGAGATATGGGGTGTCTGGGATCATATTGTGCCTATTGTACATTTGTGTTAATCTTTTCAAAGACAAAATTCGGTATATTGATACCGATCATGGTTCTCGTAGCTGATCACGGTTCCTCTATCTACCAATCAACTACAGCTTGCCTCACTGTCATTGGTTCAAGGTATACGACGACAATCTTTGGTTCAAGTAGTTGTTTGTTTTTAAATCAATCCTTTCTATCAATACCAGTTATCTTGACCAACACCGGATTCTATAGAACCAATGCCGGTGTCTATTTTAGATTTGAAAGTTGATTTTCCTTCAAAATCTCATCAACTTGTTCATGTTTAGGCACCAAAACCTAATCCCTATACATTTTTTTTCATTCCAATCAACGTCATAACTCCTAACAATATTAGAATATTCTAAATCCTAAAAACAATATCTGAAATCACTAGATCCATAACCAATGAAAGTACATCTCTTAGATTTAGCATCCAACTTCTTCCTATTTTCCCTATCAACATGCACAAAATATTCTGAGCCAAAAACTCTAAGAAAATAAAAATCTACCTCTTTTCTAGACCAAGATTCTTCTGGTATTCCACCATCTAGTGTTGTTAAAGTCTCATGGTTGATCAAGTACACTGTTATATCCACTTCTTTTTCCCAAAAGTTCTAAGGAAAACTGGTATGTATCCTCATACTTCTAGCTTGTTCCATGATTGTTTTGTTCATTATTTATGCAACTCCATTCTCTTGTGGAGTTTAAGTAATCATTCTTTCTCTTTGTATTCCATTCATTGAACAATAATAATTGAAATCCTTGTTGCAATACTCACCACCATTGTAATATCTAAGGAACTTTAATTTTAAGTTTGTTTCATTTTCCACAAGGGATTTCCACCTTATAAAATTCTCAAAAACATAATATTTATGCTTGATAAAATAAATCCATACCTTCCTTGTGGCATCATAAATGAAAGTCACATAATATTGGGATCCTCTAATAAAAGCTACCTGAGCTGGTCCCCACACATTTGAGTATACAAGCTCTAATTTCTGCTCCTTCATTGCGGACCCAACCTTAGGAAATCTCACTCTCTTCTATTTTCCAAATACACGATGCTCACAAAATTCAAGATCTAATATTTTCAAATATGATAACTTACCCTTATTCTTTAGGATCTCGTATTCATTTTTCACTCATATGGCTTAGCCAATTATGCCACATGGTTGCATCTAGAATATGTAGTAGATAACACAATAAAGGAATTACTAACATAGATAGACAAATATAAATTTCCTACCTTCTTACCTCTTTCCACAACAAGATATCCCTTGGTAACCTTCCAAGAAGTGGCTTTGTGAATGTAGCCATGCATCCATATTCACCTAGTTTCCATGCAGATATTAGATTTCTCTTAAGGCTTGACACATGCCTCGCATCTTTCAATACCCATGGATTTCCATTCTGTAGCTTTAAATGAACATCACCTTTACCAAGTAATATTTTATGGCTCATCATCTCCTAAATAAACTTGTCCAAAATCACCCTGAACATAATTTCTAAAATAACCCTTATTAGGGGTAGCATGGAAAGAAGCTCCAAAATCTAAAACCCAAGATTCTAATTTATTATCCAAGGAGAGAATAAGGGCATCTTTCTTTACCTCACTTGCAACATTTGTCTCTTTACCTTTTTCTTTACCTTTGTCTGATGTATTCTCTTTGTTTTCCTTGGACCAACACTCCTTTACATGTCATCTCTTTCAACAAATACAAAAAATTAAATATCTGTACTTGGATCTAGATTTGTCATTTCTTTACTTTGATCTCCCATTCTTCTTTCTCTTTGATGATCTCTCCTTAGATCTTCCCATGCTTTCTACATTTAAAGTGTTTCCAGATGATGCTTCTCCTGAGATTTTCCTATGTATTTCCTCATTAAGGATTACACTAACCACATCATCAAATTTCAAACCTTTAGAATCGATGGTGTATTACTAACAACCATTACCAATTTATCCCAACTATTTGGTAAAGAGGATAAGAATAAAGTTATTTCAATTCATCATCAAATGGAATTTCGATGATGCTAATTGATTTACAATAGACTAGAAATCATTCAAATGATTAGATATAAATTCACCTTCTTGTATATTATAATTAAACAATTTTTTCATCAAATAAAACTTATTCGAAGCACTAGGAGTTTCATACAAATTTGATAAATATTTCATCAACTCTATTGTGGTTTTTGCATCTATAAATTTGAAGCCTCTAATGGTACCGGACTCAATATTACATATACTAGAACCTTTACACAAGAACCTTCCATTCTTCATCAATCATCATGTTTGGTTATGCATGCTCATCCAACGGTAAGTATAGATCCTTTTGATACAAATAATCCTCCACCTGCATCTTCCATAGTTGATAATTACGACCGTAAAATTTCTCTACTCGGTATTTACTATCTTCTTCCATTGTTATGCTCCCACTCAATCAGAAAACCCTATGTGAGTAAATCTTGTCAACACACAAAACCTCGTAATGAAGATCGATACCAACCGTTGGGGTTTAACCATATAACAATGTTGCACAAATCTAAAATCAAATAAAGCATACAAGCAATAAATGCGGAAATAAACCAGAAGATAAAATAAATAAGAGAAAGATAACACCAAATTTAATGTGGTTCACCTAGTGTGGACTACATCCACAAAGAAACAAAAAAATTACTATCCAGTGCTTTACGGAGAAAATACAATGAAGATCCGTTGTCTTCCAACACCTCATAGGATGTTCAATATTTTCCCTCACTCAGCTACTCTTTCTTTCTCACCAAGAAAACTAACATGTAAACAATTTCTATTTTCTTCTCTCATACCCTCATATAATGCATACATGCATATATATCTATTCTGGGCAACTAACTATGCTTTTACAATCAAGAAATCATCTTTAAAGAAAAATATTTATTCTAATTCTTGGCAAAAAAAGCATCATCGCACAAAGTTGATCGATGTTGGTTCTTTGCGTGACCAATCCCAATCATTGTTTGACCAATTTCAGTCACTTCCTAACTGATGTTGGTCATTGTCAAATCTAGCAACATGTAAAAACAAGCTTTCTATGAAGCAATTAAGCTCCACACTAAACATTGTTTTCTCCCACTTGTAGACAACTTATCCTATTTTCCCCTCCAATATGTGCATATTGGAAGCTTTCCCGATTACTAAATTTATGATCATAACATTTTCACTCTCTCATTTGGAGGTCAAATCAAGATCACCTACAATCCAAATTCTTACAATGTTACACAAGTGTAAAGACTTCCATAACCTTATCATTGAGTTTTGCAAGGAAAACACAGATGAGAGGTTTGTTGTTTTCTTTTCTTGTGTTTCCATTTATGCATAGTTTTTTGTGCTCACATTATGGCACAATCGGTGGGATTTGAACCACACTTCATTAATTTCTATTTCATTTTTCATTCATATGTTAATGCATTTTTTAATCTTTACCAACCCTTATGAATTTTGTTTTATTTGATTAATATTTTTGTTTGGTGTGTTTTAACTATTTTTTTTGTTTTTTTGTTTGTGTAGGTGTTTTTCCGCATGTTGAGAGCATCCAAAACATGAATTTGACTCTAAATGTCACAAAATTAAATTTGTTTTGCTGCTTATTACTTTTTGTGACATTTTTATAGGTGTTCGTTGTAGTTACTAGTAAGTAAAAATTAGAATTTTACACCAATCATTTTTTTCTACAAGTAGGGGTTATCCCTCTAACTATAGAAAACTATTTAGTTATATCTAATTTTAGTTATATATGCTAAATTTGGGGTTCGTTGAGTTAAGTTCTGGTATTACATTAGGGATAATTCTAAATTAAATCCTCAAACCCCTTCCCGACTTTGTCCCCATATCTACCGACACTGCCTATCACCCTACCCATCTCCCTACCTAACTCTGTGTACATCTCTACCCCAAATCCACCAAGCCAACCTACCTTAGAACTCCCTCAAGCTGCACCTACTCACCTCTCCCTACACTCCCCTCACACATGCACCCAACCTGACTCAACCAAGTTGATCTCCCCTCATCCTTCACCTTCATACCAATTCACCTCTCCCCGATCATCTCTTCCCTTTTCCTCCTCACTTGTCGTCCTCCCTACCTACCTCCACTCAAAAGATCTGAGTTTCTCCCCGCCTAGTCCCCATCCCCTTCCTAACTCTAGATTCCTCTACACATGTACCACCGAGCTCACGTCGAGATAACCTTGGACATCGCCATGCTCCCATTTCTACTTGACGTACACCCATTCCATCGTATGCCTTTGTTGCATGAATTGCATGTATTAGCCACTACTTGACCACCGTTGAGTCACCGTTAAGTCCATGCACTCACCTGTCATGTGTAGCCACCATGTCACTGTTGATCCCTTGAAATCCCTATAGAGATGATCCATATCCTTCAACCCTATATGCACAAATCCAAGCCTGCAACACACAAAATCCCAAAATCAAATCCCAAATCCTTGCCTCCAAAACTTATATTTTTAGGGTTTTCCATAGTTTAAAACACATTCGAAATTAGGCTAGTTTTTGTTAAAACATTAGGTCACCTTCAACTATTTTTTAATTCTAACTTTTTTTTATTGTTTTTAATTATCTTAATTAGATTTTCATTTTGGAAAATTTTTAGTTAGTTTTTAAAAATTCATTCATTAATTAATTTTTTAATTAAATAGGTATTTTAAAAATTAAATAGGACATTCTAGTTTTAAAATTCCATTGCATTAAATAGACTATTGTGAAACTTTCCAATGCAAGTTATTGGAATTTCTTGTCTAATTAAATTATTTTTATGGAATTTTGTAGAACTTTAACCATTTTTGCAATGTAATTAGAAATTTTTGGAGGGTTTTTCATTACATTTCGTAAATATTTTTTTGTAAGCTAATCACAATAAACCACGCGTATGCTATTTTCTCACACTTGTATAAACAATCTTGAAAATAAAAAACATGATTTTATTTACCTGTTTTTCTTATTTTTCTAATGTTTCTTTAACCATAGGAAAACTTTCTAACCATTTGTTTGAAAGACTATCTCTAAGAAGATTCCTAAAAACATTAAATCTACTAACTGCAGTTTCCTTGTTCGAAGATCAACCAAACCCCTTTATAACATTTTTAAATGTTATAAAATTAACTTTAATTTAAAAAATTTAGAGTTGTTATTCTTCCCTTCTTCCGATTATAACTATGGGAAGTACATGGCCAAAGGCTAGAAACTCACCGTGAGGATTAGCACAGGAACCCCAAAGTATTCAATATATTTAGTGAATTAGTTGATGAAAAGGGTACCCCATCCAACCGATTAATACACATTTATGAAAGGATAAAGACAAATATCCATAGTGGTGACCCTAACTTTATACTTTGAGTGGAATAAAATATGGCTTATCATATCGGGGTAAAGTAAAGTTGGAAACTAGAAATAGTACTATGCTCACTCGTTTATCTTCTTGACACCTAGGAGAGAACTTATTCTAGGAAGCCACACCTTGTCAAAGACAATCAAAGTCGAGGCCCACCTTCCATAAGAAAACATTATTTTCACTTTTATTTTCTTATTTTTCATGTTAGTAAATTCTATGTTCCACACTCTTTCATTCATTCCCCACTTTCGTCTCTTTTTCAAACCTTTCCAAATACTTTTCATTTGCATCCTATATCTCTTTTTTTTAACCTTTCCAAATCCTCTTTTTTTTAAATCGTTCACTTTCTCTTTTAAAACTTTTGAAATACCCCTTATTTGGATTGATCATCATCTCTTTTCAATCCTTCCAAATATCCTTTATTTGGACCTCTCTTTAACCCCTTCATGAAATCATCCATATACGCCTTTTTTAGATTTTTCGTCATTTATTTTCAACCCCTTCCAAATATCCTTTATTTTGACCTTTCTTTCATCTCCTTTATTTGGATATAACATCCTCACTTTGTAATTTCGGTCCTCTCTTTTGAACCTTCCATAGACCTCTTAATGTTTTTGAAATTGTGAAATTTATATCTTTGAATTTTTATCATGTCGAGTTTCTTCCTATCTTATTTTAGTATTAAGTTCTACTTTATCATGATCAAGCATCCTCAAAATCATATCTTTCATAAAAAAATATCTTTTTATCTTTCTCTTACACCTTTTAGTTTGACATCGACATTTTAAAAATTTAAATTTTCCTCCATTTGTCATATATACATTTAACAATTACTTTGTTAACTATTAGGAATCATCATCTCCACCACCTTTTTCTCAATATTCATGGTGTTGATACTTAAGTCTTATCTTTTCATCACTAAGCCTCCTCTACCTTAAATGTCCCTTTGTTAAGGGTCTAGCACATCAAATACGATTAATATTTCCATCCCGTCTTCCATTTTAGAATTCACTTTGCTAGAGGTAGAGTACAATCAATCATTTCATCCCCTCTATTATAGAATTCACTTTTCTAGAGGTTGAGTACAAGCAATATTTTCATCCCTTCTTCCATTCTAGCATTCAATTTGCTATAGGTTGATTATGCTCAATCAAACCAAACCGCTCTTCCATCTTAGCACTCATGTTGCTAAGGGTTGAATTTATCTTAATCTTTAGTGTCACTTGCCTCTATCTTAGAATTCACATTGCTAAGGGTCGCATTATTAAAATATTCCAGGACCCCTCTTCCATCTTAGCATTCACTTTTCTAAGGGTTGAGCTACATTTAAAATTTATTGCTAAAACCTATTCTACCTTAGAATTCACTTTGCTAATGGTCAAGTTACTTACCACACCTCTTTTTCATTCCTTCCCTCTTTTAAAAATAGTGGGAATAAGACACATAGACTATACTCCCTTCGAAGAGGAGAAATAAATCCTTTTCATATTTTTGATGATGAAGACAAAAATCAACCGAGGATCACAAAAATAACATTATTTTAAGAAATCCGAAATCAAAAATATTTTACGAATGAATAAGGACCAATTTTTCTTCGTCTCCTTGAGATGGGAGAAAAATAACTCTAGATTTTGATGAGGTCATTTTGAAAACCTTATTTTGTCAACCTAAATCCACAAATGATATACCATCCACATAAAATAACAATGATAACACCAGACCAAGAAAAATTAATACCAATGATAAAGGTAAATCTAGTGCTTCGGTCCCCAAGCCAAATCAAGCCTTAATCAATAAAATACATGCGATGGAAAAATAACTGGCTCTCATATCTTCCAAAGTCTCTAATGACACCATTGAAAAATAATCAAAGAATAACAATGATGATCTATCTAAAACCCATACTATACCAAATAAAGAGAACAACAATATGAAGAATGATAATAATTCCTTTATCCCACAAAATAACTCACCATTTTCTCAAGAATGGAAAATGATGAAAGACACAATTTTTTCATGCAACATGATTAAAGAAAATTCAGTTTTTTTATGAGTTATGTCCTTATCCCATTGATAAGGACATATTATGCATACCCTTCCCAAAATATTTAGAGATGCCGAAATTTGAAAAATACAAGGGTGAATCCGATCCAAGAGAGCATATCAAGGAATTTTTAATGGCATGCCAAGATGTGGCATATAATGATATCTTTCTCTTGTACCTTTTTATTACAATATTATGAGGACAAGCTTTGGAATGGTTCTTACACCTTCCAAATAGATCTATCACTACTTTCACATAACTCTCGATTCAAATTTTGTTAAATATTTTTATTTCAACCTTGACTCTAAAATCAAAATGATTTATTTGTGCACTACAAAACAAAGACCAAACGAAATATTTACCTAATTTTTACAATGATGGAGAGGAATCAAAATTCGGTTCCCTTTTTCAATCCCTAAAAACACATGGTTATTATCTCCATACTAGACCTTAACATCAAGTTATCCTTTCACATGAATATGCACCTTCCTCAACAATTTTTAAGAAGTCATCAAAAGGGAACTCAAATTAAAAAGGCCTTTATTTCTAAAGGATTTATCAAATCTCATTCTAAATATGCTCTACACAACAATAATAATAACAACACTAGCACTCATCATGATAGATCTAGGTATGCTAATAAAACCATAATAGTTTCAATGATGGTGTCATAGAGATAATCAAAGTATGCACAACATATAAAATAATTCTTAAAATTTTACTAAGTCTAAACAAGCCATCACTATACCAAGAAGAGAAACTTCTCATCATTACAAATGATGACAATATACAATATTGGGAAAGTCTCTTTCAAGAATTTTATAACAAATGTAAAATGCCAATATGGTCACTTAGGATATCACGCAACCCTTTCCTAAAGGGAAAACTAAGTTATCTTGGTATCAACCTAGCACATATTGTGATTTTCATCTCATTGATGGTCATCAAACAAAAAAATTTAGACAACTTCACAATTACATCCAAGACCTCATTGACAATGGAAACATAGTGGTTAAAGACCTAACACCAAACAAAACACCAAATGATAATATAAAGGTGTTTTCCAATCCATTTCCTAACCATGGTACAAAGGGAAAATCTCTCGAATAGGGTGAATCCTCAAACAATGTCGATTTTAACTCCATCATATCATTTATCGTAGACACTACTCAGCACAATTGAACATAATTTTATACCCCTCAAAGAAAGTCTCTCTATCTCTTTTTAAAAATTAATGAAATATAACATGATATAATATCCAATTATAAGACCATTTTATAATGGGGAACCCAAGCCTACGTGGTATAATGAATCATAATATTACAAATACCATTGCATTGAAGGACATTCTATTGATCATTGTACAACTCTCTGTCATTACGTTCAATACTTAATTGACAAAAAAAAAGTATTTTATATCAATATTAAAGATGAATATATCACAAGTGAAGATATCTTAACAATGAAAACTTATAATGAAGAGTTGAACATTGTCCCAAATCTTGTACATAATACAACTCAACGAGATCACGATGTTATGTGGCAAGTATCTCTAACTCAAAACCAATCAATCTCTTCTCTAGATTTTCTTTAGATAGTTCAAAAATACATTGAACCTATTTTGGACAAAAACCTTCAAACATCAAATTAGAGCATGAATTTTTCAAGACTCCATTCCAAACCTTGATATTGTCTACCTATCCATCACACATTAGGATAAAAAAATTTCACATATCCATGGACCTCTTTTAGAATGATGATGCCATGTAAGAATTTATCGGGATCATTACCCTATTTCCTAATCAGACCATAAGAAGGGATTTTATATAAACCTTGACGCCTTTTCTTACTTAGGCAAGGAATTCGAGCACTCTAGTCTAAAAAAATAAAAAAATAATAAAAATCCTTTATAAATTCAAGACTCCTCTACAACCAATGGTATACATGAAAAATATAGAGAATAGGTTCCATCATCAAGCACCATTGAATGCACCCAAAATATGTAGGCTTGTTGTAGAAACACAATCACAACAAGTTTGGACTCTTGATAATATGCATCCTTCCATTTCCATTATACCTCAAATTATCAATCATCATGCAGAATCTAATGAAATATGGTTCCTACATATCAAGAAATCTACATGCATGTACTCTACAAGGTATGTACACCTATGAATATTCTTACACTTTGCCTTTTCAATATTTAATTATAAATATATCGTCAAACACATTAATTAAATTATTTGAAGGATAAACATTGAATATTTTATCTCTATAGCCTAGAGGAACCTTGGATGTACATCTAGAGATCAATCCTTCTTTCCTCACATCCTTCCACTCACGAGTGAATATGAATTTCAACATATTCTATGCATCAAAAATCATCCTTTAACATCACATGGGTCTTTTGATCTCATTAAATATTTATCCAACCATACATCCATTGACTTAGATCTTGTGTCCTCCCAAGTTTCATACTTGGACGTATCAAATATTTTTATTTTATCCTTTGAATTGGATCTTGTTCACCCAAGTATCCTACATATGAAATTATTAAAAATTTGGATTCCATCCTTTGATTTAGACCTCATCAACCCAATTCTCATACTTTAGGACCTATTAAATATTTTTATTCCCTCCTTTGACTCGGATCTTGTCTGTCAAGTCTTGTATGTTGGTACTTGGATTTACTCTTCTTCAAAACCGAGTAGCATCATGGATTTGACAAGAAACTCAAAAGTAGATAAATTATTATGTATGTCATTTTGTAGCTAGGGAAGTAGTTTATCTGACGTTTTAGCACTCAGGCCTTGAAGAAGTAAGTAGCACCTTAAAAGGATTTGATCTTATCCTAACTATTTTAGGTTGTTGCTTTCAACCAAGGTAAGAGAACCTATTTTGTAACCTTTTTTATTGAAGGAGATGTAGATAATATGATCAACACAAAAAATGTGACTCTCACGAGTTGTCACTTCCAGATTATGGAGATATTTTCAATACAAGGCAAAGGTTACTAAAGACATTAAGAGATCCTAATTGTTCTGCATATTTTTACAAGTAGATTTTGTTCCTTTGTTGATACACAGGGAAAACAAGGGTAGTTCAGGTTGGATAAATGGTTTTAAATGATTTTGGTGGGAGATGAAGTAGGATAAAGTTGATTATACTAGATATTTGGAGGGACTTCACAATAATGAACAAATTCACAACATAAAGCTTTAGAATAGTCAAGACGTTCCTTCAACTAGAAGGTGTGCTTCAATGGAGGCCTAGATCAACATGTTTTCACATAATATTTGAGACTCCAAACTGGAGGCTCGAATTGGAAGACTCAATTAAACACTAAAGTTTCTGATTAATCACGCCTAAGGTATAGCACCAAAGACTTAGAGATAATCTTTATAAAAAAATGACAGAAATTTATTTTAAATTTACTTATCTCATTCAAGATGAAGGCTCTTTTTGAAATGAAATTGTAAATAACATTAAACTATCAAAGGGACAAGATCCTATATGATTTCACAAAAATTCAAGTGTAATATTGTAATAGGAATGAAAGAAAATATTTGCAGACATTAAGAAAATAAAGCAAACACAAAAATTGCTAGAGATTAGACACATTAATTCCAAATTGCTTAGATTCACAAGCAAGGGAAAGCTTCGAAAGCAATCTCAGTGCTTTTCAATGGCTATACATTTACAACCAACTTGACATGACATAAAATATAATACAGAAGAAAATAACAGGTAATCTTGGCTTTGGTCTCTCGGAAGACGAATTTCTCAATTTTTTTCTCAAGAATTCATACTCCAACCATTTACAAGAGTATTCTCATTGCATTTATACATTTTTGCCCACTCAATTTTCCCCCCAAAAGAGAATAATATTCGAGGGACCTTTTCTTGTTACCAATTTGTTTCAGATAATGACGTTTAACAAATTCAGATCTGAAATCTGCTAGGTGGACCAATTGTGAACTGATCATGTTTCTTGGGCCCTCGACTAATGACTAGGATGCCATGCCACAACTTTTCGAGTCCTTTAATCATTTTGATTCTATCATGCAAGAAATCCCCTTTTTAATCATTTTTTGGAGCCTCTGCATAGTGAACTTGACATGTCATCCCCTTTTGCTCTCGAGGAAATGCCTTTTTCATCTTTTATGCCTGCACCTTCAACATTTCATCCCTTTTTCCTCTCGAAATTTTATTTTACAAACTTTTGGATCTGGAATTTTACATTTTTGCATGATCCCAAGAAAAAATAGACTTCAAAAGAACTTCAGATCTACAATTTGAGCTCCCAAATTGATTCAATTGAGCTTTACTGAGACCAAAACAACACAAATTTTCCAAAAATTTGATGAAGATCTGATGCAAAAAAATGCATCTCCAAACATCCTAGAGATTTAATGGTGGAAAAATTAAATGAAATGCATAGATAGTGTTGATCTTGCATTTCAAATTTTAATCTGAGCCTTCCACATGGAAAAATGTGATTGGAAATGTGCTTGGGAGTAGTTTTGACATTTTATAAATTTTAGAAAAAGTAAAAGTTTGACATTTTCTCCACCCCTCTGTCCCTCGGAAAATGTGCTTGACACATGTCCCAATGTGGATCCCTACGGACCTACGCTTCATTTTTTCACTTTATATTTATTTTCCAAAAAGGAAAAAGTTCCACATTTTCCCCATGGCACCAACATGGGAATGTAAAAAATGTGACAGAGGCCGTAAACTGAGGAAATTCAATGACAAACAAGGTGAGACTAATTTGAGCACCAACATCAGCTCTAACTCGGGGATGGGCACTCCTTATGAGTGCCATAAGAACAAATAACATACCAAGTGCCAAAAATAGACTATTTGGCAATAGATTCAAAGAATAAGCTTACAGAGCAGAACAACCATAACCATCCTCTAGAAACAAACCGAGAAAATAGTAAAACCAGGTCACCCAAGACTAGAATGAACAAAAATAAAATAAGAACAAAAACAAAGAGCTATATACTATACAATGGAGAGCATCTTGATTCAAAGAAAATAATAAAGGAAAAACTTCAAGTGTCTCGCCATTCGGATACATTTTTAATAGCTTGTCATATGAATTCCTCTCTTTTCCATCAAGCTGCTATCTAACCACATTTCTTCAGTGCTTATCCTTTGTGCTTGGGTCAAGTTTTCTAACATATTTTGAGGCTGCATCAAGCATCAAAGTCTCAAGAAAATAATCTTGCTCATGATACTGCGTTGATCAATTTAATATTCCTTAAAGAAACATAACTCAAAGAGTTATCAATATCAATATCTACATGTAATACTTCATAAGAAGCATTATTGGGGTCCTCAATAAGATATAATTTCTTCTTTTCACCAGTAACTTCACAAGGTTTCCCTCAATTGGTATGGTGGCATAGGACATGTCCATCTGAAAATTTCCACCAACACTTGCAGCCCATTTTCTTGATAACAACATGCCCCATTTGGCAAGGCAATCAATAATGACAACATCAAGTTTTAGGTTCTTACCTAGATAAGTTACATGTTTTACCACCAAACCTTTCACACATCCAACAATTGCACCTCTCTAGATTCCATGGTAGTGCATCTTCCATATTCCACTGTCACTTTGATATCCAGCTCATTCATGACCTCAAGAGGCATGACAGTGCATGATGCTCCAGAATCAAACATACAATTGTGCAACAGTCTATCTTTAATAATTAGTGATGTGAAAAATGGATCAACATTTAATTGAGACTCAACCAAAGATGTTCCCAAGTAAAATTCAGTGGTTCACCTGGTTCCTCCAGTACTTGGGGATTTTTTCAACTCTAAAATGGTAGGAGGAGTCTCAACATTTTTTCCTTGGGTGAATTTTTCTTCTCTAAACTCCAAATATTCGAATGCTCTATTCCTATGCTCAGGATTCTAAGAAATTCAAAAATAAGAATAGAAATATTGATCGACTCAAGATTTGGGCCATGTCACAAGGAATATATTTGGGTAATGTAGTGTTAGGAGGGAGGTTTACAAATTCATTTGATGGCACAAGAGTTTTTACAGTTTGAGCATAGGGAGGGACACAAGTTGTACTTGAGACAAAAAGGCCTTTTCTAGATGTATATTTATTTGGAGTCTCTTTTGTGATACGGTGAGCACTTTGGAATTTTGGTTTGGCCTAGACCATGCCCCTTTAGCAACCCTACTCCTATTATTATATTCATTTTCATGGCCAACCACAACATTCATTAACAACTACCTATCCTCCTCTGAAGGTATCCCTCCATCATACTTCTCAATAATTAGAGCTCTTAGGTACTCAAAATAATTATTAGGAAGTTCAAAAGCTTACACCATATCTCAAAAGTATGAGTGGGAGGAAGAGGTAATACCTGATGAATGCAATCCTAGAAATCTTTAGCATTTTTGGTACTCATTACCTTAGTTGAGGTTCCTCCCTACTATGAACTCATAGAGGAATCCACCATGCATGCATCATCATCAATGTTATCATCATTATTATCTTCTTCATCTTGTTTATTTACTTCATATGGAGGGTGGGGTAAGAAGAATTTGTCACACCAATCCATTTGATTGGCTTCATCAACAACAACAACCCGGGTAGTTAGAGGATCAAGCACCATTCTACTTTCACGTGCTTGGGGATGTCTATTTATAGATCCCATGTGTCTTCTACCCTCTATCGTCGACCTCTGATCACCCCTAGGATGATTTCCAAATATGTCATGATTTTATGTCTTTTGATGACCTTGTGAACTCTGCCCAATTCATTTCTCTGCGCAGGATAGTTTGTAAGAGATTTCTTTGACAACTCCCTACCAAAGTTTTAACAACCTCCTTAAGATCCACACTCTTTCTTACTTGAGGTTTTTCTGGGTTTATCAGTTTGACACCCTCCCTCTTAATAGGTTTTCCAACTACTTTGATATTGCTCTCAATTTTCATAGCCATAGTAAATGTCTACCTCAAAGTGTCAAGGTTTTTATCCCTCAAATAGCATTTAGCCTTCTTATTAAATACATCAACATAATTTATAAGACAAGATTCATCACATGGCCTCAAATTCACAAGAAATATTCTCAATTTCTTATTGAATCTCATATTAAAGTCATGCACTTTGACTCATTAGGATTCTTTTAATATTCTCAAATTTTGAACAAAGAAACCTAGGGTCTGTTTTGTCACCATACTATAATATAAATGCATTCTTTATTTCAGTCCAAGAATCAATAGAGTTATCAGGTAGAGATTTATACCATTCCCTTGCATCCTCTTCTAGAGTATGAATAAATAATTTAATGTACACATCTTCAAAATCTATTTCAAAATCCTCCATCATATTGACAAAGAGTTTCAAGTGTTGATCAACAATTATTGCATTATTTCCTTGAAACTTAGGAAATTTGTTTCTTACATCCTGTGGCACAACATTCGAGATAGCCATCCATACCTCTAAAACTTATGGGACAAAAGTATTAATGACAAATTGAGGTTTGGGTGGAGGTGAGCCATATTATTCTAGGAGGTGATCTTATAGGGGAAACAAAGTGATGAGGGGTGAGGGTCCTGTGTGCTACAAGGATACAATTTTCAAATGACTAGCCCCTAATGGCTCTTTTCACGGAAGACACTACTTTGCAGATTTGGAAAATATAGGGGTAGAATGAGATGAAAATCTTTCAAATAAAAAATAAGGCCCCTCTCCAGATGGAGAATTCAGATTTACAAAGAGAGTACCTGATTCAGAAGCAGTTGAGGAAGTATTTCAATCTTCAATCACGTGCCGATCAGTTTCACCAATGGAGATCTCTTTTCTTGATGCTTGATCTCTAACAACCTTCCAAATTCTTCCTCCTTCTGAATTAGACTTTCCAAACTCTAGAAACAACCTTCTACTAGGGTCCGCGGTGAAGAAAGATATTCTTCCTTCCAGCTTTGCAAAGATTAATGACAAATCTACATTGACAGAGGTTAAGACACTTTGGCATTTGTCCAAAATAAATCAACACGGAGTCGCCACTAAGGATTTTCACCTTAGATGTGCAAAAATGCACTAAAAGATAATCTATCAAATGTCTGTCAATACTGAGAATCTTGTAAAACTTATCAGATCTGATCTTCTTTTACCCAAATTTATCAATCACAATGCAACAAAAGTGAAAAATCTGAAACTAGGAAAATTGTAGATAGAGCATATAACTTCGAACAAATCTCACAAATTTGCATATAGAATGACTTCTTAACAATGTATTTGCACACAACATTTGTAAGAAACATTACCAAGGTTTGATATGTATCCAAATATTTCAAATATTTTCAACAAGTCCCCGATAATGGTGTCAGAAGCATTGTTGATGGGCCAAATGGATATGAACTAGCAACAAATCTATCTCAGCAATGTAAATCATTTCTAAGCAATGTAAATTAGTTCCCCAGAAAAGGTTCCAGAAGCATGGTTGATTGTATAAATTCTCAATTTACTGAAATATGTATGCACATGGATCAAATTGAAGTCCCCGGAAAGGCGCCATTTTGGTGTTGATACCTGGATTTACTCTTCTTTAGAAACTAAGCAACATCATGGATTTGATAGGACACTAAAAATCAGATAAATGATTATGTATGTCATTTTGTAGCCGGGGAAGTGATTTATTTGACTTTTTAGCACTCAGGACTTGAAGAAGTGGGTAGCACCTTAAAAGGATTTGATCTTATCCTAACTATTTTAGGTTGTTCCTTTCAACAAATGTAAGAGAACCTATTTTGTAACCTCTATTATTGAAGGAGATGCAGATACCTTTCTTTTGCACAAATTTTATGAAGAAAACCTTGGGAAAATATGATCACACACCAAATCTAACTCTCATGAGTTGTCACTTCCAGATTATGGAGATATTTTCAATACAAGGAAAAGTTTACTAAAGTCATTAAGAGATCTGATTGTTCTACATATTTTTGCAAGTAGATTTTGTTCTTTTGTTGATACATGGGAAAAAGGGGTAGTTCAGGTGGATCAATGGTTTTAAAATGATTGTGGTTGGAGATGAAGTAGGATAAATTTTATTATACCATATATTTTGAGGGACTTCACAATAATGAACAACCTCACAACAGAAAGCTTTCGAACAATCAAGATGTTCCTTTAATATGAAGGTGTGCTTGATAGAGGCCCAGATCAGCACGTTTCACATAATATTTGAGACTCCAACATGAAGGATCAAATTGGAAGACTTAATTAAACACTAAAGTTTCTAATTAATCATGCCTAAGGTACACCCAAAGACTTATAGACAATCTTGATCAACAAATGACAATAAATTTATTTATAATTTATTTATCTCATCTAAGATGAAGGCTATTCTTCAAATGAAATTGCAAATACCATTAGACTATCATAGGGATGAGATCCTCGTGTGATTTCACAAAAATTTAGTGTAAGATTGCCATAGGAATGAAAGAAACTATTTGTAGACATTCTAAAAATAAACCAAACACAAAATTGCTAGAGATTAGAAACAAATTAATTCCAAAATTGATTATATTCATCAGCATGGGAAAGCTTTTAGATCAATGTCAATGCTTTTCAATGGGTATACATTTGTAACCAACTTGACATGATAGAAAATCTAACAAAAATAAAATAATAGGTAATCTCACTTTGGTCTCTCAGAAGATGGCTTTCTCAAATATTTTCTCAAGAATTCATACTTTGACCATTTGTAAGAGTTTTCTCATTATATTTATACATTTTTTCCTACTCAATCTTCCCCCCAAAGATAATAATATTCAAGGAACCTTTGCTTGTTATGAATTTGTTTTAGATTATGGCGTTTAACAAACTCGGATCCAAATCTGCCAGGGTGGACCAATTGTGGAATCGATCACGTTTCTTGGGCCCTTAACTAAAGACTAGGATGCCATGCCATAACTGTTTAGGAGTCCCTTTAATCATTTTGATTCTATAATGTAATAAATCCCATTTTTAATCATTTTTCGGAACCTCTGCATAGCGGTACTTGACAGAGTCATCCCCTTTTACTCTCGAGGCAATGCATTTTTCACCTTTTGCACTCGCACCTTCATCATTTCATCTTGTTTTCCCTCCTTTTCCTCAAAAATTTTACTCTGCAACTTCTTACGATCTGGCATTTTATGTTTTTTCACGATTTGAGTAAAAATCCACTTCAAAATTACTTCATATCTACAAATTGAGCTCCCAAATTGATTCAATTGAAATTTATAGACCAAAACGACACAAATTTACCAAAAATTGATGAAGAACGATGCATAAAATACATCTCCAAACATCTTGGAGCTTTAATGGCTATAGAATTAAATGAAATACATAGCTACTATTGATATTTCCTTTTAACTTTTAATCTAAGCAATCCACATGGCAAAATGTGATTGGAAACGAGCATGGGAGCACTTTTTCATATTTAATTAGTTTTGAAAAAAGTAAAATTTTAACATTTTTTTGCACCCCTCGGCCCTCAAAAAATAGGCTTAACACGTGTCCCAATGTGGGTCCCAGCAGATGTACACTTCATTTTTCACTTTATACTTATTTTCCAAAAAGGAAAAAGCTCCACATTTTCCTATGACACTAACACAAGAAGGTAAAAACATGATAGAGGTCGTAAATTGAGGAAATTCAATGACAAACGCGGTGAGACTAATTTGAGCACCAACATCATAAATTAGGACTACATTTATCAATCATCCATTATAAATATTTTGATCTCCTCCTTTGACTTGGATCTCATCTTCCCAAGTATCATAAATCAAGACTACTTCATTCATGGATACATTATAAATACTTTTAGCTACTCCATTGACTTAGATCTTGTCCATCCAAGTCTAGTAAATAAGTACCATTCAAATTTCATAAACATGGATCTCTTTCTCGATGTGTCCATTATAAACTCTCATCCAAAAAAATTTAGACACATTAAAAAATGAAAATGAAAATTAAAAAATTGTATTAAACCCATCATTAAAGCACTATTTGAACATCAAAAACATAGAAGAAAAAACATCTTCTTCCACATGTACTCTCCACAATAAGGAGGCCCCTTCCATAGTTAACTCATTTAACAAACAATTTTAATTTTTAATCTATTTAAAGATATCTTAATCATGACATATTCATCTCTCCACATTCTTCACCTATATGACATAGGTTAATCTTATTCCTACTAGGTATAATTTGTCTCATCCTTGTTATGGTTTATACCATTTGAGATATTTATACCTATGGTTTTTCTAGAATCTTATTGATGGAAAATTCTCCTTTTACATAATCTCTCTCTTTAATAAGAAACAACCTACCTTCTTTACCCAAACCTTTTTGACCTTCCATCTCGGTCTACGGTGTTGAACCCTGCGTCCTACTAGTTGCATATGGCTAAGACTTGGGGAAAATGTTCCTTCCAAACAAGAACATTATCAACATACAAGGAAACATAAATATAAAATATAAAAATAAATATATAAAATCATTACACCTTTCATCCTTGACAGTCTTTAGAGATGAGACCATACTTCTCACTAGTAGTATGAGACTAGGAATGGAGAAATATGTCCTTACTCACCTACATCATCTTCGGTGTTAAGCCCTTGTATCGTAATGGTGGCATGCTGAAATATGAAAGGGTCATTTTAAAAAAATTTAAAATTAAATCCTTTGGAAAATATAAAGTTCTTAATCAAAAACATCCAAAAATGTTGTTTATATTAAGAGAGATAGTAATTCCTTTAACCAGATATTGTCAATCAATAGGTCATCTACAAATCTAAGTCTATTCAAAACCTATAAAGTGAAATCATCTTGGAATTTTTCAGGAAATATTGACTAAGGATGAGTCACATTTTTCCCGAATGGATCATTGTTACAACTTATGTCTCGGCATCCTTTATCTTCATTTTCATATCACTATTCACCTAGTTCTCACATCCTTCTTGGCTCTCGGTGATGAGCCCTTGCATCTTCCTAGTTACATGGAGTCATGAATGGAGTGAGACATCCTATCACTATATCATCTACATTATACCAATGGAATGAAATTCTTACAATTGTTTGAACATGATTTCAGACGGTGCACTATTTTTACCAAGTCAAAAATATAAAAACATTCAAATATGTTTCTCAAAATACAAAAACATTCAAATATGTTTCAAAAATACAAAAAAATAAAATATGTTTCAAAATATAAAAACATTCAAATATGTTTCACAAAATACAAAAACATTCAAATATGTTTCAAAAATCCAAAACATTCAAATATGTTAAAAACTCAAAAACATTCAAATATATTTCAAAACCCAAAAACATTCGAAATATGTTCTAAAAAGAAAAAATAATATAAAACTAGAAAAAAGTACAACATTCATAAAATGTTTGACAAAATCTTAGCAACTATGTAACATAGTTCAACAATATCATTATTTAACAGAAATACTACTAATCATTCCAGATCATCTTCCGATAATCACTTTTCTTTCCCATGGTTTATATCTATGCTCAAGGAAATCAATTTTTTACTCGCAATATTTTGAAATCTTTAAAAATCTAAATGGAGAGCGGGGGAGGAGAAGCAACTTGTGAGCGGGAGGAAGATTTTGTGAAAAATAATGGGTGGGAAACTAATGGTAAGGGTATTCCACCGGATCCAAGGATTCTTTTGAAACATAAGGAGACTGAGTGGGCTAAGGAAACGATTCTTCAATAGAAAATGGCACAAGAAACAAATCATGTGATTTGTGCTTAGATTTAGTGAAGAATGGATCAGCATCGAAAGGCCCAAAGGTTTTTATGTAGGATACCAGTGAGGCCTCGGGATGTGTCCTGGAGATTCCTGACTCTATATTAAATAGTACCACAAAAAACTTGGACAAATATTTGGTGGGAAAAATTGTGGGAGGAAGACGCAATATTGATGTAGTGAGAAAATGGGCTAAACTAAATAGGAACATGAAAGGACATTTGGAGGTAGGTTCCTTAACAAATGGTTTATTTCTCTTTTAATTTATCATTCGGAAGATATGTTAAGTGTTTTTCATGATGGACCATTTTTCTTGGGAAAATTAGGTTGGTACCTTGAGAAGTGGGAACCAAATTTTAACCCAGGAAGGAAAAAATGAACCAATTCCCAATATGGGTCCATTTACCTAATCTATCTCTACATTTTTGCATGAGGATATTATAAAAAAATAGCCAATTATTTGGGTTCTTTTTGTGATCATAGACAATTCTACTCTCAACATGCTCTAACTTGTGTGTCTTTAGATTCTACATATATATTATCCCGGGCATTGATATCCCTAATTACATCAAGGTGAAGTCTATACTAAGGATGCAGTAACATAAAATTGAAATGGAGAGTACTCTGGATAAATTTTCTAAATGCAATGGATGGGGTCATATGTCTCAAAATTGTAAGTTCAAGATCTCTCAGGTATATTGTAAATTTGAATGAAGGTAATGAAGATAAAGCAAAGGCATAATTCAAAGTGCGGCGAGACCATCGTAAGGTATTTTTCAAGAATCACACTAAAGGGTATAAGCCTATAAGAATAAATTATAGAGAATAACTCTTTAAAACCCAACCTAAATAATTTTTGGAAATTAAGGAAGAAGGATTAACATTGGTGGTCAATAAAAAGTGAAACAAATCACTCTCGATGTCATATTCAAAGATTATGGGGAAAAAAGTGGCGATCAGATAAAGATCAAATGTCTATTATGAAGATGTGTTGGTCGTCAAATAGGACTTTTTAGAAGAGCAACTTCGGGGACAAGAAGTCCCTCCTCTTTAATGGGAGAGGTTCCCTTATTCAGAAACGAACTTATTTACAAATGTACAGGACATTGTTTTATGGTCAAACTTGGATATTACGAAAGTGTTTTCCACAAGGATCATCAATCACACAAGGGCGAGGAAAGGGAATAATAAGATGAGCGAGAATAGCAACATTGAAATTATAGATAGCGAATAATTCTTCATGTATGCGAAGCTTCAAAGAATTTAAGACAAGATCATTTGCATTGGCTGAATGAGATTAAATTTAAAGACACAAAGTTCCATAAATAACCTTCTTCAGATTCATTCATCAAGGACACAAAGTTCCTTCTTGGTTATACAAGATCACTGTATTTGCAAAACTGAACAGTATGCAATCAGAGAGACTAACGAATCAGGAACAAAATGATCTTCACAATATTAAAGGAAAACACAGAGATAACAAGAATTAGATAGACAAAGAATGGAAAGCCCTTTTGTATTGATTTCTTTAAGATCTATTTACACTTTCAGCAAATACCCAAGTTCTTCCTCCTTTCAAAATGGCGTGGAAAGGCCATTATATAGCTTACAAGTCAGTTACTCTTTGTAACCGCTTTCTTTAACCTAGAATAGTTAAGGACCGCCAATGATCATAACCTTAACTTCTTACAAAGAAAACGGAAAAAGAAAGGGAAGAAGAGAAAAGAACAAGGAGAAGAAGACAGGTGGCCAGTCACTGAGAGGGACCCACCGTCTTCGGAAACCGCTGCTTGAATTTTCTTCCACGTATCAGCTATGTCCTTGCCACGAGGGACACACCAGAATTTTCATCTTGAGGATGACAATGAATATCTTTGAAAACTGATGTAACCAGCGTCTTGAGAGCTTCGTTCTTCTGCCAGCTGTCCTTGAAATTTGATCTTCGGATTGATAGCATCAGAGCCGCAACTTAAATTCATATTTTAGCATATTCGGGTCGAGCGGGAAAAACTAAGTATGAATTGCATTAGGTTCGCTTGGGACATGTGAGACGTGAATGCGCGAAACACGCGGTTCGGCCGATTCGGGAGAAACAGGGAGAAGACGCACAAATGCATTTTGGGACATTTGGGACGAAAACGCGCGAAGGACGCGGTTCGGGTGTTTCAGCCGAAATTGGAACAGTTTGCATTTTTTTGATTTGGGACAAAGAGCTCTGAGGTACGTGACTCGGGAGTTTCGGCCGATCGGGTAACAGAGAGCAATTTGGAACTCGGGACAGTTGGGACAAAATTGCGCGAAGGACGCGGTTCGGGTGAATCGGCCGAAAATGGAATAGTTTGCCCGATTAACTTTGGGACATTTGGGACATGAAAGCGCGGTTCGGGCGAATCGGCCGAAAATGGAACAAAAGGCCCGTTTGAACTTGGACATTTGAGACAAAAGTTCTGAGTACGCGGTTTGGGTGTTTCGGGCGAAAATGGAACAACTCGCACTTTTTGATTTGGGACATTTGGAACAAGAACATCTCATTGGCATCTCACAAAGTTTTGGGACACTTGGGACAAAAAACATTCCAGACGGGCCCGAAAATGGAACAACTTCGGGATTTCGGCCGATCGGGAACAGAACGCACTTTCGTACTTGGGACGGTAGGGACAAAAATGTCCGATGAGGCCCGAAATACATAAAATGACCCAAAACACAGATTTTCTCAATTTTCACGACTTAGGCACTTTAGAGAAAACACTCATAACTCAAAATTTTGAAATTTTACTTTTATCGAGCGGGAATTTTGAGTGGACAACAGCTGGCTCCTTCTGGGGATGACTTGGCATAAATTCTCGGAATGAGACAAGGCAAGAACTTAGACAAACTCGGTGAAGCAGACCAGTGCCTTATCCATTGGGCAAAGGAGTCAAAAACAAACCAATACAGAGGGCAACACACACAACAACAGAAGGAAAACACACCAAAAGCAGAAAAGCAAAAACACTGTACAGAATATACAAAGGGACTCCCTAGTCACCTATGACTTGAACAACTTCAAATACTGCCCACTATAAGGAAGTGGGAGGGGAGAACCATCCATGTAATCAAGATAGAAAGAGTTCTTACCAGCAAAGTGTCTTATCTTGAAAGGTCCGAGCCACAGGGAATCAAATTTTCCATGGCTGCCACGAGGTTCATGTCTTTTGTCCCATAACAGCACGGTATCTCCAACTTGGAACTCTCTGAACCTAGCTTTCTTGTCAAACAGAACCTTTACCTTCTGCTGGTGAGCAGATATCCTATCAGCAACCTCCAATCTGTCCTCGTTCAGTTTGTGCAGGTACATGATTCTTTTATCCAGAGCATCACTGAAACTAGTATCCTCAATGGCCTTCATCAGGTGCAAGGCTGGCAGTTCCACTGTCACTGGCAATTGAGCTTCTACTCCATACACCACTTGAAAAGGAGACATTCCAATGGCTCTTTTAGGTGTGATCCTGTCTGCCCAAAGAGCATCATAAAGCTTCTTATGCCAGTTTCGCTGAGACTCATTGACCAACTTCCTTATGATAGTCACCAGATTTTTGTTGGTGGATTCTGCTTGTCCATTTCACACAGGATAATAATCTAAGAATGAGCCAGAGAGATGCCATAACCGTGGCAAATCCATTATCTCGGTTGAGGAGAAGTTCCAAGCATTATCATTCTGAATCTTGTTAGGTACACCATACCTTACCAAGATGTTCTCTTTGATGAAGTTGCATACCACTTCAGAAGTAGTGCTCTTGACTGGAATAGCTTCCACCCATTTGGTGAAGTAGTCAGTGGCGGTTAGCACATGAGTGTGACCAGCACTAGAAATAGGGTTGAGTGCACCAATGAAGTCCAGACCCCACTGTTGAAATGGTTCCTCAATCACAACTGGCTTGAGAGGCAAAGAGGCCAATTTAGGTCTTCCCACAAAGGTCTGACAAGCCTCGCATTTATCCACCCACTTGGATGCATCTCTGAACAAGGAAGGCCAGTAATATCCTCCCCGGAGTATCTTGTGAGCTGTGACTGTTGATGAATAGTGCCCTCCACATGTCTGATCATGAAAAGCTGAGAGCAACTTTCTCTGTTGTTCCTTGTCCACACACTTCAGAAATCTCCCATCTAAACCACGCTTGAACAAGGCATTTTCCCACAGTACATATTGCGTTGATCTCAATTTAACAGTCCTCTTTTCCTTGGTAGTTAAATGAGAGGGGCATTCCCCATAGGTGAGAAAATGGGCGATGTCAGAATACCATTCATCGACTGAACTAAGGAATAGAACAGTAGGAATGTCAGCTTTCTCCTCCAGCAACTCATGTTTGGCTCCTTCAGCAATGAGCTCACAAAGACCTTTTCCATGAACCAGCTTGGTGGTTTGATATCAATGTCATACTCTGGACTTTAGCCACCTAGTTTCCTCTCTTGGACCCAAATTCTTGCTTTGTGTAAGAATTGACTTAATAGTTGTATCTGGAACCAGCACCATAGAGTGAGAGTTGAGGATATAGAAGCGGCCTTGTGACTTTGACTACTTTGCAAAAGCATGCTTCTCCATCATGGTGTATTTTAGCTCATGATTCTTCAGGATATAGCTCATGAAGGCAATTGGTAGCTCATGTTTATCAGAGTCTTCTTGGGTTAAGACAGCAGCCAGGGTATTATCTGTAGCATAGCAATAGATGATGAAATCTTTGCTGAAATCAGGACAGGCCAAAACTGGAGTTTTAGCAATAGCTTTCTTGATACCCTCAAAGGATTCCTTTCCTTCAGAAGACCAACCAAATGTTTGCTTCCCTTTCATCATCTGAGAAATATTCAAAGTTAATTCAGCAAAATCAGGGATGAATCTTCTTAAAAAATTGATCTTACCGAAGAAGGAATGCACGCCTTTTTTACTGGTTGGGAGAGGAATTTGCTGGATGGCTTGAACTCGTTCAGGATCAATCTTAATACCATCCTTGGAGACGATGTGCCCTAATAGTTTTCCTTCTGTAACACAGAAGACAGATTTTTTAGGATTTAAAGAAATCCCATGCTCTCGGCATCTCAGCAGAACCGTTTCCAGGTGGTCGAAGTGATCCGCTCTTGTCTTTGAAAACACTGTCAGGTCATCAAGGTATATGACAATACATTTCCCTTTCAAGCTTCCAAAAGCCAGATCCATAGCTCTCTGGAAAGTGGCACCAGCATTAATCAGCCCAAAAGGCATTCTCTTGTAGGCAAAGGTACCCCAAGGAGTAGTGAAGGTTGTCTTGTGTTGATCTGCGATATCACCTCTACTGATTGTATCCAGAGAATCCATCAAGCATAGATAACATTTCAGATCCTGTGACTGCTTGCAATATTTGATCCATCATAGGCAAAGGGTAGTTATCTTTGAGAGAAGCTTTGATTCAGGTTCACGAAATCAACACGAATGCGGATCTCACCATTTTCTTCCTAACAGGCACTATATTTGCGATCCATGTCGAATGGTGAATGGGAAAAATAATTTTAGCCTTCAACAACTTTTGGATCTCCTGAAAGATGGTGTCGGCTATTTTTGGATTGTCTTGCCTCTGCTTACCTTGAAGGCTTAATTCTGGTTTGAGAGGAATAGAATCTGCATATCTTTTGGCTTGAAGGCTTTTAGATCTTCATAAGAATAAGCAAGAACATCCTTATACCTCCTTAGAATATCAATTGCTTTTCTCCTCTCGTCGGTTGTGAACATTTTCCAATATTTACTAGCTTGGGGTCATAGAACTCCTATATCAATCTTATCATACTCGGTGATTCTTTGAGGTCCAGATCAAGCTTTAGATTTCACATATCTGTCATGTTTATCAAAAACTCCTCCAAACTCACCAAAACCTTTGGGAATCTTGTTTCCTTTGAGTTTAATGCACCCTTCACGATCTGTTTCTTCTCCTTGGGTGACGGGATGGTCGGAGGACACACTCTCACACGAGGCGGTTGTCACTTCCCTCAAAATACGGTTGTTCAAATTACCCTTGAGTTCGGGGAAGGAAAGAAAATGCTGGTCATCGTTGAAAACTTGCCGATTATTGGTATTGTCGGTACACTAGGCGGTGGACCATTTCATAGTGAACTTATCTGAGAGAATTCGGGATGGGGAATCGATAGTGATCCACAGAGGCGGCCGGTGAATCAGCCTGCTTGTTCTTTTCTCTAGGTATTGCTTGATGGAGAAAGCATCGAGGAATTCAATTGAATCCCAAACCTGATTCCGGTAATGCTTCAGCCTCCCATTTTTTACCTGAAAAAGGCTTCTGACTTGCTTCACAATCAGCTCTGCATCACCACGAGCCAGAAGATTTTTTACACCTCGTTCTTTGGCCACTTGCAGTCCAAGAATGAGAGCCTCATACTCTGCTGTATTGTTAGTGTTTTCGAACTGCAACTTAAATGAAAAAGGGTGTAGGCATCCTTCAGGTGACACTAGCAGGACACCAGCTCCAGAACCAGCTGAGGAACAACTTCCATCAAATTCTAAAACCCAAACACCATTGGGATCTTTAGGTGATACTTTGGAGGGTTGGATTTCATCAGGGGACAGAATCATGTAATTACCATGACCCATATCCTCATAGAGTATTTGTGCCTTAGGATCATCCATTTTCTGCACAATATACTCAGATTGTTTCTCAGGCAGACTTCTTCATGTGTCCATTGACAGGTATGAGTGCATGTGACCAATCCATTTGAATCTCTCCACCCACATCTTTACAGAAGTTCCTACTTAGCAACATTCCATAAGAAGGAGGAATGTCTGCTACTAGGATGGTAGCCAAGACTTTCTTTTCAGGTAAAGCAGCAAAAGCCACTTGTGCATCTTTAATCCTTCCAACCAAAGGCACTTCCTTACTTTCCATGGAGTAGCAAGATCCATAAGTACGAGTGAGGGTCAAGCCTAAAGCATGAGCTACTTTAGCAGGCATCACATTATCTGAGGCTCCGGAATCTATGACACAGTTACTGAGCCTATGGCCAGCTATAAGAAGTGTTACATAAAAAGGCTTGATTTTGTCACGGGCGAGGTGTGCAATACTGAGACTAGGCTGTGGTGCAGAAGGAGGAGTGGGCAAAAGGCCTTTAGAGGTGGTCTTGGAATGGGAATTAACAAATTGGATCATCTTGGCAAAAGCCTTGGGATGGGTTTGATAGTACTCAGCTTCTGAGATTTGGACCTTGGTCTTTTTCAGGTGATCAACAATATCAAAGGATCCAAGAGTGGATGGGCCATCATCATTTGGAATTCTAGGCTTATCAACTTTAGGAGAAAAAGAAGAAGCAATTTTGGTAGCAGGATTGATAGGACTTACCTTTGGTGCAGATGAGGTAGGGATAGGAGATCCTCTTTTGGCAATTACAGGAATAGTTGCCGGCTGCTCCTTAGATTTCTTCATGGGTGTATGTACTTTCTCCTTGCCTTGTCTGTTCTCGAGTCATGACAGCAAATGATTCACTGTTCATATCTGCTACCACTTCATCATAGTCATCTCCATCATCAGTGCCTTCGGTGGTAAAGAAATTAACCCGAGATCCCTCAAGTTCTTCCGCCTCATCATCAAATTCCTCCAGGAACTCCTCACGAGCTTCATCGTCCACATCATCATCTGGCTCTTCAACTTCACAGGTTGCATTCACAGGAACTTTAACAGGAGGTCCTTGAGTGCTTTGGTCTTGTGTGAGGAGCGGGCGAATGATTTACAGGGCTGAAAATTTCTTCTTGGAACATCTGCATACTGGGCATCTTGAGCCAATTGTTTCTTTATAGCGATTAGATCATTTGCAAGTTTCTGGACTAATGGATCAGTATTGGGTCCAGAGGTGGAAGAGGAAGAAGCAGCAGATTTAGATTTGGGAGGATCTCTTCTCAACTTCCCTGACATGATCAAGTCATCCTCGACACTAACAGCCAGTTCTTGATCCAGAACTAACGTTCCGAGATTAGCCCTTCTTAGAGCATAACTGACTTTGGGCGTTTGAGCATTTAGAAAGAAACATTTTTGAATTTGATCAACCGGTCGAGTATTTACAGGAATTTTGTTGATCAGTCTGTTGAATCGAGCCACAAATTCTCTCATGGGTTCTGATGGATCTTTCTTTATCTTGAGAAATTTGGGCAAGCAGGGCATGCACATCTTCTGCCGGCTTGAAACGGCTTTCGACCTGAGTTCTCATTGTATTCCAGTCGGTGATGGCACCAGCCGGAAGGTGATAGAACCAATCAGCAGCATTATCTTGTAACGTCTCAATGAACAGCCTTACTGAGACGTCTTCATGTTCAACTCCCAAGACTCCACATGCAACTATGAAGGCTGCAATGTGTTCATCAGGGTGTACTTTGCCATCTCCTTTAAATTTGGGGAAGTTCTTCCGGTTACCTCTAGGTAACTCATGCAAAGGCTGAGTAAGGGCCAGGGGCCCGACACGTTGACCCCATGGCAATTGTGCCGCCATTCTTGGAAATACGGCTTGGAAGGGGTAACACCAGCTAGGATCAAAGCTCGTAGATTGGGACTAGCGAGGTTACGAAGGAATACCACCCGTAGGACTTCTATCTTGAGCGAGTGGAGTTCTCGTCGAACAAGTTCTTCTATTTGAAGGAAAGGAAAACCCTGTTGCTCAAAAGCTGAAAGCGAGAATCTTGATACCAAGGGCCCTTCTCCCTCGAGTGAAGCGCGAGTTTGAGATCAAAGGATGATCGAAAAATTGCAATCTTGGAATGTGATTTTCCCAGTAGTCGCCAAAAAGCTGTTGGTCGTCAAATAGGACTTTTAGAAGAGCAATAGTCGTCGGGACAAAGAAGTCCCTCCTCTTTAATGGGAGAGGTTCCCTTATTCGAAAACGAACTTTTACAAATGTACAACATTGTTTTATGGTCAAACTTGGATATTACGAAAGTGTTTTCCACAAGGATCATCAATTACACAGGGCGAGGAAAGGGAATAAGAAGATGAGCGAATAAGCAACATTCGAGAATTATAGATAGCGAGAATAATTCTTCATGTATGCGAAGCTTCAAAGAATTTAAGACAAGATCATTTGCATTGGCTGAATGAGATTAAATTTAAAGACACAAAGTTCCATAAATAACCTTCTTCAGATTCATTCATCAAGGACACAAAGTTCCTTCTTGGTTATACAAGATCCTTTGTATTTGCAAAAGCCCAGCAGTATGCGATCGGAGAGACTAACGAATCGAACAAAATGATCTTCACAATATTAAAGGAAAACACAGAGATAACAAGAATTAGATAGACAAAGAATGGAAAGCCCTTTTGTATTGATTTCTTTAAGATCTATTTACACTTTCAGCAAATACCCAAGTTCTTCCTCCTTTTCAAAATGGCGTGGAAAGGCCATTATATAGCTTACAAATTAGTTATTCTTTGTAACCGTTCTTTTAACTAGAATAGTTAAGGACCGCCAATCATAACATGATACCTTAACTTATTACAAAGAATACGGAAAAGAATAGGGAAGAAAGAAAAGAACAAGGAGAAGAAGGCAGGTGGCCAGTCAGAGAGGGACCCCTCTTTGGAAACCGCATTCTTGAATTTTCTTCCACGTATCGGCTATGTCCTTGCCACGAGGACACACTAGAATTTTCATCTTGAGGATGACAATGAATATCTTTGAAAACTGATGTAACCAGCGTCTTGAGAGCTTCGTTCTTCTGCCAGCTGTCCTTGAAATTTGATCTTCGGATTGATAGCATCAGAGCCGCAACTTAAATTCATATTTTAGCATATTCGGGTTGAGCGGGAAAAACTAAGTATGAATTGCATTAGGTTCGCTTGGGACATGTGAGACATGAATCGCGTGAAACACACAGGATTCGGCCGATTCGGAGAAGCAGGAGAAGACGCACAAATGCATTTTGGGACATTTGGGACGAGCAGCGCGAAGGATGTGGTTGGTGTTTCGTAGAAATGGGAAACAGATTTGCATTTTTTTGATTTGGGACAAAGAGTTCTGAGTCACGCGACTCGGGAGTTTTGGTCGATCGGGTAACAGAGAGAAATTTAGAACTCGGGACAGATCAGGACAAAATTGCGCGAAGGATGTGGTTCGGCGAATCGGCCGAAAATGGAACAGTTTGCCCGATTAACTTTGGGACATTTGGGACATGAAAGCGCGTTCGGGAAAATCGGCCAAAATGGAACAAAGGCCCATTTGAACTTGGACATTTGAGACAAAAGTTCCCGAAGTACACGCTGTTCGGTGTTTCGGCCGAAAATGGAACAACTCGCACTTTTTGATTTGGGACATTTGGAACAAGAAAGTGCGAAGTACGCAGTTCGGGTGATTCGGCCGAAATTGGAACATCTCGCACAAAAAGTTTTGGGACACTTGGGACAAAAAGTTCAGCGGGCCCGAAAATGGAACAACTTCGGGATTTTCGGCCATCGGGAAAACGAACGCACTTTCGTACTTGGGACGGGGCGGGACAAAAATGTTCGATGCAGGCCAAAATACATACAAATGACCCAAAACACAGATTTTCTCAATTTTCACGGCTTAGGCACTTTAGAAAAACACTCATAACTCAAAATTTTGAAATTTTACTTTTATTAGAGCGAGGAATTTTGAGTGGACAACAAGATGGAGATTTCTAACAAACGAGTTCTTTAATTTTCTAATAGAAAGATAGGTCTGTTGGCGTAGTAGCTGAATAACATGATGAGATCCCTCTCCACCATCAGTTCAAGCTTGTGGTGTGATGGCAAGTCATGCATCTCTGAGTACCAGGTAGGTCTAGGATGGGTGACCTCCCGAGAAATTCTCGGTGTCACTTCCTCTTAATATGCCATTGGGCTTGATTGGGTGTATACCCGGCTCCATCATGTGAGAGGGTGTTGGCGTAACAGCTGATTAACACGATGAGATCCCTCTCCACCATCAGTTTGAGCTTTTGGTGTGACGGTAAATCATTTGCATCGAGCCAGTGTCATTAGCGCGCCAACCCTAGAGTAGTGTGGTGATGGGTGACCTCTCGACAAAATTCCAGTGTGGCACCGCCACCTAATGATGTTGGGCACGATTGGGTGTATACCTAGCTCCATCGTGTGGGAGGGTGTTGGTGTAGTAGGTAAATAACACGATGAGATCCCTCTCCACCATCGGTTCAGTTTTTGGTGTGACAAAGCAAGCTATTTTTTAAAAAAATAAAAAGACAAAGTGAAGTGTCTTGGCATGCTCATAAATGAATAGTAAAGGGGTACATATAGGGTGGATGAGATCCTTTGAGTAACCCTAGTCTGAGACACACATGAAACCCTAAACCTAAACCATGTGAGATGACCCTCCAATATGAGAAGAGCACACATAGGATAACTCACACTAACACCCCCTTCATCAAAGCTGGGGTAGCGACTGTGATGAGTCAAATGGAAGAGGAAGACACTCCTAAACAACTAAGAAAGATGTGTCAATGGGGCCCAGTAACTAAAGGCCTAATAAGGTTCCCCATATATAAACACAATCTTCCTAGAAGAAGAAGAAGAAAAGAAGGACTACATAGCTTGAAGAAGATGGGAAGCTGCGAGAAGACCTCACCCCAAGAAGAGATCGAAGTGAATAAACTTCATCTCGGTGAAGAAGGGCTTGGTGAATAAATTTGCAATCTGATCACCGTCTGAATGTCTTGAATGTCGATGATACCATCATGAATAAGCTCCCGTATGAAGTGCATATGAATCTCAATGCACTTCATCTGCACACGATGCTGAACTAGATTTCTATAGATAGAGATTGTGCTCATGTTATCACAATAGATAATGGTAGGCTGCCAAAAGTGGATGCCAAACTCTATCGAGAATTCCACTCAGTGTGGAGCTTCAATAGTTTCCATGGCAGGTGTTAGCTAATCCTCTATATTCTTCCTCTATAGATGATATCACAATTACATTTTGTTTCTTTCTAGACCAACTAATAGGACCCGAACCAAGAGAGAAATCGTGAGCTTAAAGTATATTTTTGATGATCTAAGTCACCGGTGCAATCAAAATCTGTGAATCCAATCAAGTCAATATCAACCCCTCCATGATAGTGAATGCCATCAACATAAGTGCCACGAACAAAATGAAGAATCTATTTATCTACTTTCCAATGCAGCTCATGTGGCTCTGCATGAATCTAGACATGATCCCAACAACATACGATAAATCCGGTCGAGTGTGAGTCAAGTAAATCAAGCTCCCCACCAACTGTCGATAAAGAGTACCATCAACCAAGGGAGTAGAGCAATTTGAAACCAACTTCACCCTGGAAAGAAAAGGAGTAGGAGAAGACTTGCAATCAAACATTTGAAAATGAGCTAACAAATCAAGAGCATACTTAGGTTGTAAAATCAAGATTCTTGAGTCAAATTGTGAAATCTGGATCCCAAGGAAGTAATGAAGCAAACCTAAGTTAATCATGGAAAACTTGTTGGCTAAGGCGATCTTCACAAAATCAATGGTAGAGGAAGAGTTTCCTGTGATCAACAAGTCATCAACATATAGAAAAAGAATGAGTATGGATTCATCTTGTCATAGAATATAAACATTTGGATCAGAGTGACACCTATTGAACCCTAATGTAAGTAAGAAGGATTCCATCTTGTCATACCAAGCCCAAGGGCTTGTTTAAGGCCATAAAGAGACTTCTTTAACTTACAAATGAGGGAGGGATCTTGGACATAACCCGAAGGTTGTTCCATATAGATCTCTTCCTCTAGGTCACCATGTAGGAAGGCACTCTTAACGTCCATTTGATGGAATTTCCATTTGTTCGCTATGGTAATGGCTAGGTCAGTTGAATAGAAGTCATCTTCACAACTAGAGAAAAAGTTTCAGTATAATCAACCCCAACTATCTGGGAGAAACCCTTAGCTACTAATTGTGCTTTAAACTTTTGACATCTCCATCTACTCCATACTTTGTTTGGAACACCCACTTACACCAAATGATTTTTATTCCTTTCAAAAGAGGGGTGAGATCCCAAGTATCATTCTTCATGAGAGAGGAATACTCCTCATCCATGGTAGAATCCCACTCAGGAATACCAGAAGCCTCTCAAAAGACTGCTGTGGATTAGAAGTAGAGGCAAAGAAAGAGTGGGCTCCAATGAAATATGAGCGAAGTCGTCTCATATCCGAAGTATCTCCAAATAAAGCTTGAACTGATGGTGGAGAGGGATCTCATCATGTTATTCAAATTCTTGCTTACTGACAAACAAGGTTAGAATCTCAATTTGGAGAACAATAAAAAGGATGGACACGATATTGTAGATTTTATTTTAGAAGAAATTTTGGTGGAAAATATAAAAAACCAAGTTGCAAAGAATATATTTCTACTCAATCAGAAGGCTTGAAAGGAAATAAAATAGTAGGATATTTGATAAATCTAATTGCAGATGAAATCTTGAATGTAAAAAAAATCTTCCACAAGGATTGGGAAGAAAAATGTGAAAACAAAATGGCGTCACCGGTCTTAAAGGGTGAATCTTCAAAATTGATGTCATCAAAATATTATAAAAGGAAGTTTTCAATGATGAGAATCCAATTAACATTGAGAATCCAAACAGTCTATAGGGAAGAGCTAATAAATTTGACTTAAGGAAAAGGAATATCCATAAGGATATAGATTTAGGGAAAAAAACTTGTTTAGATCAAAGGGTCTTTGGAAAAAGTATTTCAATATTAGAAAATGAATTGCATCTCCTATAATTGAAGAGGGATTAATAATCTAGAATAATGGAGGGTACTTAAAGATTTGATCACTACTTATTCAAACAGAAGATTTGGATCCCAACTTATTCAAGTGAGACTTGATAGGGTCTTGGCTTCAGAAGAGTGGCTAAAGAAGGATATCTCTCTATTCTCTCTCCCTAGGATCAGATCTGATCATAACCTTATTATTTTGATAATAAAATACCCCTCAAGAAGAAAAATACCTTTTATATTTGAAAAATGTGGCTTCAAAGTGAGGAGCTAAAATATATCATTAAGGAATGGTGGAAATTAAATGTTCAAGGTAATCTTTGCCATGTTCAGATTATCCAAAAAGTTGTAGAATGTTAAAATGAATTTGAAAAAATGAAACAAAAAGAGCTTTGGAAATATCTTCCAGAAGAAATCTGAACTGAAAACAAACATCCTTAATATATAGATGAAGAGTGAAGGGTGGGCTTCAGGCACAAAAAGGGAAGATTATGAAAAAGAAATAATCTAGTATGTCTGAATACCACAATATCCTAGAAAAGGAAGAGACTTTTTAGAGGCAAAAATCACGTATAACTTGGCTCAAAGAATGTCACAAAAACAAGATTTTTCCATTTGACCACTCTCAAAAGAAGAAGCTTCAATAGAATTGACAAAATTAGGAAAAATGAAGGGTTAATTTTGGAAGATAAGGAAGAGATCAAAGATGAAGCTATTTATTTTTTCAAATACTTGTTAACTAATCACAACAGTCCTAATGTGGAAAAGGAAAATGATTTTCTTAATTACATTCCTAACTTGGTGTCGAGAGGAAGATAAAAAAATTCTTTCAGTTACTCCTTCTATGGAAGAGATTGAATTTACGGTCAAAAACTTAGTCCGGATAATGACCACCGGACTTGATGGGCTTTAGGATTTGTTTTTTCAACACTTTTGGGAGATAATTAAAAATGATGTCTATAAGGTGGTGGAGGAATTTTTCAACAATAATAAAATGCTTAAAGACATGAACTGCACTTTTTGGATCTTGTCCCAAAATGTGGCAATGCTATGGAATTCAAATACTTTTTCCATGTAAGTTTATGTAATATAACTTTTAGAATATGCACTAAGATTCTGCCCTCATGCTGTAATTGCTCCTTCCTACACTTACTTTTGAAAAACAAGGGTATTTTGTAATGGGAAAAAAAATTCAAGATGGGATCATTACTATTAAAGAGACTATTCACTCAAAAACTTAGTAAAAAGGTTGTTATGATCCTTAAAATTGATATGGCTAAGGCATATGACAAGTTTTGTGGGCCTTCCTAGATAAAATATTGAAAAAAAAATCTTTGATAATTATGTTCAGATTTTGATTAACTCTTGCATCTCAAATTCATGGTTTTCAATCCTTCTCAATGGGACCCCATGTGGTTTTTTTCCAAGTTCTCAAGGTTTGAGGCAAGGGGACCCACTCTCCCCTTTTATTTTTATTCTTATGGTTGAAGCTCTTAGTAGGAGACTCAATTTTGAAGCTCATATTGGTAGGATCAAAGGTATATATTTTTCTAGGGGAGTGGATAATGTCTCACACCAACATTTTGTTGATGATATGATACTTGTTGGAGAAGCTATGATACCTGAAGTGAAAGATTTTAAATTATTGTTAGATGACTACATGGAGGTTTCTAGGAAGCTTGTGAACTATAGAAAAATCTCCATTTATTTTCTAAATACTATGGATAGTAGGAGTAAGAAGATTTCTGAAATTCTCAGATGTGATATCAAATATTTTCCCTCCTTCTATTTGGGTATGCCTTTAGGAGATAAGATACCTCTTAGTGGGGAATGGAACTTCCTTATTGAAAGGTTTGAAAATAAATTGCACAGTGGAAAGTAAATCTTCTATCATAATCTAGAAAATAACTCTTCTTAAAAGTTCCCTTCAAAGTCTCCCAGTGTATGTGATGTCTCTTTATCAGCTTCCTTTGAAAATTACTTGAAAAACTTGAAAGTATTCAAAAATGTTTTCTATGGAGTAGAACTGAAAGTAAAGATTGTATCCATTTGGTGGCTTGGAGAAGAGTGTGCAAACAAAAAAAGATGGGTGGTCTAGGTCTAAGAGACTAGACTAAAATGAATAAATACTTATTAGAAAAATTAGATGGAGACTAATTAGTGAAGAAGGGGCTTGGACAAAAATCTTAAAAACTAAATATTGGGAGGATGCAAATGATGAGATATGGATCTTAAATGATGTAGCCTTGAATATACTATATAAAACCCAAAAAAAAAAGGCACACTTTGGCACATCACCCATCCTAAGTGAGCACTCAACTAAAGTGTGCAAAGGCACCAAGTCCCTCTTTAGAGTTGCTTTTGCAGATGTTAGTGTAATGAAGATACAACATACTCAGAACTATAATTAAACATAACATTCCACAGAGCATATTCCATATCTAAATCTTAGAGAATATTGAATTAAATGATAACCATAATAAGATTAATCATGTAAAAACATATTCCAGTCATGTTTAGCACAACTATCCATCCAATATTATCTATTACATTAACATTGTAAAATATAGAAGCTCCTTACATTACAAAATATTACCATAAGCTATGCGCGCATCAGATCCAACAACATAACTCTACAATAATTGTGTGTCTCTAAACTACATAGTTCACTACTTATTTATAGGGGTGGGAATTTCCCTTCACCACCTATGCACTTCCCAAAATAGGTCACATGCTGATAATAGCCATGTACCTTTACAATAACATGCACACATGCAAGTGTGCTAATAATAGACATCCTACAATTAACTAGAAGTAGTAATCCTATTATTATCTCAAACTCTGCATGGTGCTTATCAAAAAATCATTCCAAAAATAACATTTGTGTTTCATGCAATTCTCCATCCCAAAGTGTGCTCTGTATGTTACCTTACAAAAATATCCTCATCCATTAAAATGGCTAAGTTACAAATCATCTTGTCTTGGCGTGCAAATCTTCTATGTGCCTAATCCTTAGAAAAATATGTCTGGTCACCATTACCCCACACTAAAGCACATTATCATCCCGATAATGGAGTTTCCTTCTGATGTTCCCAAAGAATAAAGAATAAGAATTGAAAGAATATAATGAATCATTGTATAAAAGAATAGACCTCTACTCTGCAACACCCTCCTCTTCAATTGGGAGGATCAACTTTGGATATTCACTTTTGATTTCCACCTCCAATGCCTGCCAGTCATCCAACGTGGTCCTTGTCTTCTCTGAATGTCTATGGCTATTGCATCCAACTCATCTTGAGTAATTTTCTCCTTTTCATTCTGTAATACTTGGACTACATTAGCCATAATAGACATCATTCCCTCCAGAAGATCCATTTTCTATGCTATCAGCTTCCCAATCTCATCTATTCTTTCCTTATGTGGATCTTGGGCTGTTACAAGGGCTTCGTGCTTTTGTTTTACTAGTGCCAATATTTCTGAGTGTCCTATTAATTCATCCTTTATGGCCTTCAAACTTTGTTATCTTCAATTATAGTTCTTTTTTTAATTACCGCTTTTGGTGTTACACAAATATTCAGCTTAGTTTAATTTCTTTAATTCATCCTTTAGAGTTTGGAGAAATGCCTCACAACTTGAAATTTTCCTAACCAGGGAGGCCCTTGCTCTTTCTTCTTCTTATTCAGGATCCTTTGGAAATGACATCCGAATTGGTCCATCTTTTAGCACAAAATCAACTAATGTGCACACATAATGCATAGCTAAAGGAAACTTCTCAAGCACCTTAGAATCAAGATAAGGTCTTTCTTTTAGAATGTAGTCACCAATTACTTCTTCCATGCTAATGAAGGCCTCATTCTTCTTCTGTTCTAGGTCCTTCTCTCCTTTTAAAAACATAACTTATTTAGTTTTTTCTTTGTTATCTTCAAGTAGTGCTCTAATAATGGTAGTTTTATCAACATTCCTCTGTGACACCTTTTCAAATACCTTAACCAAAACATTTCTTACTTGGTCATTAGACATTAGAGTAGGCTTGACTATCATGTGTCTACTTTGGGGTGCCTTCTTCACTCTATTTGATACCCAAGATTCCTTGTATATGTCAAAATTTGGCTCTTCTATATGGGTCTAAATGGAGCAGTATAATTGTTTCCTTATGTATGTGTTGGCCATGTTTGGATCCATTAGCTCCCATCCATACAATTCCTTAAGCCCTATTGTGCTTTGAAACTGGGTGTGAATGATTTTTCTTGTGTCCTCGTCATAGCTCATTCTTGTCACAACATATTATTCACTGGTTCTCTTCATTTTTGGCCCCTTAGGAACCTAAGCACCAAGGTTTGGAGCTGGCCCTTCTCCTTCCTGAGTAGTAACATGAGCGCTAGGTTGCTCCTACATCGTCTCTTCTACTTCCTTCATCCCTTCCTCTTCATCTTTCATTTCTTCATCTCTAGGATCCTCCATATCTTCTAGTTATATTACTATCCTAGGTGTGCTCTCCTTAGACTCCTCCACCTCCTCATCTAGCTTCAACTTTCTCCTTCTCTTCTTCTCAAGTTCCTCTTTCTGAGGGGAGAGTCTAGGTGATCTTATTACCAGCTATGGTGTTCCCACACCTTAGGTCCTAGTTATTCTAAATACCTCATTAAATGGAACTCGTGGGGACTACATCCATGTCTAAGTCATCTTCTTCATCCTATGTATGTGGTGGAGAATCTATGTGTTCACTCTCCACTTTTTTTTTGGGCTACCTTCGGCCTCTATGATCCAATCCTCAACTATCTTCTTATTCCTCTTCCTCCTCATTGATCTCTATGGTCACAACAGGCTTTGGAGATGGCACATTCTCCATTGTGTGTTTTCCCTTAGGTGGCCCTAGGAGCATAAAATTATTCTCCACATTATTATTATTCTCCATCATAGGCTTTAGATGAAAGTATATGAGCACAAATCCACTTTCCCCAATAGACAAACTTACTGGCTTCATACTTATGATGTTTGAAATGAGCCTCTCAATATATGTAGACCGACTTAGATATACATATGTTTTTCTGAGGGTGTGGTAGTCACCATCGAACTTGTCTACATTGAAGTTCAGTCTGCGCGCATCATAAAATATGTGAAATGAGGCCTGAAAGTAGCGCATTGTGAAGGAATAAGGTAGTTTGCACCATGCACAAGATGTTTCATCCTTCATGGAAAACCACACAATGCAAAAGTGTTGATACACCACAAACTTTACTTGCCTTGCCTACTACTAAGGTAGTTCTTTTAGAATGTGTCATTCCTCCTCAAACACCATGCAAAGTCGGTCATACCACATTTCTGCCCTTTGATTGAATGGGCCACTCATTGATCCTTCACATAAATATTTCTTGAACCTTTCCACGAGGGACTTCTTCTCAGCGGGGTATTCCCAAATTTTATTCTTTGGCCCATTGGGCACTCCAATTTCTACAAAAACAAGAGATAAGAGGATGGTGCCAAAACTTATCTTTTCTCCTACACATGCTTCCTCAACAATTGTTTCTGTAATATAACCTATGTATAGCCACATTGTTTTTACTTGTGACCATCTCCCTTGATCATTCTCTTGGTGAGAATATGTGTGGTTTCCTACACCATATGATACTTCCTTAATCTATAAATGTCCATTCCACATGGACCTTTGGTATACCCCAACTCCTTTCTTGTGGCTATAATCGCTACTTTATCAGTCAAATCACTAACAATGTCTATCCCTATGCCCTTCAATCCTGTTAATGTTGCAATTAGGGCCACTGTGAGCCTAACCCTTTGTCTTGATGAAATAGAAGAAGTCCTCATAGAATCTACTCATAAGCCACTGGTATAAAGGTTCATATTTTCCAAAGTATGGGAGCTCATACAATTGATAAACTCCTACATGCTTAAAAACCTTTTCCCCATTATTGTCATATAATGATATATCTTCCACCGTGCACTTATTGGTCTTCTTATTCAGCAAAGTGTCCAACTCTCCCTTGTTATCAGTGGTGCGGTGGTTGTATTCATTTAATTTTCACCTGTGGATGTGGGAATCTCAATATTTCCTAACTATTACTCCTTATGGTCTTGCATCTCTCGAGAAATTTCTATCGGGAGAAATTTCAACCTCAACTTTCACCTTTTTCTTTCCTTTTGTGCCTACTGTAGATTCTTTCTTAGGTGTCATCGTAAAAAAATTTCCTTTTATCTTATTTTTCAAGTAAGACAAAACCCTAGCTTGAATCCACATGCCCTATCTAAAAATCACATGCCCTAGCTTCTTCTTGACACTTCGCTTTTCTTAAACCCTTCACCAATAGGGACACAAGCCTTTTTGTGCACAAATATGCTCTCCATGTCTAGTATCGCAACTCTCTGCACCTCAACACGATTCACTTGGCTTGTTTACACTTAGCTCACTCAAATACTTGTGATTGCAAAGGTAAAAATGAACCCGTATCACATCCTTATATAAAATTTCAAAAATTTAGTGCATTTATTGCTCCTTCACCTACCAATAATCCTCTCATTAATTGACCATTTTCAAAATTTGAGAATTTCCATGTAGTATAATTTAACACCCCAACTATAAACTTCTAGCATGCCTTCTTACCCTCTGGCTACAGACTTCTCTTCCACACACTTCCATGCATCGAGTACCTCGCCACTGCACCTTCCCCTAGTAGTTTCCATGGCCGTTGCTTACCTTGTGTTATATTGTTCCTTCATCTATTTCCATCTATTGTCTTCTTTAGAAGTAATTTCATTTCTAATAACTCCTTACCATAATTGAATAACACTGTAATATTTTGTTCTCATGTATACCCAATTTTGAATAACAACCACCCCACATTAATGGTATGTGCAGTCCTCTATGCATAAAAATACTTTATATTGTAATTAGCTTCCAACGCGCAAACATTCTTATTACACAAAACACAAAACTAAATTGACAAAGAATAATGACAAAGAAGGAAATATAGAAAGGGAAACCTATACTAAATGGAAATATTTCCTTATTACAAACACCAAAAAGACTATTTATAGTAGAGATTCAACCTACTCATGTTAAAGTAACCGGGTAACCGCATTCTGTCAAGTGCCTCTAACTGAAAAGTGCATGAATCAAGTATATGAGTGATAACATATGGTCCCAATCAATGCACCTTGAGATTTCTTAGATGGCGTAGAAACTTGGAATCATAAAGTAGTGCCATTTGTCCAACCTCAAGCTTCTTTTCTCGATGTGTCGGTCATACCATGCCTTCTGCCTGGCCTTTTCCATCTTCTGACTCCAACGTGCTATGGCGTACCTCTCATCCAACTATATTAACTTGTAAATTCTTTCTTCTAATGCTTTCTCATCAGCTAGACCTCTAGCATGCACAATACACAAATAACATAACATGAGTTCTATAGGAAGAACTTCTTTTATGCCAAACACCAACTAAAAGGGTGTGGCCTTATTCATCCTATTGTAGGTTGTTCTAAATGCCCAAAGTATATTAGAAACTTTATCATCCCAATATCTCCGTCCAACATCACAATTTTTTTCAAGGTCTGGATCAATATCTTGTTAAACACCTCAGCAGTACCATTTTCCTAAGGATGATAAGATGTAGTCTTGTGGTGCACAAACATAAATTCATCTAGTAATATCCCAATTGTCTCATTCAAACATTGTGTGCCCCTATCACTTATCAGGCTTAGTGGACATCCATACCTAGTAAGAAAATTTTCCCATAAGAACCTAGCTGTTGTAGTTGATGTACAATCCTTTGTAGGTTTTGCTTCTACCCATATTGTAAGATAATATGTGCAAGTGATGATATAGCGTGATCCAGTTCTATGCGCGGCTAGAAAAATATGACCCACAAAATCTATAGCCCATTTCTTAAATGGCTCTACACTAGTAATAGGCCTCAAAGGCATTTCATCCCTTTACCCTAGTTTACCAAGGCACTGAAAGTGATCACATGCCTTACAATACTCTTTACAATCCTTGTACATGGTCTCCCACCATAATCCAGTGAGTAGAAACTTTCTCTCACAATTGTGTTACTTTCATAATTCCCACCAACAATACCACCATGAGCCTCTTCCATGACATATGTGTGCTCATGTTCCAGTACACACCAATGTAATACTTCATCTCTTCCTAGTTTGTATAAATCTCCCACTAATCAATATAAAGGGTGATAGGTGAATTATAAGTTGTTTCTTTTCTAATTATTTCATTCCTTATAGCATCACACCCATGCGTAAAAATACAACAATATCCTCCAATTATGAAGGCGTGTGATGTGACTTGTACAAATGTGCATATGGAATTATATCTTCAATTGTCTGTGCATCCTCCTCTGACTGAATCCTTGATAAGTGGTCTAGGCTAGAATTAATTTTACCTAGTTATACCACAACCGTGAAATCAAATTCCTGAAATAAGAGCACCCATCAACATTTGTGCCCCTATAAAATGGGTTTATTTACTAATTATTTTAGTATCATGTGATCAGTATAGAATACAAAAGGTGTTACTAGTAAGAACTATCTCGAATTTATGTAGCACATAGATCATTGACAAGGGATCACACTCTGTTGTTGTATAATTCTATTCGGTAGGAGTCAAATATCTACTAGAAAATAAATAGGATGATCTATAATACCTTCTCTAGTCTGAGCTAACACCGTGCCAATGGCTATGCTAGAGGCGTCCACATGTACATGAAACAGTTGGTTACATGAAGGAAAATGTAGAATGGACGATGTTATAAGTCTCTCCTTTAATTTCTTGAATACCCATTGCAACGGTTCTCCCCAATAGAACATCCCTTTTCCTTTTAGTAACTCTTCCAGGGGTATGACAATCTTTTCATATCCTTTAATAAACTTTCTATAATACCTTGTGTGGCCCAAGAATCTATGCACCTCACTCGACTAGTAGGATCTTTTAGGCCTATAATAACTTCAACCTTAGCTAGATCCACTAACAAACCATCCTTGTAGATGATGTGCCCTAGCAAAGTTCCAAATGGTGTAGAAAACACACACTTCTCGATTTTTAAAGAGATTATTAACTCTCTACATCTTTCAAACATCAAACAAAAAATGTCACAATGATCCTTAACAAGTCCATAAATTATCCAAACATCCAAGTAAACCTACAAGAAGTTTGAATAAAATCTTAGAATGCTTGAATAAATATGCGTGAAAATATAAAATGCACATTTTTCAAACCAAAGGGCATCAAATTATATGCAAAAATTACCCACTTAGTGGTGAAATTCATTTTCTCTTGATCCTCCTGTGCAATTCTAACCTAATGATACCCACAAAATCTATCTGTAAAAGATTAAACTTTGTGCCTTACAACACCTTCTAATATTTCCTCTATGAAAGGTGTTGGAAAAGGATCAATCACACATGAAACATTTACTTCCCTATAATCCACACAAATCCTAATCCGACCATCTTTCTTTATACTGATCACCATGGGGCTAACCCACTCTAATTTCTCTAGAGGCTTGATGATGCCAAATTTTAACATTTTGTCAATTTCTTCATTAACTTCGATGCGTAGGTTAGGGTTCATATTATAAGGTCTCTTCTTGACTGGGTACACACCTTACTTTAGCTTAATCTTCATCTCTCCTAATGAATCATGCACCCCTTTTAACTCATAGTAGCCCTAAGAAATAAATCCTCAAATCCCCATAGTAACTCAATTACCTTTGCCACTTCAGAATTAGACCAATAATCCCCAATTTTTGCCTCCTTAGGTTTAGCATCCGAGATAATGTTCAATTTCTTTGTCTTAATAGGTTCATGATAGGTGCATGTGTTATTATCTTCATTGTGTAACACTTTGTGCATACATGGTGAGTGATCTATATGCGGATTGTCTACTTCTTCATCATCCACTATGTAGACCATCTTTCCTTTTTCTTTCTCACATCAAGTGTGCTTAAGTAGTATGGAATTTTTCTCTTCTACGTCATCAAAATGCGCTCTTGATTCTACCTCACCAAATAACTCCTGAATGAGTTCTTTAGTCTTTTCACTATGTCCCATAGTTAAGAACTTTATAACCCTTAATGCCTCTTCCACCAGATTTTTAGTAGAGAAGAAGTCAAAATTTTGGGTCATTCCTACAATCGATTCTGGAAATTTCTAGTCTCCTATGCAGCTCTCCATAAACATACCAGGCTCATGCACAACCTTGTAAATTGGAATAAAGTTTGTGTACCCAAAGTGAAGGGGGTAAAGCTTCCTGCCCCTCTGTCCATAGTCTCTAACACTAATGAACGTGATGCTGAACAAGTTTTTAACATGATACTTACATATTATAGTCAATGCATTGATCCTGGAAAAATGAGTGGTTAGAGAAATTATGACTTCATTCCATTCCATAATATTATCCTTGTGAACCATCCACCAGTCGATGCTTATCCCACACAATGTATATACTAACATATTCCTTCTTTACACTTGATTTGTCCACTTCTCTTCCATAGCACACAGAATACCATAGGATCTCCTTCTCAGTGTACAGGGTAGAGGTTTGTGACCTATTCTCTCGAATACATCAAGGATTGCTTCTCTACGTAAATGCTCTTCTAACTTCACACCTAACCATCTCATAGGTTCCATGTGCCCAATTATCACAAGAAATACTTGTAGTACCACCGATATATTATGCATATTCCCACCGGATTATTCCTTCCTTTGATGGCTCAAGTAATCATGGGTCCCAAATGACATGTACATAAATTATGTTCAAGTGTTCCTCACTCAAAGGTTGAACCTAAGGCATATTATTTTCTTCTTTCAAAGGGATAATTAGTCTCTCTTCCTTGTTCTCAAAACTTATATACCCCTTGTTTAGCCATAAATCAACATTATTTTCATAACAATAAGGGCACCCAAGTAGAGCTAGGAAGTCAGTCTTATTCCACAAGTGCTAAGACCTCAAATTCCCAGAACTTTGCCCTTGTATAGTAATGGATGCACCTTTTAAAACTCCTATGGGAGTGGCCTTAGTTCTATTAGTCATGAATAGTACATTAGAGGATGGTTGTAATTGAGGTCTATCCATCTATACCCATGCATCTAAAGTTAGCACATAAACTTCCGCGCCTTTATCAATCAATATATTACTCAAGAGCCACCCATCCACAATAGCATTCAATGTGATCTCCTTGTCATAATCCAAGCTATGAGGGTGAAGATTAGCATGTATCTTCCATCCAGTCTCAACACTTGTGCATGGAGTGTTTCCCTTTATCCATTTCCCTAGTACTTGAATGATATTCTCCTAGTGCAACATTTTTCATACCTATTTCAAGTCATCAATATCCGATTGAACTATCTCTACTACCTTCTTTTGTTCTAACTTCCATGACTATTCCTTTAAACATTATATTTCACCTTGAAGATTCCTGAGTACCTCTATGGTTTCCTTATAAACCTCCTTCTAATGTTCAAGGTCTAGGTACCGTGCATGTAAAACTTCCTCCTTGGTGATGGTAGGCTTCTGCTGTAATGCCTCTCGGGCATGCCAACTTTAGCGCATGTAGTAATCTTCATAGGTAATACCTTAGGTTCCGGTGCCAACTTTAACATCCATTAATTTTCCACAGTGTGTTGTATTCTAACCATCCCTACACCTTTGTTCTCCTGTTTATGCTGCTTGCTAAGATTCTCATATAAGTTCTAGGCATTCCTCATAGCTATGATTCTTCCCACAAAAGAACAAGTAATATTCTCGATGACATTCGTACATGTAGTGATCGGGATATCCAATGTAAAACATGTTTCGTGAGGGAACTCACCTCATCCACCACCACATCCCCAGCCCTTGAATCCACCATGGTATCCTTGACCTCTGCCATGACCTCCTTCAAAGAACCCTTTGTTCCAATCATAGCATGCTTAAGTGTGATCATGATCATGGTGCTCACTTTTGCCTTCAAAGTTATTTGATACTCTAGTCTCTCGAACACTAATATCTATGGCATCATGGATCTAACAAATCAACCTACGAAGATTTTGTATCATGATTCATGGACTAGAAAATTTTACAATAACAAGATACATTCTTCCTTATTGTGCATTGTAATAATGGGCCACAACTTACATGATGGACCAAATCACATATCTCATAGTCCAATAGCAATGAATGAGTTGATCTATAAGGAAAACTATCTTTGGTGTTCCCTTATACTTTTTAATCTTTACACCAAATCCCAAAGATACATGTATCATGTGTTTAATTTTCCAATAGTTTCTCCAACTACATTTCCATAGATGCAATTTGTGCCTCCAAGAATGGGCTCATATCAATGTCTATACTTCCAACTTCCTCAACGTGAAAATAATCTTCAAGTGCTTCACGCAGTCTGTATAAGTCTTATGTGACAAAACCCTCCTAAAAGGTGTGATCAATCCCCCAATGAACCACTGTGCATGTTTTCTTACATGAATATCATAAGAAAGTTTACACAACAACATCTTGAAATGGGCATCATATTCCCAAATGCTCTTAGTAGTTCCCTACTTAAAATCCTTGAGATTACTTATACTCTTCTACTCAAACTCAGGAATATGAAACTCCTTAAGGAAAACATTTTTCAATGTTGAATAATCTACACAAGTCTAATCAGGGTCAAACTTCTTATAGCGACTATGTGCGCATCCTGTAATGTAGTTACAAACCGAATTTCCTTGCACTTAGAATCTGTAACTCCTTTTGCGTGCAATAGTATATCACACATGTGCACATGCTCGAAACATCTTCTATATTCCTATAATCGAGAAGATGAAGAGACCCCGCCAACCCGATCAAGAACTTCCTATGTTACCTTAGCCTCGAGAACCACTAAATCCACTAGAACTAGAGCCACCTAGGCCTCCTTATCCTCCACCTATAGCCAAAATCAAACTAGAATATGTAGTTCCTTGTGTCCCAATAGTAGTACTAAACTGAACTCCTACAGATCATAAAGTGGTACTACTCCTAGAATCGAGTCCAAAGTTCTACACGCTTGAGTTTTGTTCTAATGATGCACCTAGAAGGTACCCCCAAAAAAAAATAAGACATTTTACCACGTCATCGATGTACTTTATATTTGACTTACTCCTACTCTTCTACTTCCCAAACTAGCTTGTTAACTACTGGTTGTACTAGATACTAGAAATCCAAGTGCAAGGGCTAGGTTACTGCAGTAGATTTATATGCTCACATGTGGCCCAAGTCATCTCTATTGGCACACTCCATGTGAGTCTCGAGGAGGGTTCCTATTATTCTTTCCCAAATGGGGAAGTTCTAAGTGCTCTTGCTCCATGCCTCTGCATGAGCTTCATGATCCATCTCTCTACTCAACGCCATCTACTTTGCAATATCATACTACTTATTTATCTCCTCTCACATGCCTCATTTTACTTAATACACTTTTTTATTTATCTCTACCTCTCTACCGCTAGGTCTGTCATCTTTCACGAAACCTATTCCTTCCCAGTATGTGGTGAAGTTTAGATAGCCATCGGTTTTTCTTCTATGTTCGTGGTTACCATCAATATTTTGATTGCTTTGATGGAATTCCTTGTAAATACGTTCCCCTTAGATAATGTAAAAATGGACCTCATATACCTCCAGAAATAATAAGTGGAAGTTGATCACTCCAAAATATAGTTATTCAAAACACCATAGAACAAAGTATCCACAACATATGTCTAAATCGGATCAAAGCATCATAAAAGGTCCTGAAATTCTTCCTACATCTAGAAAATCGTGTGAAACCTCTAATTACTTTTATATGTATAAGAAACCATCCACTCATACAAATTTACCAAAAAATAGCAAAAGAAGCTCTCATATAGATAGTCATTCAATTTTTTCTCCACCCACGTGCGTCGTCAAACTTAGATCTAGTTTTGAACCTCCGAGTGTACTCTTCTTCCAGATCCTTTATCCAATCCTCAATGCTTTCTAAGGTCAATTGGTATGTCTTCATCACAAAAAATCCTGAAAATAACTAAAAAGAGGTCGCAGAAATGGAACTAATGATGTAACCTAGAATCTACCATATAAAGCCGAAAAACCTAGGAACACCGACACATCACCCAGCCTAAGTTAAGCACTCACCCAAAGCACGCAAAGGCACCAAGTCCCTCTTTAGAGTTGTTTGTGCAAGATGTTAGTGTAATGAAGATACAACATACTCGAACTATAAATAAGCATAACATTCCACAAAGCATATTCCAGATCTAGATCTTAGAGAATCTTGAATTAAACGATAACCATAATAAGATTAACCATGAAAAAACCATATACATACATGTTTAACACCATTATCCATCTAATATACTCAATTACATTAAAATTGTAAAATATATAAGTTCATTACATTAAAAAATATTACCATAAGCTATGCCCGCATAAGATCCAACAACATAACTCTACAATAATTATATGTGTCTAAACTACACAATTCACTACATAGTTATAAGGGTGGGGAATTTTCCTTCGCCACCTATATACTTCCCAAAATAGGTCGCATACTAATAATAGCCACATGCCTTTACAATAACACTCACACATGCAAGTGCACTAATAATAGGCATCATACAATTAACTAGAAGTAGTAATGCTATTATTATCTCAAACTCCTGCATGGCACTTATCAAATGCTCATTCCAAAATAGCATTTGTGTGTCACGTAAGTCTCCATCCCAATGTTTTATCCACACGTTAACTTCCAAAAATATCCCGCATCCATGAAAATGGATAAGTCTTAAATCAGCTTGTCTTGGTGTGCATTTCCTTCCCTATCCTTTTGCACCTTCAAATGTGCTTTTTTTCCCGCGCGCGTGAATCTTCTATGTGCCTACTCCTTAGAACAATACATCTTCTCAACACTAAACCTACCTCTTTCAATGGCTCAAGCATTTGGAAAGCCATAAATTGGGAAAAGGAAACTATGGAAAAAGGTTGTAGATGGAAAATAGGAGATGACACAAAAAAATTTGTTCTGGAAAGACAAATGAGTAGGAAAATTTAAGTTAGAAGATAAATTCCCTCTAATATCTAAGTTGTTGGAAGTGAAATATGGGAGAATGGTTAGTAACTACTTGTCAAAAGAAGGGAGTTTTTAGACTTGGAAACAAATGGAGTTGGATAGACAGGACCTCATAGGTGAAATGGAAAACTTTAAATACTTCCTACATAACCAGCTATCCTACAAAAAAATGATCAAGATAGAGTAGTTTGGCACAAGGAAGAAAATGGTTTATTCTCAGAAAATATGCTTATGCTCAATTTTTTTGAGGGAGAGGTTAGTGAGGAGGATGTATTAGTTGAAAAATATGGAACAAGAACATCATTCCCAAGGTCAACATATTCAGCTGGCTTACTGTGAATAATAAGATTCTAACTATTGACAACCTTACTAAAAGAGGCTTCCACATGGTTAACAGGTGTGTCTTATGTGAAAATAATATTGAGATGGTCAATCATTTGTTTATGGAATGTACTTTCTCTCTCCAAGTTCTAACAACTATTCTATCTTTGTTCTTTGTTAATTGGGTTAGCTCTAATGAGGTCAAATCTGCTTGGGTCCAATGGTGTTTCCCTTTCAAAATCCAAGGCCTAAAGAATCTCTGGATCATGAGCCTTGGACATGTCTTGTGGGAAGTTTGGAAAGAAAGAAATAGGATAATTTTCAAAGGAAAGAGTCTATCAAACAAGCTTATTTCTAAAAGATGTATACAAGTTGTTAAGAACAATTTCTCTATCCTTAAAAATAAAGAACTAGAAATAATGGAAAGAGAAAAACATATTTTGAGTAATTGGCTTCTCCCATGCACCACTCAGCCTACAAAAAGTAATCCAAGAGAAGGAATTAAATGGATTATTCCTCCGTAAAGGCTTCATAAAACTAATTTTTGATATAGTAGCCAAGGGAAATCTAGAGAAGATAGGTGGAGGTGGCATTTTTGGGGTTTCAAAGGTAACTTTATTCTAGCCTACTTATTTAATTTGGGTATACAAACAAACCATGTGGTAGAGGTAGCAGAAATTTTTTGGGGAGTTAAACTGACAGAAGAGATATATTTTAATTCCTTGATTATGGAAGGTGATTCTATGAATATAATCTCTTGCATGCAAGGCAAAAACTCTATATCTCTATCTATAGAAGACTTCATAAAGAGCTCCAAAAGAATAATTTCTTCCTTCACTTCTATATCTTTTAAACACATATACCATGAAGGAAATAGTATGGCTGATATATTTGCAAACAAGGGTGTGGTGGATAAAGAGTTTAATGTTGTTGATAACTTAGCAAGTTTGGATGAACATACACTTTGAACTCTTGAAGGGGACTTTGACCCCAAATCCATATCCCTATTATGATGAATGTTTTAAAAATTAATGATGATAAGAATATAATTTTGGAAATTATGGATTCACATGTTGCACTTGTGCCAAAAATTATATCTCATTACTCCAAAGTTGGGAAAGAAGGGGTGTATCTTCTAATTATTGTCATGGTTATCTCGATCTTGCATTGTAAAATTGGTATGTTGAGGAGTCAAGGAAAGGGAAATAATTTTTGGAAGGATAGAAAAAAAGGGCTTTAACAACACAATGGGGAGGACTTAGTGAGAATAAAGCTAGTTTCTATGCCATATATCTCAAAGGAGGTTGCTATGTTGTTAGATAAAGTTGGGTTATTAAGTTTTTAAAAAAATTGATGGGTATGATGAAGATATGAGTGAACAAGTTTCTTACTAGTGGAACAAAGGTCATGTTTGTGTTCACAATGTCTCATTCACTATCTCTCCAAATTTCATTTCAAATTCACTAGTCTTTCTTTGGAGGGAAGGTGTGTTTTTAATCCCAAATATGACTATATCCCTGAAATAGACCATTTATTTCAAGGTAAGGGTTCTTTAAAACAACACTTCAATGGAATTGATAGAGAGGATTTACCTTCCCCGTATGATGAAATTTCCCTTCTTCTAATGTTATATATAACACTGGAGGGTCATTTCAAGGTGGTTTATGGTTACCACTTCCCCATGCTAAACCATATTAGAAATGGCAGATTGTATAATTTCCCAAATTTCCTCTATTTATCTCTAGCTAAGTCTGTAGAGAAGGTTCACAAAGGTACTTTTACCTACCCACTACATCAAGGTCTCCTTAAAGCCCTGGTAAAATAAGGACTCCCAAAATTGGGAAAAGTAAAAATTTGGTGCCAAAATGGAAATACCTAGATGATGATAAAATAGTGGCCAAAAGAACTAGATCTGTTTTGGCTAAGTAGAATGAGAATAATAAAAATAAAGTGGACAAGGTTCCTAAAAACAAGTTAATATTGAATTCAGTTATGAGCCGAGGGGATTAGGAAGTGGGTAATCATCATATGGACTGTAGTAGGATTGGGAAAAAGGAGGCTCAAGAGAATACAAGAAATGAACTAGCGGAATAGACGGTTTTCCCTCCTTTAAGGATGGACAAGGAAGATATTCCTGAAAATCCCTCCCACAACACTGATGAAGCTATTGAGAGCCTTTATACCCTCAAATTTTCTCAAATTTTTTTGTTCTTGCGTAAGATTCTGTGATGAAATCTAATGTATTTTTAAAAGAGTTTGAAAATTTTCACTTGGATACTGACATCAACAGGCACAAGATCAGTATGGTGTCCATCAACTTGAGGGAGATCCATGAAAAAGTGAACAAAATCACTGTTATAGTGCTCGAAATGTTAAAAATGAAGGAAATCATCATGCATATCAAGGATGTCCATCTTTTGAATGTGAAGAGCACTATTCATCACCTGAAGATCTTGGCTGATATGATTCTTACCATGAAAAAGGTAAGAAGTTGGCTAAGGATGGCATCATGGCCAAAACAAAAATCCCCAAACTTGATTATGAATATTGGAAGGCCACCATTGCTAGACTAGTTAAAGAGTGGAACAACTACATGCAGACTATGGGAGACCTGATAAAAGAATGATTGGATGCTTTGTTTTTCTCATCTATGTTGTAGTTCTCTTTTTGCTATGTTGTTAGCTATGCTATTAGTTTCTTTTGTTGTTACTTTCAAAGTTGTTAGTTTGGATTATGTCAGATTTTAATTTCCTTTTGTTTATTCTTTAAATATGATTCAATGGCTAAACCATTTTCCTCGTTCCTCAATTTTGGAACTTCTTATTTTATACGGGGTAGGGTCCCCTCAACCCTCTTTTACCTTTAATAAAAAAATATAAATTTTCTTGGTACACACTTGGATTTAAGATTTTAATCCAAGATATATCAAAATTTAAGGGGATCCAACAAGATTATGTTTTTGGAGTATCTAAGCATCATTCCACTTTTTGAACCAATCTAATCCTCTCATGTTCTAAGCTATCACTTGGGGGCATTTATATCTTTATAATTATTTAATGTGGAACACATTAGGAGTGTCATTAGACATCATTATTACAAATTGTGTTGTATTATTGTACTTTTTAACATTGCGATGATACTTTTGATTTTATTAGTTTGAAATTTTGTTATAGTTTTTTTATTATAGACCAATTGCAGGAAAATTATTAGCATCTTAGTTCACATATAACTTTGGTGTAGTTCCTTCTTGTTCATATTGGGTTTGTTTGTAATGCTTGTTTTGTATCTTTCGACCACTCATACGTAATGTGTTTTCTCTCCTGGTTTATTAAATAACCCATGGCATGTCTTCCTTTTTACAGTGTATTCAAGTTTTTTTAAATTTATTTGTATTTCAAATTTTCTAAAAAAACGTTGTAAAACCATAAAAAATATCATATATTCAAAAACTTTAAAAAAATCATCATAATTTAAAAAATTCAACAAAAATTCACTTATAACAAAAATCCTACAATTGGAAAGCTCATGAAATTAATATTTCAACATTTCAACACAATATTGATAAATTCATACTTTTATCTATTACCCTAGTGATTGTTCCAATCTTATGACTATCACTTTCTTCCCTTTGCATGTTAATAACTCTTCTTGGGGAAAGTCAACTCAATTATTTTTCCTTCATGATATAACTTTTCCTAGGGAAATTTAGGCTCTCATTTAACCACTCATGTAATCCATAAGTTTTTGCATGGAGGAAATGATCCTTTTCAACTTTTAGATCACTTTTCAATGTAGATACAATAAGATTGTCTTTAGGAGTATCTAAGATCACTCTGCTCTTTAATCTGATCCTATCCTTATGAATTTCATAAGTTTAGTACTTGGGGACATTCACATCTACTTAATAATCTTTGTAGAATGTATTAGGGGCATATTATATTATCATCTCAACTTATTAGACCAAGTACACATATTATATTATCATCTCAACTTCTTCATAGCCATGGTGTATAATTTTGCGGTGTATATTGGGTTTGTTTTCCATTTTTATCTTTTCTTTGATGCGTGTGTTTGTTTATGCACATTTGGGTTACCCATCATGATTCTTTCATAATCATGGTGAAAAATTTATAGTGTAACAACAAAATATTGTTTCTAAAATTTCACTCTCTAATTGACGCTCATGCTACAAGAACAATCCTTCCCATCCTCCTTCCAAATCATTACTTTATTCCTATAAATCATTCATCCACAACTTTACTATATCACCCACCTACTTGAGGGGGCATTCCCTTACCATTCCTACTCATTGGGCATCTAAATTCTTCACCGGGAAAATCTAAACATCTACCTTGTTTTCCCTGTCTTTCGCTCACCGATCTATGTATGTCTACTATCTTTAAAATGATATTTCTTCATAATAACACTTTAAAGAGGGTAAAAATGTAGACACCCCAAAATTACATACATATTCCCAACTTGTCCTTAGTTATTCACATCCCGTATGATTGATTAATTAAATTAATTAGTTCATGCACATTCACCTTTTGGGATTAATTAAATTAGTTCCTAACACACCTTAGCTAAGTTAATTAACATTTATTAAATAAATGGTTAATTAATTGTCTCACACTTTGTAGCTAATTAAATTAGTTACTTAATTGGAAAATACACCTATTTTCCTAGTCAAACTACCACTTAGACTCCATTTGGACCCCACTTGAACTCACTTCACCATCCCAATCAAATCCACTTGGAATCCACATTTAGAATCCTAGAAAGGTGGGGGAAATGAAATTACACATACAACCACCTCCCGAAGTAACGTTGTCCAACCAAATAATAATTTCCCTTCAAAGATGCAATTGCACATACTAAGTCTACTTGTTATTTTAGGAAAGTGCATTAATGATCCTAGAACTCATTCAAAATTTGATCCATTTTCATGTCCTCTCCCCTAGCTATAAAAGAGTAATCTTATCCATTTACAAATCATATTTTATCCCTCTTAGATATCTCTTGGATTGTTTTCTCCCACTTGTGGCTAACGTTTGCTATTTTTCCTCCAATATCTACATATTGAAAGATTTCTTGGTTACTAAAAATATGCTCATAGCATTTGCATCCCACATTTGGATAAATAATCAAGATCAGCCATAACCATTCAAATCTAAAGATTATACATGTACAAGAACTTCTACAATCTTCTTTGAGATTTTCAAGAAGGCTACAATTGAGGTTTTCTCTGTGTTTATTTTCTTACTTCTACTTGTCTATAGTTTTCATTTCTTAAAACATGTGTGGTTATAATAACCATTATTCAGGTAAATCATATAAATCATGATACAAAAACCCTCACTAATTTACTAATGCATATAAATGGATCACTAACAATATAATTTCCTAACATTCCCCCCTTACTACGAACATGGTAGAAAACACTTCACACTCTCAACTGTAGTATGCTCACCCATGTGGCATGTCCAACTATGTGACTCATGACCTTGATACAAAATAAAGGCTCTCTCCTTCCATGGTTTTAAACATTCTTACCAAAACCTTGACGTGAACAAGCCTCATCAACTATCCACCTCGTGTGGTTTTCTAGATCTCCCATAAACCTTTTCAAGTTCCATAAAATGACTTATTTTAATGATTTATTCACCACTATGCTTGTACATCAAGGAATTACATAGGAAATAATGCTCACTTATTACCAATTTGAAAAAGAATACTCACACATAAAATATTTCAAATTACATCCTATATAAATCACAATGTTCTTAATTATAACCACTATTGTTGATCACTACCACTTGATCTCAAATAACATAGGAAACTTCCACTACCACCGAAATTTCCCCTTGACTTGAGATAGTTTGGAACATAATGGAAATGGAACATTGGTGTTATTTTCCTCCCCAAAATGTGAAATTTCCACTTATTCATCAAACACGAGATCATCAAAAAGAAAATCGTATGATAATGCATACTACTATTTAGATCTTGATTTCTATATTTTGTTGGACATGATCACCATTTCCATTGAATGTATTCATTAACTATCACCTTCCAAAAAATATGGTAGTAGAGGATCACCAAAGTCGAGGATATATGCATTCATATTCTCTCTAACATAATTATTTCAACATCGACACACCACACTTAAAAGTGAAAAAATGAAATCCACATCACACAACTGAAAAATAAGTCACCATACCAAAGTGTGACCCTATCATTAGCAAATGAAAATATTTCATTAATTGACATCTTTCATATAATGCCTCTATACTCTAGTTTCATGTTACTATCTCAACTAGATATGATCATAAATCTCACATATACAATGCCCCCTTAATTTGGTACTTTGAGGTCTGATTCCATCGGTAGTGTGTTAGGATAAAAGTGAGGCAATTTTTTTTATTTTTACAACTTTTACAAGGACCCTTTTGACTGAAAATTTTGATTTAATAACTAACATGACATAACAAGAATTTAACTCAATTTGAATGACTTGACAATAAATAACACTTAACCACATTAATCGGATCCTTTTGGAAAGTGACATTATTTTTATTATCTCAAAATTACATAATTGACATCTAATTTCTTTATTGACTCTAACTTTGATAAGAATAATACTAACTATAGAATAAATAGTCTTAAATATAAATAACACAAATAAATTTTCAACTCTCAACTAAAATGTTATACAATATAACCACTTTAACCAAAAATAAAATGACATATGGGTAAAGTGAATGGAGCAACAAATTTTTAATTTTCATTTAAGTGGGAAACAAGAAGGAACCTCAGTGCGAGTTTCATAGGGAAAATCTATAGGATGGAAGGAAGGATGCACAATTCACAATGAAAGGGACAAGGTGGAGCCAGATAAGGGACCCCCTATCACGTGGGCATGGCTAGTGGTCAGAACACCAGCCAAATAGGTATATGCTATTGATCTTAGCCATGCTTTTCAATGAAAAGGAATTTTTCTTGAAATACCAGAACTTTTAACCAACCGGGTGCGATCCTCAATGTGCAATACCATTCTTGCCAAGATTCCTAGAAGTAGACCTAATATTGAAGAGTTTATAAAATGGGCTAATAGAAATGGATGCCCAAAGGATCGATGGAAATAACAGCGTATGCTAACACCTTTTTGTGATCAATCTATCCTTGGAGGAGGATTTCGTAAGAATCCTTGTTGGGGGACCTTGGTTCATGGGGCGTGTTATGGTCCAGGTTCAAAAATGGTCACTAGGTTTCAACCCCTTAGATATTGTCATCAAAGAATACCCTATTTGGTTTTGGCAACCAGGATTATTGCTGGAATATTGGGATTTGGACATATTTGATGGGATTTCTAAGGCCATTGGAGATCTGGTGATTATTGATTTAGTTACTTGTGCTAGAACAAGGATCTTATTTTCTCGGTTTTGTGTCAATGTGGCCATTAAAACCTCATTACCTATAAGTATTGAGATCAAGGCACCCTAGGGAGTTCACACCTAGAAGATTGATTATGAGTTTTCATGTGCTTTTCTTTCTTTAAAGCAAGCCACAATATTAAAGTGTGCCCCAAGGCTAAAGAGGAGGAATCTCATAAAGTATTGCTTAAGAAGAATAAGGGAACCGGTAAAGAAGAGTTGAAGGGAAAGATACCAATGTAATCAAATGGAAGTGGACCATTGAATTTTAATCCATCATATAGACAGATAAATAATCCTATGGAGTTTAAGGTTAAGAATACTGAAGTTTATATTCTAAAAGAGATAGTTGTTGTAGAGGTCAAGATAAGGACAACAAGAGGGAAGTGGTCCAATATCCTTATAAGGATGATGATATAGTGGTTTTTGAAGATTTCTAGGAAGATAGTATTATGGGATCTATAGTTTCAAACTCTCTAGATGAATTTTTTTTTCCGAGACCAAGAATCATTATTAGTAAGCAACATGTTCAAAATGTTAGACGTCAATTTGGAGGACATTTCAATAGTGGAGGAGGATGTCCAACATTCCCAGGAGGTTTTTAAGAAGGTGCTAAAGGAAAATCTAGATGAAAGTAAGGAGGTCAAGGAAGTGGTAAAAGAGAGTCCAGTTAAGGTATGCTCGGATCTTCATGTTCTGAGACTATGCCTATGCCATCTCCAAAATGGAATCAAACACTGAGAACCAGATCAAAGGCGGATGTAGGAGCTAATAAAGCATCTCTAGGAAGACCTTATGAGAAGGAAAAAGGGATAGAGTGAAAAAATAAAGACATTATGGAAGGTCACCAAAAACCATTGTTGATAGGTAAAAAATCCTCCCATTCTAAATGATTTTTTTATCTTGGAATATAAGGGGCTTAAATCAGTCCAATAAGCATAGGATTTTGTTTGATTTAAAAGTTAAGGAGAAACCTGATGTGATAATGTTACAAGAGACTAAAATGAATGAGGATAGGATGAAATGAATTTCAGTCTTCTTTTTGGAAAGAAGTTGGTTTTCATTATCAATCTTCGGTTGGAGACCTCTGGTGGGTTGTTGTGTATGTGGAAAAGAATAGTTTGGAAGGCTTCCCCCTCATCAATAGTCAGCACCATATAGCCATTTTTTTACGAAATTAGATCCAGAAAATAGTTTATTCTCTCTAATATCTCCACTCCCAATATATGGTAAAATGGAGATCTAAGGGAAGTTGACCACTTTCAAGAATTTTTAGTGATCTGATTATTTGGATAATAGGAGGAGAATTTAATACACCCCTTATACCTTCTGAGAAGAAAGGAGGGGTTAATGTGTACACTAAAATTATGGAGGATTTTGGAAATATTTTTAGGATGGAATGCTCTAATTGATTTGAATCTTAGTGGTTCTAAATTCACATGGACCAATTGTAGAGGAGGGTGATAATTTGATCAAATCAGATTGGATTATTTCCTTGTTAATATCCAATGGATTCAGGAGCAACAATACACTTTATCCTCCCTTTCTCGTATTGGGTAGATAAAAATCCCTTGATCCTCAAAACTAGTATTAAAGAGAAACCTATTGGTAGACCCTTCCAGTTTGAAAAAATGTGGACCACTCATTCAGATCTGGAACAAAGGATTGAATAATGGTGGAACATAGAGGTTAAAGGTAATAGTATGTTCAAAGTGGCAGCCAAACTTAAAAATATCAAGGCTAATCTAAAAATTTGGAATAAGGAAATTTTTGGAAATATCTTTCTCCAAAAAATAGAATAGTAGAGGATCTCAGGGATTTAGAAGAGAATATGGAACAAGGAGGATGGAGCTCTGAGGATAAAGCAAAAGAGAAATATATTCTCACTGATTATCACAATATTTTGCATAGAGAAGAGATATACTGGAAGCAAAAATCGAGAATCACTTGGCTTAAGGAGGGGATTGAACACCAAATGTTTTCATATCTCACTACTATTAAAGCTAATAAAGTTAGAATTCAAGAAATCAAGAAAGAGGATGGGAAATGGCTACTGAGGAAAAGAAATTTCTTCTACCATTGTTTCCTTCTTCAGAAACCTATTTGTTGAAGACCTTCATGTTGATAATGTTTCTAGGGAAGAAATTTTCAACCTTTTTGAACCTACTATTAGTCAAGATGAGAATAATGAGCTCATAGCTATTCCTTCTAAAGAGGAGATTAAAGCTATCTTGGATGCTATGGAAGGTGAAAAAATCCCAAGCTTGGATGGTTACCCTACTTTTTTTTCCAACTCTATTGGGATATTGTGAAGACTGAGGTGGTTTCTATTGTTCAAGACTTTTTCCCCAATCAGGTTTCTTACTTAAACAAATTAACCACACTTTTATTGCTCTTATCCCTAAAAATATTGGGGCTAAGGATCTAGGGGACTTTAGACCCATTAGCCTATGCAATACTTTGTACAATCTCATTTCTAAGTTGTTGGCTTTCAAATTAAGGGAGACTCTTAGTAACTTCATATCTCCAAACCAAGGTGCCTTTGTCCCTAAGAAAATCCTGACAACATTATCACTATTCATGAAACTATTCACTCTATGGAGCTCTCAGGAAGGGAGGCTATGATTCTAAAGTTGACATGTAAAATCATATGACAAAATATCTTGGGATTTCTTGTATTCCCTTCTTTCGAGGTTGGGCTATCATCCTCACTTTATTAAAATGATCCAAGATTGTACTAAATATCTGAGATTCTCATTATCATTAATGGGAAACCTAATGGCTTCTTCAAATCTAAAAGGGGATTGAGGCAAGGGGATCCTCTATCACCCTTCATTGTATATTATAGTTGTTGAAACTTTGAGTAGATTGTGTTATAAATCTCAAAGTGAGGGAAGAATGGAAGGGATCAAAGTGGCCAATGGATTTGAAAACCAATGTCTATAAAAATTTGTAGATGATATGGTCCTTTTGGTTCAAGTTATTGTTCAAGAAGCTAGGACCATTAAAGGTATCACCAAGCAGTATGAAAGGGTTACTGGGTAGAAAATAAACTTTAGAAAAAGTTCTTGTTTCTTCATTAATGTTGGGGAGGAACAACATAATAGACTAGCCAACATTCTGGAATGTAACATAAAAAATATTCTAGATAATTATCTGGGAATGCCTCTCTGTGGGAAAAATATTGATGAAGGAGGATGGAACAAATTAATAGAGAGATTTCATAAGAAATTGGAATCTTGGAAAGGCTCCTTTCTTTCTCAAGTCGGAAGGCTCAACTCCTTCAGATTTTTTTACAAGGCATCATAGTCTATATCATGTCCTTCTTTATTCTTCTAGAAGAGTCAAGAAATCCATTGAAGGAATTCAAAATGGTTTCTTTGGACTGGTTCAGGATAAAAATAGAATTCCTTTGGTTTCTTGGTAAAAATTCAATCAACCTAAGGAAAGAGGTGGTTTAGGACTAAAGAATATTCAGTTCTTGAATCATTCCCTCATAGCTAAGGTGGGATAGAGATTCCACAGAGAGGAAGGCATCTGGGTGAAAATTTTGAAAGTGAAATATTTGTTTCCTTTAGCGAGAACATTGGATCTCTTTACTGATATGGAGTTTTTCTAGAGGATCAATATTCTAGAATAACCTATGATAAACCAAAAATTTAGTAATCAAATGTTAAAAATGGAACCTTGGAGATGGGTCTAAAATTAAATTCTTGGGAGGACCCTTGATTGAGGATGAAGCCCTTAATATGATTGCTCCATGGAGTAAGCTCTGGCAATTTTTTTATTCAAGAATAGGAGCCTTTGTTTATGACTACTGGGATGAAGGGAGGAGATGGATCCCCATCCTCCCTCCCCCTCTTTAATGGGGATATCCAACCCTTTCATGACTTAAACAGGAAACTCAAGGATTACCACATCCCTCTTGATAGAGCTTAGGATGAGCTAATCTAGAGAAACTCTGATACAGGGGATTACGAGGTTAAGTCATGATACTTGATTAAATTTGATAACTTGGAACCTAATCTCATCTGGAGGAAGGTCTGGAATAAGAATATTATTCCTAAGATCAATATCTTCTTTTGGGAAGTCGTTAAAGGTAAGATCCTAACTATGGATAGACTTAGAAGAAGAGGAATGATCATTATTAATAGATGTGGGTTGTGCAAAGACAATGAAGAATCCATTAAGCATTTATTTCTGAATTCCCCTTCTCTTTTCAAGTCTTTGTTGAGGTTCTTCACATCTTTAAGGTGCATATGATCCTTCTAGGGAGGTGGCCCTCCTACCTGAACAATGGAGTTTTAATTTCCAGAATGTATAGTCAAAGAAATGTGAAAATTGGCCTACCTCATGTTTTGTGGGGAATATGGATTAAACGCAATAATAGGATCTTCAGGAACAAGTCAGAGGATGGGAAGGGTGGTGGAAAAAGTGAAATAAGATTTAAAGGATAATACTTAGATCCTAAAACCCAAATAGGTTAGAGAATTTCTAGAGTGGGAAAAGGCATCCTTAGGAGCATGGATATTGTTCCTACCATTCATGTGCAAAAGAGTTTGAATCAAAATGTCAAATGGTCAAAACCACCAGATGGTAGCTTCAAGATTAATTTTGATACTCAACACATTTGAAGGACAATGTGGTTGGTGGAGGAGGCCTGTGTGGGATCATAGTGCTGGGAGATACATTGGTGCCTATGTGGGTCCCATTGGGAATCATACTAACAATGTTGCCAAGCTAGGGCTATGCTCTGGGTGTTAGGATGTGTAGAGACTTAGGTCTAAAAAATATTATTATTGAAGGTGATTCAATGTGTGTGATTAATGACTCTAAAGGATCGAAAAATGTGGCTTTGAAGCTTAATAACTTAATCATGGAGGCTCATGGATTTTCATCATTTGATCAAGTGGATATTCAACATACTTACCATGCTAGAAATAATCATGTGGATGTGTTGGCCAATAAAGGTACTGATATGGTGGAATTTGTGATGTGGCCAGGGACACGTATACCTAGGGTCATGTTAATAATCTCATTAATGAAGACACAAAATAGGAGGCTGGGTAATGATGAATCCCATAGCTCCCATGCTTGGGTTTTCGAAAGGACTTTTCTTTTTTGGGAAACTAGCCATATTCATTTCATTTGGTTTTTTTTCAAGTTCTTCCAAACGAGCTTAGGTGTTCGTGGGATCGATGAAGGAAATACTGAAGGAGCCATGGGGAGAGATAAAGTGTACACTAAACCTACTACTTTTCTCCATCTCAAAAATGATAATGCCTGTGGAAACTGTTGCATAAAGGTGGTTTTACCAGGTACATTCTTCGGCTAAAAGGTAACAATCCTTCCCTTTCTATGGATTTTACATGATATTTAGATTGATGGGGGTTTCATTTTTAGAGGGGTCCAAATTGAGGTTTCATAGGAAGCCATTTCTAGGATTACGGGTTTGAAAATTGATGGGCTCAAAAAATTTAAAGACAAAACCAAAAAAACATGAAATTGCTACTTTTTTTGAAGCCGGGGAGAATATTATTTCCTATGATGATGGTATCACTCATGTACCTATCTACTTGATAGATGGGTTGTTGTTTTTTGGTGGTCATGAAATATATGACCTTAAAGGAAAATTTTGAAAGATCTTTTCTCACCACCTTTCTATCCTAAATTTTTTTCGCCATGACTAGACCATGAGTTTATCCTTTTTCCTCTATAGGTATTTGCTCTCTACTATTGAGGATTTTAAAAACAAGAAGGTGGACATCCCTCTTCACCAAGGCTTGATTCTCTTGATGGTTCAAAGAATCAAACATGTCATCCATGCCCAACCTATTCATGACCTAACTCGACTCAGAGACCCTTTCTTCTTGTCTTAAATTAATCAAGAAATGGAAATAAATTTAGACTTCCAAAGTTATCGTGAATGCCTTGTGCAACTTGAAGAAGGGGATTCAAAACTTGGGAGATAACTCCACCAAAAGGGATCAAGAATTGTTTGAATGACTAGGAGGCATAGACTTATGAGAGATAAGTCTAAAGTTGACACCATCCTCACCGTCAACAAAAACCTCATCCAGGAACTCAAAGACTTCCATCACAAGATTGAAGCTCATAAAAAGACTATTAGGGGTATTCAAGCGGATTATGTTATGTAGAACAACAAATTTCCTTTCTTCAAGATATTTTTTTTGTTATCACCAAATCACAACACCCTTCGATTTTGCATAAATCCTAGTGCAAACTAACTCTACTGAGATGAAGCTACTAACTATCTCTATCCTAAAATTTCCAAGGGACCAGGAGAGAGAAATAACATGCAAATGAAGGAAAACTACACTACTAGGTGATGCACCAAAAGAAGGGAATGAGAATAATTTCCAATGTGTGAAAATGGAAGCAAAATGTAGATCAGAGAGGGTGATGATAGTTCTCCATAGTCTAATAACAACATTCACAACACATTTCCATGCATAAAAATAATAATAGGTCCCTACAAGAGTATAGAGTAGACACAAACATTTGCAATAACATTAGAGAGGCAAGGAGAATGCAACAAACTCAACAAGGGAAGATACATCCACAAACTTGAATCTATTGCTTCATTAATATGCATAGTCCAAACTATTACAAAGGAAAGGCCTAGATCACCATGCAAGGAGTCCACTACAAAGGCTGTAGCACATTGGCTTCACAAAACCAAAATGATAGAGTTTTTCTACTCAAACTATCCTCCTCTTACAATGAGCCCAACATTTCAATTTATAGAATTTTGGGAAGAGAGAGAGAGAGAGAGAGAGAGAGAGAGAGAGAGAGAGAGAGGATGAAATTCCCAAAATACACTTTCTAACCACTTTAAAGATGTCATAAATGTTCCCAAATGGTGATATATGACTTACAAAAGGCACCCCATATTGTCCCATGACTTACAATAGTGAAAAATGTTTGCCCATGCCTCATTAAATGCACTCCAAACCACTTTAAAATCAATGTTCTGAACTTGGCCATTTTCCTTAAAATATTCATAATCTCACATCAATTATTGATTTATTTGATTTTTGTGTTGGGCTTGAGCCATGATTCCAATGAGACCAATTTTGTGAAAATCATTGAGAATTTCTCAAGTTATGACCCTCTGAGTGTGAGCAAGCTATTTTGAGTTTGCCAGGATTTCTTGCATTTTACGAGACTAAACATTTAAATTTTTGGAGCTGGAGATGTTTATTTTATTTTCACCCACCTACCCTTACTAAAAATAATAAATCCATTTTTTTGTGTAGAGGATGTTGAGAGATTTTTGAAAAGTCCAATTTTTTCAAAATCGAGCTCTTCAGTCAAAAGTTATGCCCATTTGAAGTTCAAGGTCGTCAAGGTGTTCCACACGGGCTCTCATATAATCATACATTAAACCACTTCCCTTTGATTGTGGTATTGCGTGTTTTGGGAACTCATGGCACTAGGGTACAAGGGATTCTTGGGCCTCCAAACTCCACTTTTTCCGCAATGCACTCTATCTCCTTGATGTGTGGCAATTTTGCCTCCACGGGAACTCATGTCCTCCACAATACTTGGACCGCCTGCATTTGGGCTGCACCCAACTTCCACCTTTTCCATAATACATTAATCCACTTCCATTCCTTTACAAATTGGGTATTTGGATTTTCATGGAACTTGTGGCCCGATGGAACCTGGACCACCTGGGCCACAAACTTCCACCTTTTCCACAATACATTGAATCCGCTTCATTCCTTTTTGCAAATCGGGTAAATCGAATTTTTGGGAACTTGTGGCCCGATGGAACTTGGACCACCTGGCCACCAGGACCCTATTTACCCACAAATCATTGTTTCCTTATTATTTCAACCCAAGTCAAGGATGAGGAACCCTAGTTCAATCTGCAGTCATTCCATCCATGCCCCCTAGACCCACAATACATTAAAATAGGTCCCTTTTCCCCATTTTCAAAATTTTAGCAAATTTTCACTAACTCCTTAGATTTTCCTTGAAAAATGGGAGTTATAGAAAATCAAAGGCATGCCCCCAAAATCTAGATTTCTTGTTTTCACCATTTCTATCTATCCGAGTCTAAAGAAATTGTGCAAGTTATCGAAATCACCTTGGGGTAAATTTTGGATAACAATTTGGTGACTCAACGGGGCCATTTTCCTACTAAATGGAGTGTGGCCAGTTGTTTAAAGCTATCCATTGGGAATGGAGTTTTCATTATCATCATGAAATCTGATATGAAACTAAAACCTATCCCATCCTAAATGCTTGGGATGACACTTGCTTGCTTCCAGAGCTTCCCTCTTCTTTCTCGCATTCTCAACTTTCATTAAGAAAATCTTGAAGTCAAGGTTTGTGAGAGTAGAAAATTTCTTAAAACCTGGATTTCACCCATTCCTTAGCAACTGTGATCCATGAGGTTGAATGATGAGTACCTACAAATGCTGCCTCAACATATGATTCCTTACCAAGTGTGGATACACGAGACTGATCTTTTGGCCGGGTGAAGTATACTACAAAATTGGAGTGAAACCTGTCACTTGGACATCATGGAACTCTTATTAAGTTATGATTTTCTTTCTTTCTTAATTTCTAATGTTGCTTTGGAGATTGACTTGAAAGGTTGTTACCAAATAAGCCTAAGAGATATGCATGGTGGCTTATATTTTTTATACACTAACTTGAAGGATGAGTGAACACTAGGACTTTCATCTACCATAATTATCAAATCTTCCCCCAACTATGATCCCTTGATTTGAGAAACTCAACAGTTGTGATTTGGGGAAGCAAAATAATTGAAGATTTGAAATTTGTTTCTTGACTTGATTTTAGTTGCTTTCTACATTTGTTTGAATTTGAAATTTTGCAATTTTGCAAGCAACTATGAGCTTCCCACTACAATAGTTTTCTCTTTCTTGAAGCATGATGAACTATATACAAAGCATACACTAGAAGCAATAGAACATGTGCACCAAGGAACTTAGGAAATTAAAACCTATTCTAACAACAACAACAATGTGCACAAAAACTTGGAGGAATTTGAAAATCCTAGACTAATATGTACAAGGGTGAGAAATTCTTCCTTCTAGTAGCAATGTTTGAGATAAATTCCATTGACTGGAATATGCAATTCTTCACCATCCAACTTAGCCAACCAGAAGGCATTGCTACCTTTGCATTCAATGATCATATATGGACCACTCCATATGGCATCAAACTTGGAATGCTTTCCTGGCTTTGCATGATCAACATCCCACTTCAGTACCAAGTCTCCTACTTGGAATGTCCTAGCTTTAGCTTTCTTGTCAAATCTTCTCTTGATCAATGCTTGATCCTTTTCCATGGTTTGCACATTGCATGTTCTCTTGCTTCTTCTAATTCCATCAGTTCTGCATACCTAATTTCCATGGGCTCAAACTCATCTAGTTCAATTGTTTCATGAGTTCCAATGCCGAAACTCAAGTGATATAGGTAGCACTGCTTCTTTCCATATACAAGCTTATATGGAGAGCTTCATGTAGACCTCTTGGGTGTGATTCTATCAGCCCATAGGGCTGATTTGAGCTTCATGTGCCAAGTTCTCTAATTCTCATCAAGAGTTCTTTAATGATTCTCAACAAGTTCTTGTTTTTAGACTCTACTTTGGCCATTACCCTGAGGGTAATAATTTGATGAAGTGTTGAGGTATATACCATTCTAACAACCCATTCTATGATTTTTGTGCCAAGAAATGCCAATGCATTATCTGATATGATAGTAGTAGGGACACCAAACCTCATGACTATCCCCTCATAGAAATCCAAGATGTTGATTCATTTTCCTCCTTAAGTGCCACTTTTAGTCCACTTGGTGAAATAGTCTGTTTCTATAAGTATCCACTTGTGGCCTTGACTTGAATTTGGATTGATAACTCCAATGAAGTCCAATCCCCATTGCATGAATGGTGATCTACTGAGATTGGATGAAGAGGAAGGGTGTTAACCTTTCCTTCCTATGTGAAGAATGCACATTTTTTTGCATTTCTTGATCCATGAGTAGCAATCACTAAACACATGTAGGCCAATAGTAACCAACCTTCATGATTTTGAGAGTTTTTACTCATGGAGTGAAAAGTGGCCTCCTACTTCCCCATCATGGAACTCATGTAATATCTTCTCAACTTGACTTGTTGGGACACACCTCAATAACACCCCATTCACATCCTTCTTGAATAGGATGCCATCAATGAGCACATATGGAATGGATTGTAATCTGAAATATCTCCTCTTAGCTTTGTTCCATTCTGGAGGGCACAAACCTATTTTGGAGATAATGCACCATGTCTTGAGTCCAACATGGAATGGGTGCATCATTAGCTGGTTGTTCTTGATCATTTTGTAGTACTAGGACAACCTCTTCTTCACTTTTTGACTCATCATGTTGTTTGGAAGTGAGCTTCTCACACAAACCTTTTCCATGAACCAACTTGGTCACTTTGATTTCAATATCATATTCCATTACCTGAGTGATCCAACCTTCTCTCTTCTCATTTAGATCTTTGTTTAGGAGAAATTCCTTGACACCAACATGAGACACTAGTAGTTGAATCTTATTGTTCGAGACCAAGTGTCTAAACTTCTTCAAACTCCTAATGACAACAAGAACATGCTTTTCAATAAAATAATACCTTACTTCATAATCTTCCAAGCTTTGACTGAAGAATGCTATGGGTTGTTTTGAACCTTCTTTATTCAGTTGTACCAAGATAGTTGAGATTGTGTGATCCTCCTCCAAAAGCATATAACATGAAGTCCTTTTGAAAATTTGGGTTGATAAGAGTTGGAGCTTGTGATATTGCATGTTTGATAGCCTCAAAACTCTCTTTTCCTTTTTTTTTCCATTTGAATGCAAGACTCTTCTTCAACATCATTGTTAATGGCTTCACAAGAGTGGAAAAATCAGGCACAAATATGTGGACAAAGTTTATCCTTCCCAAGAAGCTTTGGAGAGCTTTCTTATGACTTGGAAATGGAAAAGTTTGATGGCTTCAACTCTTTTAGGATCAATTTTCAACCCTTCTTTGAAACAATGTGGCCCAACAATTTTCCTTCATGTGCCAAGAATACACACTTTTTTGGATTCAAAGACACTCCAAATCTTCTACACCTTTGAAATACTTTCCTAAGGTGAAAGAGGTGGTCTGCTACATTCTTTGAGAAGACAGTGATATCATCTAGATATACCAAGCACTATCTTGTTGATTAAGTCCTTTGAATGCCATATCCATAGCTCATTGAAATGTTGCTCCAACATTTGAAAATCCAAATGGCATCTTCTTATAAGCATATGTGCCCCATTTCATAGTGAAGGATGTCTTGAACTGATCTTCTTCCTTCACCATTATTTGGTTATAGCCTGAGTATCCATCTAACAATGAAAACCTTTCAAAACCTACTACTTGTAAGATTTGTTCCATTGAAGGAAGTGGATAATGATCTTTGAGTGAAGCTCTATTTAGATCATGAAGTCTACACACAATCTGATCTCTCCATTTCTCTTCCTTACTGGCACCAAATTTGTAACCCAACTTGAATGTTTGATAGGAAAGATGATGCTAGCTTCAATTATCTTGTTCAACTCTTTTCTCATGAGAGGTTCAATGTGAGGATTCACCGGCCTTTTCTTTTGTCTGATAGGCTTGGATTCTGGATCTAGCTCAATAGTATGTTGTGCTAAATTTGGGTTGAAACCTCTTAAATCCTTATAAGTCCAGGCAAAGACATCTGGGAATTCTTGAAAAAGTTGAACAAATTCAGATTTCTCTTGTCGAGTATTTACTTTTCCAATTTGCAATATCTTGCCTTCATCTACTAAAATGGGCTCTAAATCCTCACCCTTTACCTAAATGTTTTCCTTTTCCTTTCAGAACTGATCATTTGGGTTGAATATTGACTCCAAAGTTACAAGACCTTTCGGTAATTTGTTAGTCCTCAGCTGCACCACTTGGTCACCATACTGTTGCTCCAACTTGTCTTGGTTTCTAGTAGAGAACTCAACTTCTTCTTGTAGAAAATTGACAATTTGTTGATCATTCTCAAGACTTTCCAACTTGTGTTGTTATCTAGGCACAACTGGTCTTACAACCACTTTGATATGAGGCTGAGTTTTTCTCACTTTTGATACTTTCCACAACATCAAATGCTGCCCCAATTGCTGCAAGTCTATCTTGTTGCTTCATTCTTCTTTCTTGGGATGGAATTGATGCTAAAAGCTTTGAAATCTTCAATGAGATCCCATACCCAATTTTTGTAGTTCTTCAATAGATCATTCTTAGTAGCATTTTTCCTCTAACTTGGTTCATGATTAGCTCACTATCTCCAAACACTTGCAAGTTTTTAATACCTCTCTTTCTTTCCCAATGTAATCCATGAATCAAGGCTTCATACTCAGTTGTGTTGTTTGAGCAAGCAAACTGAAAATGGAAAGCTGAGTAATATTTTGTACCTTGTGGTGAAACAAGCATAGCTCCTCCTCCAACACCTTGCCTACTCCTTGAGCCATCAAATAATAATTTTCATACCTCATTATCATCTTTAGCATCTATGGCTTGGTGATACTAGGAAGTGGTGAATTTTCTTCATGCAAAAATAGACCCCTAATTCAGCTTCTTCCATTTCCTTGTAAGGGTTGAAATGCATGTCTCTTATTGGCCCAATCATCAAGGGTTAAGTCTAGAATGCTTCCAAATTTGGTATCTTGTTTCATAAGTGCTTGGAAAATCTTCTTGATCAAAGGCTGAACAATTTACATTGATTGACTCGGTGTATGAGGCTCAATATGAAAGTTTGCAATAGGCTCAGATCTGATTGTAGCCTTAGCTCCATACCTTGTTCTAATAACATGTGTGACCAATCAACTAGAAAATAACCTCCAATTTTAGCGTGAAGTCTCTTGACAAACACAATGCAAAGAGTGGTGGCAAGTCTATGACTGATACATCTTACAAGATGGTCACATTGGGACATGCATGCAATGTAAGGCTCAATCCTTTGATTACTCCAACCATTGTTACCATTTGTCCCATCCAATTACACCACACCTCTAGAAATGAATTCATATTGAAGACCCAACTGATCGGCTATTTGTTTTGGCATTACAGAGCTACTTTCTCCCAAATCAATCATGCAATTATGCACCAACTTATCTCTCGATGATCAATGAGATATAGAATGGTGGGGGCATTAATTTTTACCTTGTTGGCCTCCTTGATTTCCTCCTTGTTGAGTTGCATTGGTGAGTACCTTCTCTTGATCTTTGGATGATTGATTTGATGCCAACAATTCACCATAACAACTTGCAATAGGTCTCTTTGTCCTAGGATAGCTAATGACTCCCACATTGAGATGTTTACATTCATTTTCTTCATCTACTCAATGATGTTGAATGGAGATGAGCTATCTCTCTATTCCCCTTGCTTTGCACATTTTTTTTTTTGCACATGGGCTGTTATAACCAACACTTGAGCTTGGTCTAGAAGGTGGCTTGGGTTGACCTTGCACATTGGGAGCTGTACTTTGATTACCAATACCTTGTTGAGTGATAGAGGGTGTGGATCATTTGAATTGGATGATTTTCCCTCTCTAATATTTCTCTTCTTGACCATGTATTGGCTGCTACACTTTGAGAAGGGGCTTGATTTATACCACAAAAATCTCAACCTGCCAATTGACAAGTGTGGTCTCATTTGAGGTGCCTCTTGTAGTTGAGTTCCTTTTTCTTTCCTTCTTGGCTTGTCTCTTGTTCCACACCCATTGTTGTCACCATAAGAGCTTGATTCAAAGCACCATTGAAACACATTGACTAGTTATGAGGTTGATTGCATGGGAAGCACCAGTCATATTCTTGAGCCATGTTATTTTGCACTGTACCAAGGCTCTAGATGTGGATGCAACATTAGGATTGTAAGGCTGAAATGGCCTATTAGCAGAGGTTTGACTTGGTTCTATTTTCAGTTTGAATGGGTGGCCTATTAGGCTGATATAAAGGTCTATTGGGTTGGGTTTGAGGCTGATATGACCTGAAATTTTGAGCTTGTTGCCTCTTAAGTGTCACCAACTCATTACCCAAGTTTTGCAACTACTTCATGACTTCTTGGAGCTCATTTGAGGTACTAGAAGATGAGGTAGAAGCTTTAGTGGAACTTTGATTTTTGGGGTAGGAATGGGAGCTAATGTAGGTGCTTGACTAGTGCTTGGACTTCCTAATTATGGATAAAGAGGCATGGGTGGCCTAGGTGCAAGTTTTCCATCTTGAATCAAACAATTTTCAGCTCTAATGGAAATACTATAAGCTATGGGTAAAGTTGTACCTCCCATGGATTGTATCATCATTGTAATATCTAAATTTAGAGCTTTTAGGAAGTATAGAAAAGCACCTTCAACTGTTGGTCTCACAACAAGTGGAATTCTATCCCATGTCCTTTGAAACCTGAAGTTGAAATCAACCATCTACTCATTTGGTGCTCTCTTGATTGTGGTTAGTTGTTCCAATAGAGATAAGTTGTCTTCCTTCTCCCCAAATTGATTGTGAAGAGTTGTGCACAAATGGTCCCAATTAGATAGATCCTGTTGTTAGACTCCTAAACCATTGCAAAGCTTTACCCTTAAAGGAGGATGCCAACAACTTAACAACAACGTCCATTTCAGCAAATTTCATGAATTGCACAGACATTTGCAATGTCTTGGATGTGGTCAATCGAGTTGTATGGTTCTCTCCAGTGAAATATGGAATGTTCTTTAATGTTGCAACTAGAATTGGATTTTGTGCATTGAGAGCAAGTGGGATGCTTCCGTGAAGTTGACATAGGGATTTGGTGGCCCTTGCGGTGGTTGTTGTTGTAGATGTGCCATTATAATCGGTCTAAGAACTCTAGTTGATTGAATGAAAGGCCTACTAGGTGGAGGTGTGGATAGTGTTCTATTTGGTGGAGATGGAGACCTTTGAGCTCTTCTTCCCCTTCTTCTCTCCTGGAGATAACTGCAAGTATTCAAAATTCCTTCCTCTCTAGTTCTTGACCTTGTTTGAATTCTTCTCATAAATCTTCCAAGCTTGGACTTACTGAAACCAATGGATTCTGCCCTTTTGGAGTTTCACAGATGTGTTATTTCAAAGCCTCTTACAAGATGGAATTTCACAACAAGAGCACATCAAACTTGTTGCAACTAAAATGAAAAACTCTTTCTGTCCCACCGGCATGCCAGAACTATTATCACCAATCACAACACCCTCTAATTTTCACAAGTGTGTGTGCTTGAGCTCACAGTGTGACTGGGTAACATGGGTACTATCTCCAAGTTGTGGGACTTGCTACTTGAGATAGACCTCCAGAGAAAGTTGGTTCTTCTTCCTAATCCTAGTGCAAACTAACTCTACTGAGATGAAGCTACTAACTATCTCTATCCTACAATTTCCAAGGGACCAGGAGAGAGAAATAACATGCAAATGAAGGAAAACTACACTACAAGGTGATGCACCAAAAAGAAGGGAATGAGAACAATTTCCAATGTGTGAAAATGGAAGAAAAATGTAGATCAGAGAGGGTGATGACAGTTCTCCATAGTCTAATAAAAAATTCACAACACATTTCCATACATACACAATAATAATAGGTCCCTGCAAGAGTATAGAGTAGACACAAAACATGTAATAACATTAGAGAGGCAAGGAGAATGCAAAAACTCATTAAGGAAGATACATCCACAAACTTGAATCTATTGCTTCATTAATATGCACAGTCCAAAATATTACAAAGGAAAGGCCTAGATCACCATGCAAGGAGTCCACTACAAAGGCCTAGTACAACACATTGGCTTCACAAAACCAAAATGATAGAGTTTTTCTACTCAAACTATCCTCCTTTACAATGAGCCCAACACTTCAATTTATAGAATTTTGGAAGAGAGAGAGAGAGAGGGGATGCAATTCCCAAAATCTACTTTCCAACCACTTGAAATATGTCATAAATGTGCCCAAATGGTGATATATGACCTACAGAAGGCACCCCATACTATCCCATGACTTGCAGTAGAAGTGAAAAATGTCTACCCATGCCTCATTAAATGCTTCTCCAACCACTTTTCAACAAATCAAACAAAACCTATCCATTTTTCCTTAAAATTATTCATAATAAAAATCAATTTCTTAAATTTATTTTTTTTTGTGTTGGGCTTGGAACCATGATTCCAACGAGACCAATTTTGTGAAAATTTTGTTGAAATTTCTCAAGTTATGACCCTCTGAGTGTGAGCAACTATTTTGAGTTTGCTAGGGATTTCTTGCATTTTACGGGACTGAACATTTAAATTTTTAGAGATGGAGATGTTTATTTTATTTTCACCCACCTACCCTTACTAAAAATAATAAATCTAGTTTTTTTGGCATAGAGGATGTCGAGAGATTTCTAAAAAGTCCAATTTTGTCAAAATCGAGCTCCGGGTCAAAAGTTATGCCCATTTGAAGTTCAGGGTCGGGGTGTTCCACGCGGCTCTCATAATCCACATTAAACCACTTTCCCTTTGACATTGTGGGTATTGTGGGTTTTTGGGAACTCATGGCATTGGGTATAAAAGGCCACTTGGGCCTCCAAACTCCACTTTATCCATGATGCACTTTGTCTCCTTGATGTGCGGCAATTTCACCTCTCACGGGGAACTCATGTCCCCATAGTACTTGGACCGACCCAGGTCACCCGAACTTCCACCTTTTCCATAATACATTGAATCCTATTCCATTCCTTTGAAAATTGGGTAAATTAGCTTTTTGGGGAACTTGTGGCCCGATGGAACTTGGACACCTGGGCCGCAAACTCCACCTTTTCCGCAATACATTGAATCCACTTCCATTCCTTTATAAATCGGTAAATTGAATTTTCAGGAACTTGTGGCCCGATGGAACTTGGACCACCTAGGGCCATGAGACTTTGATTTATCCACAAATCATTGTTTCCTTAGCATTTCAGACCCAAGTCAAGGACAAGGAACCCTAGTTCAATCTGTAATCATTCCATCCGCAGCCCCTAGACCCGTAATACATTAAAATAGGTCCTTTTTAGTTTTTTCAAATTTTTAGCAAATTTTTGCTAACTCCTTAGATTTTCCTTGAAAAGGGGAGTTATAGAAAATCAAAGGCATGCCCCCAAAATCCAGATTTTCACCATTTCTATCTATCCAATTCTAGAGAAATTGTGCAAGTTATTGAAATCACCTTGGGGTAAATTTTGGATAACAGCTACCATGGAGGAGTGCAAGCCCAACATGAAGTTGATGTTGAGTTCTTCCGATAGTGAAGACTCGGATACTGGTGAGAGCTCGGGCATGGTTGTGGTGTCCACCCAGGTCAAGGATTAGGAGGAGGCTAATGTGGAGACCTAGACCGAGAACAAGGAAGAAAAATACCCTAAGAGGGTCATCATTAAAGTGGCTGGTAGGAGAGATGGTGGGCTGAGTACTAGGGCTCATAGTAAATCTATGGAAAACTATTAGCGGGATTTTGGTTGACCTTTTTTTTCTTATTTTTATTTCCTTTGCTTCTGTGGTATTTTGGCAAAAAATGTATGTTTAAATATGCAAACTCTTGTAGTTTGGCCCTATTTTGTGGGGGTATGTTGTCAAGTTTTATATAATTTTCCTCCATGGTATGTGGTCAAAAACTTGCTTCTCTTTGTATGGGGTTTTTTTGGTCCCCGGTTTAAAACCAAAATCTTTTATCTTATAAAAAAATTAAATAACGTTAAGAAAAACTAAATGGAACTAAATGAAAATTACTCCAAATGAATCAATACAAAATTGAATCAATGGAAAAAAAAATCCAACTAAATATTTTACCTCTAAGGAATTAAATATATGGAGACTCATTCAATTTAAAAATCATCATTAGATAATAGTATTATACTTCTATAGATTTCCCTACACTTGTATGTGAATGAAGATATCACTATTTTGAGGATACATTAAGTTGGAGTATCAATATTCAATGCTTCATTTATCTTACATATATTCTAGGCTACATGTTAGAATTTATCATGGGTCATAACCTTGAGCCCAACACCATGTTTGAAATGGCTTTACCTCCCTCCAACTACCTCACCGTCGGGCTCAATTAATTTTGTGGCGTTATCTATTTATTGGTCATTGAAATGTTTGAACCCACACCAAATCTACTTCCACGTGCCTCAATTCCATGAGGCCTTCCTCTCTCTCCTTCCATGTGGATTTCAAATCATTGGGATTAATTATTTTGAAGGATAATTTTGGTTCCCCTGTGTCATTTTAAAGTGGCATGTTATTATATGCATAGATTTATATTATTTCGGGTCTATTTTTTTGTGGGGCAAATTTATATATATATATTATATTTGAGAAATATAATATATTATATTTATATTTTGTGCAACAAAGGAGAAAGTAAATATTTTTATATTTATGGAATTTTTTTAATCATAAAAGGAGAGATATTAATAGATATGGAAAAACATAAGAAAACACTAGGAAATGAATAGAAAGAAGAGTCGTAGCTCAAAGGAGAAAAAGAGAAACAAAAAATAGATGTGCAATAACACATAGAAGAAAAGGGAAATATATAGAGAAGAAAAGAGAGAGAAAGTGTAGTAGCACAAAAGAAATAGAGGAGAAAATAGAAAGGGGAATATTTTGCAAATAGATGTGTGCAAAACACATAGGAAATTTATGTAAGAAAAAGAAAAGAAGATTTAGACACAAGAAGAGAAACAAATGAAAAATAGAGTAAGGAATCTAATATTGTAAAAAAATCAAATTAATAGAATATATATTATGTGTGTGTGTTATTTGTGTCTTTCCCTTACCCTTTACCGGTTACATTTGACACTAAATTTTTACAAAAATAGGTATCAAAGAGAACAAAATCTCAAACCTACTAGTTTTTATTTTTTATTTTCCGGGTTGAGTTGTAATGGCTTCAAGTAACAAATATTAATAATAACCCCGATATTTGATGGGAAGAACTATGACATCTAGTGCATTAAAATTAATGCTTTGTTCTCTTCTCAAGAGCTATGGAAACTAGTTGATAGAGACAATACAGAGGTAGTAGACCAGGTTGCTTTCAATGCACTAACACAAGCACAGAAGCATGCTTTGAAGGAAAATAGAAGAAAGGAGGAAAAATCTTTGAGATGTATCCAGAATGCAACAATTGATTCATTTTTCCCAAGGATATCAAAAATATTAACTCAAATCAAGCATGGACACCTTTTAGAATGCTTCTTATCAAGGAAGTGACAAGGTGAAGGTAGTCAAACTACAGATGCTAAGGAGAGAGTTTGAAACTCTTCTCATGAAAGAATCAAAGTCTATAAATGAATTATTTACAAGGATTATAACGATTTTCAATCGATGGGAAAAATGGTGATGTGGTAAAATAATGTAGAATCATAGAGAAGGTATTGAGAATCCTTACAGTTAGATTGACCTAGTTTTTATAACCATAAAAGAGTCTAAGGACTTAAAACAAATGAGTTTTGATGAGGTGATGTGTAACATCCTCATTTATGAATTAAAAAATAGGGGATTTTTTCACATAATGTTCTCTATTCTAAATTTACATAATTTAGAACACACATTCCTTTGCTAATCCATCACATAACAAAAAACCATATGTAGCTGTAATGACTTGTGTTTATCGATCTCTCATTTCATGACTTGGTATTAAACCGATATCTCATGTTTAACTTTTTCTTGTGTATACAAAGTATACTTTGGTTCCTTTACCCTTTACGGGTCATTCAAGTGTTATTGTCTAAGAATCCTATCTGAGTATTTGTTACTGATACTCATCTAAAATCTCACAACCTTAGACCAGGTGACATAAGACAACACAAATAGTAGTTTTCAATACTTTGGCCAAATTTTTAAACATGTTTACCATGTTTACATTCCTAGATGACATACTCGTTGAAAGGAATATGTCTTTCACCCCACTCTAACTTTTATCTAGATTAGTCTTCCTTGACTTCTATCAACCAATTCCAAGTCAAATATTTCACACTAAATAGGGACAAATCACATACACTAGTGTTGAAATCTACTTATGGTGACTAAGGATAAGTAGACATAATCGAATCAACTTATGTTGATTCGGGTGTGTTTATTCACCCTAGGTCAACATAAGTTGATGACTACACTTGACTATATGCCTATCTCAGTTTAGAGTAAAATAGTGAACTGAAATTCCACTTGTGACAGTTGAGTTAGAGGAGTTGAGTGGAATATTGAGGCATAATGGCCACTTCACGATTCTACTAATGAATTTCATCATTAAGTGGGTACTATAGAGAGAAGCGATTATACTTTAATAGCCCAATAAGTATGTTTAACGTGTAACTTCCACACTTAATGAGGCATTTGTTTAATTATATTTCAGCTTGATAATTAATTTAATTTACATTACACACGTATCTAAGAAATTCAACTAAGTTTGAATTATAATTCCCTTAAAAAAGGTATCGTAATGCACCCTTGCACCAATTATGGGTATGCATATCAATTCTACATTCATGCTAATGAACTATGATGCCATTGGACCACCTAATAACATCTAGGTGCATATAATCTTTCAATGATATCTGACTACTTTGTGATGTTTGCGTATGTTAGTAACATTCATGATTAACGTTTAAAGTTAATGTATGTTAGTGAACTAACAGAAACTACTCTACGGTGATAATTATTCTTTGCGTAAATCTAACTATCCTAGATGCATATTATTCTAAGATAAGATTGGATGTATTCTTTGTAATGGGATTCTAATTCCTAAACTACCTAGAGGAATTCATTAATATCCTAATCTAGACTAAGGATGGCACTATTTAAAAAATGGACCTAAACCTACGTGGGACTTAAACCTAACCTAGACTATGACTCTAGTTACATAAACGTAAAGGGTTTGAGCATGGTTTTGGGTGCCAACCCACACTGTACTAAGGAATTAAATAACATTCAATGCAATCTTACACCACATTTGGAGGAAGCCAAAAAAATTTTGTGGGCATCAAACTCTAGTTAGTTAAATGGAAGTTTTGCATGTTTTTGAACATTTAGTTGTTGCTAAAAATAACTATCAATTTAGGGAATTAATGGATGAATGGCAGTCCGTCCTGGAATTTATTGATCTTGGAAAAAAGTGGAAAACCACCTTGGGAAACTTTAAGATGGAATGGAGGAAAAGAAAGAGGTTTGGTTTGACCATTCATTTTGTTTGTTTGAGCTCAATGGCTCTGCATGTTGTTTTTCCATTTTTCGAACTAATAGTTTGATTCAGTTGCATTCTTAAATTTTCCATTGCATGGTGGAGATAATGGAAGGAATTTATTGTTGAATCTATAAATGAAAATGGGGAGAAAGAGTATGGTTTTTTTTTGGATTCAGTGCAAATCTTTTGTGGATTTTATTAAAAATCTTGAAGGGAAACTCAAGTAACTATTAGGGTAGAATCATAGCACCCCGAGTGTCTCGTAACTCGATGGGTTGAGACTCTTAGTGCGATTGCATAACATGGAGATTTTCCCAAGTGTCGACCTTGCGAAATCAAAAATCTCTCTCCGAGATGAAGGCCGATTCCTATTCTCTGTTCGTATGCACACGAAAAAATTTGTAGAGGGTGTACTCAAAATCTAATCTAACTTGCCAAGGAGACAGGTAAGAAGATGCATGAAAATAAACCTAAACTAAAAAGGTGATGCACCGAGGAATGAAGAACACCTATCTTTCCAATAAACAAAACCATTAAAATGTGATGCAAGATCATGCACAAAGATAACAAAATTTGCGGTGAAAGATCGGGAGGATGCAAATAAAAATAGAGAGGGTTGAGAATCATCCACGAGACATGCATTACTTGCTCCAAAGATTGATAAAACACACTTTGCAAAATTCAAAGAGGAAAATTTGCATTACAGTTTTAAATGGGAGGTTTGAACTCCACAAATTCACCTGCCAAAGAGAAGAAGGAAGGGGCAAAACAAGAATGTCCAATGCTTAGAAAGAAGCCCCTCCTTAAAATTTATAGGAAGAATGAGAGAGGGAAGAGAGAGGAAATCCAAATCTACCCCAAACACCTCTAGGTTGCATTTAATCATCTTATTATGGTGGTAGGTGAGAACCCTAGCAAACTTAAAAGTGGCGAAATTGTATTTTGCATTAAAACTGGTTGTTGAAACGTCATTTCTAGCCATTACCACGTGCTAGAGACGTTTTCTTGATTTTATCTCTCCAAACTAAACCAAAATGTAAGATTTACCCTAGAATCATGTAGATAATTTCACCAGATTTCCATTGATATAAAGAACGCGAAAATTCGAGCTCTGGATCGAAAGTTATGGCCATTTGAAGATTTAGGGAAAAACAGGCCCAAAACGGATCAGTGGGAGAAAATTTTGAATTTTACCTCTTTTTTGCATTTTGAATTTTTTTTTAATTTTCCCCACACTCCACCACTTGGATTACACGTGTTAGGCCCTGATTGGCTGTGAGCTTCCATTTGGTGGTGGGGGCAGCGGGCCAAAACTCACCCTTTGGACTTTCGGCAAAACATTTTGCCAAAAATTCTAATTTTTGCCTCGCTCCGCTGGGTTGATGGTAAAGACACGTGGTGAGATTTGATTCATCCACAGGCCTCCTTGTCTCTTTTTGGCCTTTTCACCTTTTTGTGTCCCACGCATCCCTCGCGTACTTTCGTCCCAACTGTCCCGGACTGCCTGGGACAAATATCTCTGAACCACCCGAAATAGACTTGTTCCTATTTGCGGCCCTTTCACCTTTTCACATCCCACGTGTCCCTCACGTACTTTCATCCCAACTGTCCCGGACTGCCTGGGACAAATATCTCGAAACTACCTAAAATAGACTTGTTCCTATTTACGGCCCTTTCACCTTTTCGCGTCCCACGCGTCCCTCGCGTACTTTCGTCCCGGCTGTCCCAAACCACACGAAACAAAGACTTAGATGATTTTTTTCTTGCTCTCGGCCATTTCATCTTTTCACGTCCCTCACATCCCAATCCCAACTATCCCGTGGACTTCCTGGGACAAAATACTTAGCTGATTTTCTTGCTTTTTCAGCCCCAAGCTTGGTACGACGAACCTCAGTACGACCCGAACCCTTCAGACCCGAAATGCTTTAAAACAGTCCTGCAACCTTATTTTTTACATTTTTTCCATTTTCTCAACTCTGTTGGGATTTCTTCTTGGATGGGAGAGTTAGGGAGAAGCTAAGGGGACCCAAAAAACATGATTTTGGGCCTCCAATCGATCTACTTGCTCCGGATCAATAATTTGTTGCATGTTATCAAAATTACCTTGAGGGGTGAATTTTGGATAACAATTTTGGCAACTCAGGGGGTCATCTGCCTGCCGGATGAAGTTACCAATTGCCTTGAAGCATCCATTGGGCATGGAGTCATGAGTTATCTGTTTGGAACCCCAACCGACTTAGAATGTTGCAAGGGGAAGATAGAATATCACCCGATGGAAGCAAGGGCTGCAAAACATCTCCGGGACAGCAAGCCTGTGCGCTAGTACTTTAGGGAAAGTAAAACAACCTACTTTGCAAAACAATGTGCACAAGAACTTGGAGGAATGAAAACCTAAGCTAATATTTACAAGATGGAGAATTTCCCTTTAGTAGTAATTTTTAGATAGATTCCATTGACTGGAATCTGCGGTTCTTCGCCATCCAATGAAGACAATTGAAGGCATTGTTGTCCTTACACTTTGTGACCATTTATGGGCCACTCCAAATGGCATCAAATTTTGAATGCCTTCCCGGTTTTGCTCTATCTCGCATCCCATTTTAACACTAGATCTCCAACTTGGAAAGATCTACTCTTGGCCTTCCTATCAAATGTCTTCTTGATCAAAGCTTGATCCTTCTCCATTGCTTGGGATGCTTGATCTCTATCTCTTGAGCTCCATCAACTCTGCATATCTCACCTCCATGGGCCCAAACTCTAGTAACTCTAACTACTTCATGAGTTCCAATGTTGGCAACTCAAGTGACATGGGCAAGATTTCCTCTCTTCCATAAACAAGCCTGAATGGAGAGTTACCTAGTGGATCTCTTGGGAGTTATCCTATCAACCCATAAGGCTGATTTCAGTTTGGTATGCCAAGACCTCTGATTCTCATCAAGAGTCCTCCTAATGATCCTCAACAAGTTCTTGTTTGTAGATTCAGCCTAGCCATTACCCTGAGGGTAGTAGTTTGATGAAGTACTTAGGTAGATCCCATTCTTGATAGCCCACTCAGTCACCTTGGATCCAATGAATGCTAATGCATTATCTGAGATTATTGTAGTAGGTATGCCAAATCTGGTTACTATCCCCTCATAGAAGTCTAAGATGCTAGACTCATTTGCTTCCTTGAGTGCTACTACTTCGGTCCATTTGGTGAAGTAGTCTGTGGCTGTCAAAATCCACTTATGCCCTTGGCTTGAATTGGGATTAATGACTCCAATGAAGTCTAAACCCCATTGCATGAATGGCTGGTCGACTGAAATTGGATGTAATGGGAGGGCAGCAAGCCTCTCTTTACCTGTGAAGAATGCACAATTCTTGCACCTTTTGATCCACGTGAAGAAATCACTAAATATCTTGGGCCAATAATAACCAGCCTTCATGATTTTTAGGGCTGTCACTCTTGGTGTAAAATGACCACCAACTGGTCCACCATGGAACTCTTCCAACACCCTATGAATCTGATTTGTGTTAATGCATCTCAGCAGCACTCCATTCACATCTCTCTTGAACAAAACACCGTCTACTATGGCATATGGGACAGCCTACAATCTGAAGTGTCTTCTTTGGGTCTTGTTCATCTCTGGAGGGCATAGGCTCGTGCTTAGGAAGTGCATTATACCTTGGGTCCAGCAAGGAGTGGGGACAACATTATCCTCTTCTTGAGTGCTACCTTGCACATGGTTGTCTTGAACTGTCAAAACAGCCTCTTCTTCATTGCATACTCCCTTTTGCTTTCCCAGAACTAGCTTCTCACACAATCCTTTTCCTCTTACCAGCTTGGTGACCTTGATCTCTATGTCATACTCCATGACATGAGTGATCCAACCTACTCTTTTCTCATTCAAATCCTTGTTGAGGAGGAAGTCCTTTACTCCCGCATGAGAAACCAACAACTGGACTTTGTTGTTTGAGACTAGATGCTTGAATTTCTTCAATCTTCGATTCTGAGCAAGTACATGCTTCTCAATAAAAGAATATCTCACCTCATATTATTCCAGGCTTTGGCTAAAGAAAGTAATTGGCTGCTCATCATTGTCCTTGTTCTACTGCACCAAAATGGCGAAAATAGTATCATTACCTCCAAATGCATAGAGGATGAAATCCTTGGAGAAATCCGGGTTAATGAGAGTCGAGGTGCTTGGGAGATGGCTTCTTTGATTTCTTTAAAATCCTCCTTGCCTTCTCATTGTCCACTTGAAATCCATGCTTTTCTTCAACATTTTGGTGATAGGTTTGACAAGGCCTGCAAAATCTGGGACAAACCTCCAAACAAAGTTTATTCTCCCCAAGAAACTCTAAAGGGCCTTCTTGTGGCTTGGAAATGGTAGTGCTCTTACGGCTTCAACCCTCTCTGGATAAATTTCTAATCCTTCTTTGGAGATAATATGGCCAAGGAGATTTCCTTCACGTGTTAGGAAGATACACTTCTTAGGATTCAAAGACACTCCAAATCTCCCGCACCTTTGGAAGACTTGTCTCAAATGAGAGAGGTGGTCTGCTGCATTCTTTGAAAAACCATAGTTATATCATCAAGGTATATCAGCACCAAATTATTGATCAAACCTTTGAACGTCATGTCCATTGCTCTTTGGAAGGTAGCTCCAGCGTTGGACAACCCAAATGGCATTTTCCTGTATGCATAAGTTCCCCATTTGGTTGTGAAGGCTGTCTTGAACTAATCTTCTTCCTTCACCATAATCTAATTGTAGCCCGAGTAGCCATCAAGTAGTGAAAACCTCTCAGAGCCAGCCACCACTTGCAAAATTTGCTCCATAGAAGGGAGTGGGTAATGGTCCTTGAGAGATGCTCTATTCAAGTCTCTGAAGTCAACACACAATTTGATCTCTCCACTCTTCTTTCTAACTGGAACTAAGTTAGCAACCCAACTAGAATGCTTGATTGGGAATATGATTCTTGACTCAATCAACTTGTTTAATTCCTTCCTCATGAAAGGTTCCATGTGTGGATTGTCGCCTTTGTTTCTGCCTGATGGGCTTAGTATTTGGATCCAACTCAATGGTGTGTTGAGCTAACTCGATTGAAACCTTTCAAGTCTTCGTAGCTCCAAGCAAACACATCAGGGAACTCTTGACACAACTGTATGAACTCATACCTTTCTTGTTCAGTTGTCATCTTTCCAATTTGCAATGGTTTGTTCTCTTCCACCAAGATGGATACTGAATCTTCTCTCTTGACCTAAATGTTTTCTTTCTCTTTCCTAAACTGATCATTGGGATTGAAAATGGACTCCAAAGTGATAAGTCCCTTGGGCAGCTTGTTAGTTCTCAGCTGTACCACTTGGTCACCATACTGCTGCTCTAACTTTTCCTGATTTTTGGCTGAGAATTCAGCCTCTTCTTGCAAGAAATGGATGATTTGCTGATCATTTTCAAACACTTGCCAACTTACATTGTTATCTGGCACTGAAGGCCTCACAATCACATGGATGTTTGGTTGTACCTTGTCTTTTTGAATGCTCTCCACAATGTCAAAGGCTGCCCCAACTGTTGCAAGCCTGTCAGTTTTGGTTCTCTTTCCTAGGAACTGATTTGATGCAAAAGCCCTCAAAATCTTCAACGAGATCCCAAACCCTATTCTTGTAGCACTTGAGTAGATCATTCTTGGCAGCATGCTACCCTTTGACCTGATTTACAATCAATTCACTGTCACCAAAGACTTGCAAGTTCTTTATTCCTCTCTTTATTGCCCAATGCATCCCTTGCACCAAGGCTTCATATTCAACAGTGTTATTGGAGCATGCAAACTGAAATCTAAAATCTAAATAGTACTTTACTGCTTGAGGTGAAACCAACATGGCTCCCCCTCTGGCACCTTGTCTACTCCTTGATCCATAAAAAAAAATCTGCCATACCTCATTTTCATCCTTGTGGTTTGGCTTGGTGATGATAGGAATGGGATGATCTTTTTCATGTATGCAATAGACTCCTAGCTCAGATTCTTCTTTTTCTTGATAAGGATAAAAGCATGCACCTTTTTTTCCCATTCATCAAGAGTTAGATCCGGGATGCTTCCAACCTTGGTGTCAACTTCATTAGTGCTTGGGTGATCTTCTTGAACAAATGCCAAATAGTTGGCATTGAAGGGAAACTCAAGTAATCATAGAGTAGAATCACAACACCCCTGAGTGTCTACAACTCGATGGGTTGAGACTCTCAGTGCGATTGCATAACATGGAGCTTTTCCCAAGTGTGGGACCTTGCGAAATCAGAAAAGCTCTCCGGATGAAGGCTGGTTCCTATTCCTCTGTTCAGATGCACATGAAAAAAATGCAGAGGGTTTACTCAAAATCTAATCTAACTTGCCAAGGAGACAGGGTAAGAAGATGCATAAAAATAAACCTAAACTAACAAAGGTGATGCACCAAGGAATGAAGAACACCTATCTTGCCAATAAACACAAACCATTAAAATGTGATGCAAGATCATGCATGAGAACAAAATTTGCAGGTGAAAGATCGGGAGGATGCAAATGAACACGAGAGGGGTTGAGAATCATCCACGTACATGCATTACTTGCTCGAAAGATTGATAAAACACACTACAAAATTCAAAGAGGCAAAGTTGCATTACAGCTTTTAAATGGGAGGTTTGAACTCCACAAATTCACCCGCCAAAGAAAGAAGGGAGGGGTAAAACAAGAATGTCCAATGCTTAGAAAAAGCCCCTCCTTACAATTTATAGGTAGTGTTTCGCTCCTTACAGGGAATAGAGTTGTTTCTATCCTTTCATTCCTTTTAGAAACAGAATGAGGTTAGGGTTAGGAGGAATACCTGAATGTCGAGATGGTGTGCGCGTATCTACCCCATCACCAGAACTCCTTTTTGTCTTGGAAGGACTACACGGATTTAAGAACACAAGACCACAAGATTTTGATTAAACAATAAATGAGTGAAACCCTTGGGCCCAAAATATAAAACTTCCCTTCTAAGGTGGTGAATATGAATTAACACAAAATTAAAATATCATTAAATTATTTTGTTAAACTGGGTTTTCTGGTTTTGATCCAGAGGAACCACATGCCGGTTATTGATGACCGACGCTTTTATAACCGATATCGGTGGGTTATTTTCTTCTCTGAGATGGTGTTTGTAATGAACCTTTTTTGGATGGTATTAGGAAATGGGATGATTAGATTGACCGAATGACGATTGATGCAATGGCAATGTAGGGTAGTGGATTCACCATTTAAGAGGATCAGATTCAAGAAACATAAGAAATGTTATGACAAAAGGACATGAAAACTTCCGGGTTTTGACCGAGATGCAAGTTGATCTCCTTGGTTGCAAAAACTTGTTTCTTTACTGGCCATTTGAAAGATCTGGACTCTTTTCCTCGCTCGCCGCAATCTCTGGCAAATCCTTTGAGTGATCTCCAAAATGAAATTCGATCCGTTGTTTTGGTTTGGGAGCCCATTTACAGGGAACCGATTTTGCGTTTCGAGTAGGAACCGGCATCGGTTTGTATTTTGTAAAATAGCCCACCTTTTAAATTTTCCCAGAGATCAGTTGCGGGCTTGGTCAAGTGGCTAGAAGGTCACTTGCTGACACATGTCGGCCACTGATTATGGATGTGAGTCTGTACCAAGTCATTTGGTTGGGCTAGGTCATGATGAGGTGGCAAAGTGAGGTGGCGGGTACCCTTGTGGATTTATCAATTACAAGGTAATTAATAAATAATTGTGCCAAGTTTAGGTAATTCTAATTGTGAAATGGGATGCGGGTCACGAGGGTCGTGAGACTCGAATTTGGGTCTACGGGTAGAATGAGAGAGGGAAGAGAGAGGAAATCCAAATCTACCCCAACCACCTCTGGTTGCATTTAATCATCTCATTATGGTGGTAGGTGAGAACCTAGCAAACTTAAAAGTGGTGAACTTTTGCATTAAAACTAGTTGTTGAAAGCGTCATTTCACCCATTACCACATCCCACGTTTTCTTTATTTTATCTCTCAAACTGAACCAAAATTCAAGATTGACCCATCACATAGATAATTTCACCAGATTTCCATTGATATAAAGAATGTTAAAATCAGCTCCGGATTGAAAGTTATGGCCATTTGAAGATTTAGGGCAAAAAACCAACCCAAAACGGATCGGCGGGAAAAAAATTTGAATTTTACCTCTTTTTGCATTTTGGAAAATTTTAAAATTTTCCCCTTTTCTCACACTGGATGACACATGTCCCAGCCCTGATTGGATGTGATATTTCATTTGGTGGTGGGGGAGCCAAAACTCGCCCTTTGGACTTTCGGCAAAACATTTTGCCAAAAATTCTAATTTTTTGCCTCGCTCCGCTGGGTCGATGGTGAAGACACGTGGCGAGATTTGATTCATCCGTGGGCCTCCTTGTCTCTTTTGCAGCCTTTTCACCTTTTCACATCCCATCCCTCATGCTTTCGTCCCAACCGTCCCGGGATCGCCTAGGACAAATATCTCGAACTTTTGAAATAGACTTGTTCCTATTTACGGCCCTTTCACCTTTTCACGTCCCACGCGTCCTCGCATACTTTCCTCCCAAACCGTGCTGCCTAGGATAAATATCTCTCGAACCACTTAGACTTGTTCCTATTTGTGGCCCTTTCACCTTGGACCCTCTTTCGTGGCCCAAACCGTGCGAAACAAAGACTTAGACAATATTTTTCTTGCTCTCGCATCCTCATTTTCGCATCCCTCACGTCTCGACATCCCAACAAACTAACTGCCGGGATAAAATACTTAGCTGATTTTCTTTCTTTTTCGGCCCCAAGCTTGGTACGATGAACCTCAATACGACCCGAACCCTTCAGACCCGAAATGCTTTAAAACAGTCCTGCAACCTTATTTTTTGCATTTTTACATTTTCTCAACCTGTTGGGATTTCTTCTTGGATGGGAGAGTTAGGGAGAAGCTGAGGGGACCCCAAAAAACATGATTTTGGGCCTCCAATCGATCTACTTGCTTGGGACTGAATAATTTGCTGCATGTTATCAAAATTACCTTGAGGGGTGGATTTTTGATAACAGTAACCAAGAAGAGTTTCGTAGGAGCACTAACATGAATGATAGTCTCTATCTCATTATGATATTTTTCTTTATTTATCAATCTTGTAAAAAGCAATCTTCTCATTTGCTGATTTTATTTTAGTAGAGTTTGTGGTTGAATAATGTTGTAGATATTTTTCTTGTTATTCTTTTTATATACCTCGAATCTCTAGTTCTAAGTTATTTTTAAATTGTTTTGTTTAGTATTTATAATCTGTGTTTCTCTATGAACAAGAAACATTTATTGGGAATGATTATACTTGCAAGTATGGTTCTGAAATGGTTTTTGTTAGAAAATATTTGATTCACCTTGCTTCTAGTTATATGTAGTAATATTTTATATCATTACCCTTAGTATTGTTGATAAAGGCCTTCTTCCATGACTCATTGCAAAAGGTATTGAGGTTATTGTATGAGAAACAAGGTGATGATATTATTTTTATTTGTTTAGTTTGGGGTTATTTTAAATCCTTCTATTTTTCAAAAGAGAAGATTATTTTGGGGTGATACCCTTTTGTGATTTCCTTTAGTGCACTAGTATTCGGTTATGGGTAATTGTTAAGAAAAACATGATTTTTACTTCCATTGGACATTTATGTTGCATATTTCTATTTCATTCTTCTTTACTATAATTTTGTATTCTCGATTCAAATCTGAAGGAGAAAAAATATTTTTATAAACCCTTCATGGGTGTGCTTAGTCGATTTTTGTTTCTTTCTTGAGGTAACCCTATTTGAGGGATGCCCTTAATTTGGACATTTATATTGTAGGGACTAAAATCCTTGTTATATTTTGTTGTTCCCTTTTAGAACATTTAGTCTCACCAATTTGGCTGAGTTGCATGGCCTTTAGTTGGTAAACTAAGTTTGAGTCTTTGTATTCTTGGTTATTGTCTAAAATTTGACAAGATCTCGAGTCGATATTAATTTGGGGACAAAGTGGTCTTGAAAATTTGAACTTAAATAGAGTTTGTTTATTATGTAAATAGAGGATTGTAAATTTTATTATTTACCTCCTAAAGAGGTCGATTGTTAAAGTTAAATTGTCTTCTCAGTAACTTAATTCCTCGTGCTTGGTTTAGTCAAGATCCTATTTCGACATGGTTGATAAATTTTTGAAGATTAAATTAAAGGAAATCCAATGTATTTTATGGTGTACCAGTCCTTATTTGGTTATTATTGAGTTCATTCAATTGAAATTTAATTGATAGTTTCTTGATTCCTTTTTGTTTGAATAATATTGTACAGTATTCAGTTCACCTTGATTCTTTTTATTGACTAGTAATAATTGGTACTCTCTATAAAGGGAACTTATTCGATAAGAGAGGAAAGGAAAATAATTCGATTGCTTTGATAAGTTACATTGAATTGTTAATCAAATTCCTTGACTGTTTTGATAATTCAAGGAATGGGTAATTGGATACTTGGATAATTTTGGTAATGTTAAAGTTTTTTGATTCAGTTAGAATATTTTTATTTATATATCAAGTGACCGGCTGATAGGAAATGTCTTACTTGTTATTTTATTTATCTTTAACATCATTATTAGAGGTATGAAGTAAATTGTTAAAGTAAGAAAATAAAGAATGATGGTAGGAGTTTTGGATTTCAATCATGTAATATTTTGGATTACCTGATTGAAATCTCAAAAACTTGATTCTGTTTTGACTTTTGGGACCAATGCTCTTAATTTTTTCAACTTCAAATCTTTTGTCAATTTAGGGAAAAAGGTTCATAAAAGGGTACATGTGACTTCTTTTTCTAACTTGACATTGTGAGGTTCAACCACATTATATGGGATTAAATCCCTCCTCAAAGACAGGTGAGGCTGCCTGCTTATTACTAATCTAAAACACAACAAAAACAATATATACAGTATTCACACTAATCTAACCATTGGGGTTGGGATAAAATCCTGAAATCCACATCCACACGATTCAAAGGTATTGCTTTCGTAAATGAACTGAGTTGGAAACTATTACAATGAAAGAAGAACAATGGAAAGGAAATGAGAGAAACGTATTTTCTTTCGAGTAAACACAAAGCACGAAATAATCATACGGGCTTTAGATCATAAATATAATGTCTGAAATGATTAGAAACACTAAGGTGCTAAACAAAGAATAGCTTAAGATTATGGACGTAAGAACAATGTCTTAAGAAAGATATATCCCACAACACAAAGTTTGCAAAATAATATCAACTCCTATTCTTCACAATGATTAAAAGAAAACACAAAGTTTTTCTTCTTTCCAATAGCTCCCAATATTTCAAAAATCTCGACCCTTTGGAATGCATAAGCATCCCTTATTTATAATAAAAGGAATCGAGAGAAAATAGGATAAATCCTAGAAAATAGTGTTCTTTAAAAAGAGTTCTATTTTGCTTGACTCTCACGTAGGAGACCAAGTCAAAATATGATTCAAAAATGTGATGAAACAGAAATGAAAAAGACATGTCAATTTCAAAATTGAAATGACATGAAACATCAAGACTTAATCTGAATCATCATCTTTTGCTCCTTCATCTTTCTCTTCCTCCAGCTGAGCCTGTTTGTTCCGAAATTCTTGGAACTTTCGAATTATGCCTTGCATTTCATTTTCGTCAGGCGCAGTGGAATGATCATTCAAAATTTCACAGGTTTCATGGGTATCACTAGCACTGCCGGGAAGCTTTTTCAATCTTTTGCTGAGCCTTCTCAAGGCCTCCAAAGAATGTTCAATTCTTACAAACCGATCAATGATCTCAATACCAAATCCGTGCGTTGGTTCATGCTGAACAGACTCTTGGACTTGTTTGAAAAGATCATCAGCTGATAGGATGCCTGAGTTTCCAACTGACACCTTTGGACAAATCTTCAGCAACTCTTCTTCCAGATCACTTTTGCCATCAATCAATTTATCCCTTGATTCTCTCAACTTACCGTAGGCTTCGTTGAGAATCTTTACTCTGAACCTGATGGCTTTGGTCAGCTGGAAATGCTTATCCGTATGTGGGATGATGCCTTCTTCTACCAAGAGATGTGATGGTATTTGCTTTAATACCTGGAGAGCTTCAAAAGTCAAATCAAGATGTCCAATTTCTTGAGAGAAATCATCGTCCATCTTCTCTCCATCACTCTGAATGTCCCCCAAAGATTGATAGACTTTCACAACGTCTTGAATCACTTCCTTCCCCTGTTGGAGCAGCCTTTGGATCCATTCATCGACCACCCTTCCTTTTTTATTAATCTTCTCAATCGTAGGCACTGATGAGAAATCGAATCCGACAGGGACAGAAGAAGATGGTATGGATTCGAGGGGTTTTGAGAGCTTAAGCAAAACCTCGGTCAACTGCTCCACTTTTCCTTTAAGCTCATCTCTGTTGTCTTTTGTTTCTTTCAACTTCGGCACAACACGTTTGTGGCATCCCATGCATCTTGTTGTGCCCCTTCTGTTGTCACTCTTCCTAGAGCCACCCTGGTTATCTGATAATCAGAGGCTGTTACGTCCTCTTTAGTTTTGTCAGTCGTGGGAGTGGCGATCTCTGCGAACTTATGCCACTGAAGAAGCGTCCACCAAAACCCTTGAAACTGTTTTGGGTTTCTTGGCTGATTTGGCAGTAGGAGCCTTGAGTGAGCTAAAATCAAAGGCCGGTATGGGTACAATCACCTTCCTCTTCCTCGGAGTTTGCTCGAGTAGCCATTGCGGCGTATCAGAGGGAGTTGCCACTATTGTAGAAGTTGGTATCATACTCTCAAGGGGAGAAGGTTCTACTAGTGGAGGGGGAATAGTTACCAATGTGGTAGTAGATTGATAAAAAGAGGCACGGGAGGGGGCGTGTTGGTGATTACTTGGGTCCCGGCGAGAGAGGGTGAGAGTCGGAGAAAATACTTGGCCATGATTGAAGAAGTTGATGGAGAATGAGGAGGTAGGAGTGGTTGTGAGGGGGAGGCGCGATTCGGACTCCAAAGCACAGGGATGCAAGAGATAAGGTCTCTTGATTGGGCAATCAACAAATGATGAAACCGGAGGCTGGCTTCCTTCTCCTTCCAAAGTAATTTCTCCTATTTCTGGTGGTGTTGGTGATTCTGGCACATCCACCATTTCAACTGGAGAAATAATTGAAGAGATTTCTCTTTCTTTTCTCTTTTTGACAAACTTGACCTTTATAGGCCCCTTAGAAGATTTTTTGTCCTTTCCCTTTTTGGAGGGCCCACCTCCTGCAAAGCGGCCAACTTTGAAAACTTATCATCTTTAAAACTCATTCCCCAAGAGGAGAGCCATGCTTTGGTGCGTGCAAGAATCAGAGCTGATCTATCTGTAATGGAGGCTTTTTCACTGATTGACCAATCAATAGGTGGGAAAACATATTGATCTTCATTCAGTCCATCATAAGAGGGATCCAGAACACTTTCATTGTCGCTAGTACCTTCTGGTAAGTTAGCGAGCTCAAGTGTTTGAATCTCAGCAAGTGTCAATCTGCTATGATCCTTTCTACGAACAACAACCTCATCACGTAGATCAATCCAGATGTCTTCTATGCTTGGTCTGTGCAGGTGCAGAGTTCCATATGCCCTGAGGACTCCTCGAATGTCAAACCCATCTCGGGGCTTCATGTGCTTCTTCAACTTATCCTGAAGCTCATGGACAACATTCTTAGCTTTCACCACTGTCGAACAAGTATACCTTCCAATAGAAATTGGGAAGGATACAACGGCTTTATGTTTACTTTGTTGGAACTTGTGAAAATCCAACAATTGCCTAACCAATTCCATCAAGATCAGTTTGTCCCCTGGATATCGGGGCAGACGGAAAGGATCCCCTGGGTACATGACTACCCGTAGATATGTGAACTTCTTAAATTGCAAGAAGACACAACCCCACTTTGAAACCTCAGCCCATGCTTCATCAGATACTCTTGTTTTCCTCAGTTCAGGATTTAACCTGCAGATGTTTTCATAAAAGAAGGCATCATTCACCCTTCTGAATTGGTCTTGAGACCCTTTTCTTGTCAGCTGAGGAAAATACTGATAAACATGGTCCACCATCCTGTTTCCCTTGGTATCCAACCCGGGATAGTTCCTCATACCGGCCGCTGCATAGGTGACATATGAGGACATATAAAACTTTCCCGTAGACAAGACTGTTGTCATTTGGGAATCTATCTCATTACTAATGAGAGTGCCCCAATCAATTCCTTGTTGATTCTTCTTAATGGTGATCATGAATTGATACATCCACCCTTGGAAAACATTTGATTCGGGTAAACCAAAAACCCGACTCAACAAAGTGATGATGTCATTGATTTCCTGAATGAAATCACTTCTGGGGACAAGTCTTGGGAATCTGAAATAGCCGGTTTGGCTTTGATCAGGAACTTCTTATTTACATGCTTGATACAATCTTCCTGATCATTATCCCAAGCTTTCTGAGCTGACTTGATATCTAACTCTCCATATTCTTCAAAATTGGGCAGCTTGAGGAGGTCATCAAGTAACCTCCATCCAACTTGATCACAACTTCTCCCACCTGGTTTCTCACAGAACGAGAAGCAGAGTCATAACTCGAAGCGCAGGCTAAGATGAATTCAGGGCACTGAGCGGACATAGGGAAACCCACTGCAAGAGGTAAACCACTATCAGCTATCGATTTCATCCATGGAGTTTGGGAGGAGCTCTTTACCCTACTCCAGAAATCCTCCATATCTATATTTCCGAGCTCTGTATCTCGGATGTCATAATTGCAATCGATATAGGATGGAGACTCCACCTTTCTGAATTTGTATTTCATCCTTCCTGACTTTTCAGTCTTTTCTTGCGATGGACCAGGGTCCGACATGAGGATTTCGAAGGAGGAGAGTTTGGAGATCAGGAGATGTTGCACACTGTGAAAACCCCGACCTACTGAAGATGCTCGGAAGGGTGGAAAGGCCCGACACACTGAGGAGGATGTCGGGGAGTCCAGAAAACCCGACACTTTGAGGATGTCGGAGACTTGAGAAAACCCGGCACTTTGAAGATGTCGGAGATTTTGGAAAACCCGACACTTTGAAGATGTCGAGAGATTTTGAAAACCCGGCACTTTGAAGATGTCGGAGATTTTGGAAAGCCCGGCACTTTGAAGATGTCGGAGATTTTGGAAAGCCCACATCAAATTTTACGATATCTTGCGGGTTTTGATCTTTGCCACACACCTGCGAAACCGAAACCGAGAAAAGGGAATAGGGTTTTTGTTGATTTTAAAACATGCAAGTTCTTTCTTCATCATTTATATCCCAAACATATTTTAATTACAACAACATTCCAGGAAATAACACAAAGTGATAATTCCAAAGAGATGAACCCTAAAACATAAACCCGGTTTAGAAAACAACCCCAAAAGGAAAAAGATAAAAACCCCACAAACCTGGTAAGAAAATGGGAAGAATTCCATACATAATTAATTCACAAAAACCAAGAACAAAGAATGAAGAGAAAAATACCTTCAACCAGGGCAAGGAAAGATCAAAAATGATTAACGCAATCGGGCACAGGCTGAGTTTCGGTTTCGAGGTTGGAGAAGCATGCGCGAAAAATCCACGAGGTAAAAATACGTCCGGTAAAAATGACGTGGAAATCCACATATATATATGAAAATTTGCAATTAATACACTTGGTGGCACGTGCCAACCACCCGACAACTCGGCATTAATGCCATGTCAGCATGCTCGGGAGATCCGAAAACCCGACACAAAGGTGTTTAGAGCAATTCGGGTTTTGGGTTGCGGAAACAATCGACATGAAGCATGATGCTTAGATGCTTCAAAGTTCCGAAAACCCGACATGAAGGACTTAGGCAATTCGGGTTTCGGGTTGCGGGAAACAATCGACATAAAGCATGATGCTTAGATGAAGGCATGCTCCGATGTTCGGAAGGTCCGCAAACCCGACTCACCTTACTCGATGCGGGTTTTGGGTTTCGGGAACACAAGACATGAAACATCTAAAACACATGTTGTCCTGTTTGTGAAACCCGAAAACCCGATTATCTCTCATAAAGGCAATTTTGCAAAACCAGCTTAAAAATTTCGTAGGGTTATCTGATAGTTTTGGCGTAAACTCAAAAATTGAGATAACAGCTGGCTCCAGTTGGGGACTTTCTTTGTGATATCAAAGGAAGAGAACTCAGAATCTCTGGTTTTATCCATTGGGCTACGGAGTCAGAAAAGAAGAAAACCGAAAAACAAAACAAACAAACAAAGAAGACTAAAAGCAAACACACGACATAAAATAAAGTATATACAATGCAAGAGAGCGTCTTGCATTAATGATGGAACAACTTCAGATGTTGACCACTGAAAGGAAAGGGAGTAATTCTCCATCAAGGTATGATAGATGGAAACTATTTTCACCACTCAGCTGATGAATCTTAAAAGGTCCTTTCCACAAGGAGTCAAACTTTCCGTGCATTCCTTTCTGCTCCCTTCTTTTATCCCAAAGCAACACCAGGTCTCCAATTTGGAAATGACGTTGCCTTGACTTCTTGTCAAAAAAATTTCTTTACTTTGCTCTGATGGTCTGCAATGCGATCAACCACTTTGCTTCATTCCTCTTCTAGCCTGGCTAGGTACATAACCCTCTTCTCAATAGAATTTTGAAAAGTCACATCTTCGACTGCTTTTGCTAACTGTAAGGCTGGCAATTCTATTGAGATAGGAATCTCAGCATCAATCCCATACAGCACTTGGAAAGGAGACATTCCTATAGCTCACTTTGGGGTAATCCGATCAGCCCACAACACGTCATCTGATGCTTTGTGCCATGTCCTCTGGTTTTCATCTACTAGCTTCCTAATTATAGTGACCAGGTTTTTGTTGCTGGACTCAGCTTGCCCATTGCCTTGGGGATAATAATCAGATGAGTGAGCCAAAGTGATGCCAAATCCATAGCAAAATTCTGTCATCTCATGCGACGAGAAATTAGAGGCATTATCAGCTACAATCTTGTGAGGCACACCGAATCTGACAATTATATTTTCTTTAAGGAACTTGCACACAGCTTCAGAGGTTGCTTGCTTGATTGGTGCGGCTTCCACCCACTTGGTAAAATAGTCTATATAGCGATCGGCACGTAATTATATATATGCAGCACTTTGAGGCGAGGATTCAATGTTCCAATGAAGTCAATTCCCCACTGGCGAAAAGGTTCTTCGATCACTACGGGCTTCAGGGGAAGAGCTGCTAACTTGGGACGACCAACGAAATGTTGACAAGCTTCACACTTGGACACCCACTCTGCTGAATCCCGAAAGAGAGTAGGCCAATAGTACCTAGCCCATAGGATCTTATAAGCTATTACAGAGGATGAAAAATGTCCTCCGCATGCTAGGCTATGGAAGGACTCTAACAACTTTAACTGTTGTGATTTATCAACACAACGCAGGAAAACACCATCAATACCTTTCTTGTATATTCCGTTATCCCACAAGAGGTATCTTGCAGATCTCAACTTGACTGTCCTCTTCTCCTTTTGGCTTAAATGCGGGGGCATTCACCATAAGTTAGAAAGAAAGCAATATCCATGTACCATTCATCAGTTGTACTCACGAAAAGCACCATGGGCAACTCTGAAGAAGTATCTTGAGTCTTTTCACATTCTGCTTCAGCATGATTTTCTGCAATCAATTGGCATAGGCCCCTTCCTCGTACTAATTTGGTAGGTCTGATGTCCAAGTCGTACTCCTGAACTTTAGCTATCCAGGTACCTCGTTGACTCCCCAGCTCTTGTTGAGTCAAAATGGATTTAACGGCAGTGTCGGGAACGAGAACGAGGGTATGGGAATTCAGCACATAGTACCTGAAATGTTTCACCACTCGTACCACTGCATAAGCATGCTTTTCAATTTGTGACATCTTTAATTCATGTTCCTTCAATGGGCAGCTCATAAACGCGATGGGAGCTTGATGCCCTCCCCGTTCTCTGCATCAAGATGGTGACCTTTGTGTGAGCGAGGCGTAGCTATACATGATGAAATCTTTTTTGAAGTCCGGACATACTAGGATAGGAGCGCAAGCAACTGCCCTTTTGATTTCATCGAACATGCAAGCTTCCCTTCAGTACTCCATCGAAATGGAATTTTTCCTTTCATCATCCCAAGGATATCCTTAGTTTTATCAGCAAAATCAGGTACGAACCTTCTTAGGAAATTAACCTTCCCGAAGAATGAATGGACCCCAGTTTTACTTGTGGGTAGGGAAAGGCTTTGAATGGCTTTTACTCTCTCTGGGTCAATTTTGGTTCCTTCTTTAGTCACGATATGACCCAGCAGCTTTCCTTCGGTCACTCCAAACATGGACTTCTTGGGATTTAATGAAATCCCGTGATGCCTGCATCTCAAAAGTACTTGCTCTAAATGATCATAATGATCACTCCATTTTTTAGAGAAAATGGTCAAATCATCTAAATATACCACTATGACTTTGCCCATCAGGTCTCTGAATGCCAAGTCCATAGCTCTCTGAAAGGTGGCTCCGGCGTTGATCAAGCCGAAAGGCATCCTCCTGTAAGCAAAGGTACCCCATGGGGTTGTGAAGGCCGTCTTGTGTTGATCCTCCGTAGTTACCTCAACTTGATTATATCCTGAAAATCCATCGAGCATGGATAGCATTTACGATCCGATGTGATTTGTAATACCTGATCCATGATAGGCAAGGGATAGTTGTCCTTTAGCGAAGACTGATTCAGGTTCCGGAAGTCAACACAAATTCAGATTTCACCATTCTTCTTCCTGACAAGAATGATGTTAGCAATCCAGGTGGAGTGATGGATTGGAAAAATAATTCTAGCATCTAACATCTTCTGAATTTCCACAAGGATAGTTCCTGAGATCTTGGGATTGTAATGTCTTTGCTTTTGTCTGTATGGTTTCACATCAGGCTTCAAAGGGATACTGTGTTGTACGTCTTTGGGCTTGAAGGATTTTAAATCTGCATAAGACCAGGCTAACACATCCATGTATCTCTTCAGAAGTGAAGTGAATCTTGCTTTCTCTTCAGGGGAACAACATTTCCCAATATTCACCATCCGAGGTTGATCAGACGAACCTAGATTGATTTGATCTACTTCCGAGGAAGAAGCTCCTTCAACTTGTCTCTTGTTTTGAATAAAATGATCATGCTTGTCAAACAAACCCTCCAGAGAAACCAAACCTTTTGGTATCTTGTTGCCTTTAAGCTGGATAAACTCACCATCAACCTCTTGATATGGATCTGAGATAGTTTCACGGAAAGCTGATTCCGAACCTTCAAAGTACAACTCACTGAAATTGTCAGCCTTTTCTAGAAAAGCCAACACCTGTTGATCATCATTGAACACTTGCCAGTGAGTCGCATTATCTGGGATACTGGGATGGTACACAATCTCGATAGAGTACGTATCTTGTTTGAACTGAGGATGAGGAAGAAGGAGGGATGCAGACACGGCCAAAGAATCAGCCTTGTCATTATAATCTCTCAAAACTGCCTTAATAGAGAATGCATCAAAGCATTCTATACTATCCCAAACTTTGTTCCTGTAATGTCTCAAGCGATCATTTTTTACCTGATAGATTCCCTTGACCTGGTTGACAATCAGCTCCGCATCCCCCTGAACCTTGAGATTTGAATTCCCTTACATATCAGGCCATTTCTAATCCTAGTAACAGAGCTTCATATTCAGCCGTGTTATTAGTATTATCAAACTGCAACTTGTAAGCTGATGGGAAAATTTCAGAATTAGGAGATATAAGAACTACACCAGCACCTGATCCGGTGATTGAGCAACTACCATCAAATTCGAGGGTCCAAATAGCATTAGGATCTTCTTCCTTGACATCTACAGTGGGTATCTCTGAAGTCATGAAATAATTTCCGAAGCTAGCATCTTCGAAAAGAATTTGAGCTTTAGGATCATCTGATTTAGTTACCAAATACCTCGCCTGAGGTTCGGGGTGAAGAACATGATGAACCCCATTGACTGGGATCTTGGCTTTGGTCCAATCCATATTAATCTCTCCTCCGACGTCTTTACAAAAACCTCTACCCAAGAGGATACCGTAAGCTGCAGGGATGTCAGCAACTAGAATGGTCATTTTCACTCTCTTTTCCGGGAAAGCAACGAATGCGAACTGTGCATCTTTGATTTGACCAATCAAAGGAACTTGTTTGGTTTCCATAGAATAACACCATCCATATGACTTAGTCAAAGTAAGCCCAAGGGCATGGGCTACTTTTGTGGGCATAACATTGTCGGAGGCCCCTGAGTCGATGATGCAATTGTTGAGTTTAAACCCATTTATAAGTAAAGACAAATAAAATGGTTCAATCTTTCCCGAAGAAGAAGCAGAGGTCAGATTGTTCTGAGGTGGGGATTGAGTAGGATTTGGAAGGAGACCTTTTGAAGGTGGTGGAACAACCACTTTACTTCTGATGAATTTGGCAAGTTTTTCAAACTGTTCAGGATTTGACTGAAGGTATTCTGCTTCTGACATTTGGATTTTGGTTCTTTTTGCATGATCGATAATGTCAAAAGTAGTATAAGAAGGGGTGATGGTAGGCTCAGTTCTAATCACATGAGCTTGAGCTGAGGCACTGATCTTAGGAGAAAGAGAATAAGGAGAAGTTGCCTTTTTGGTGACTTCTCTTTCAGTTTGTGCTGAAATAGGAGTACCTCTCTTAACTATGGCTATGGGAGGTTCCTTATTCTTCTCCTTAGTGTTTTCAAGAGGTTTTCTTGGATTCTGAGATTGGGATCGAGTGAAGACAGCAAATGACTGACCATCTGGCACACATTCATCTTCATCGTATTCCAAATACCCAATGCTGGAGTCACCAGCCGAATCGTCATAAGACTCATCGGCATATCCTGAAGCTTCAAAAGCCTCGGAGAATCTTGTTCTTCTGGTTCTTCCTCTTCTTCAACTATTTCTACTGCCACATTAATAGGAGGAGCTTCAATTGCTAGCCTCGGTTGAGCAGGAGTTAATCGCGGCCTATCCCTTGCAGGCGCGCCATTGTTGTTATTGAAATTCCGTCTAGGGATATCCCGATACGGAACATTGCTCACCTGCTGAGACATTTGATTTTTTAAAGCGATCAAATCATTAGCCATTTTTTGAAACATAGGATCAGTATTACCTTGGGAAGAACCTTGATTTTTAGCCTTTGGTACATCTTTCCTAATCCTTCCGGCCAAAATGAGATCATCCTCTATTTCATAGTTTGTTGGTGACGACCACCAAATCTGGGATAACCGACCTTCTTAATAAAAAGCTCACATCGGGAGGCTGAGCATTAATGAAGAAGCATTTCTGATTTTCTGGAGTTGGTACAGCTATTTCCGGAATCTTTCGGATCAGCTTATTAAACTTTGCCACAAAGTCCCGCATGGGTTCATGTGATTCCTTCTTCATATGAGTAAGTTGAGCTAACAAGGCATGAGAATCTTTGGCTGGTTTGAAACGTGCTTCGAACTTGGTCCTCATGGTAGCCCAGTTTGTGATGCATGCATTCGGAAGGTGATAAAACCATTCAGCTGCTGCACCATGCAACGTTTCAACAAAGAGTCGAAGAGACATCTTCGTGAGCTACTCCAGGACACCACATGCTACTGAAAAAGATGCAACGTGTTCATCGGGATGCTGCTTCCCATCCCCATTAAACTTGGGAATGTTTTTACGTGATCCATGTGGTAACTCATGCAATGGTGGAGTTAAAGAAAGAGGACCAATAACTGCGCCCCAAGGCACAGGTTGTACTGCCATCCTTCTGAAAAGAGTGCGTATAGGGATCTGAGTATCAGACAAGAGTAGTGCATGACAAGTTGCAGACGCTTCCCATTCCACGGGGATCCGGTTTCTCCGAATAGGCGAAGAACTTCTGGTTCGGTTAGAAACAATGTGTTGGGGGACAGGCTGAAATTGTGCTGTTGTAGCAACTCAAAGAGTGGGTCAATTTCACCTTGGGCTCGGCGGGACCGAGTGAAGATCTTCTGGCCAGCTTGAACTGGGAAAGAGACCTTGTTAAAAATAAGGCAAATACGGAGTCACCAGACACCAAGAGGATAAGCTTTATACTATAAATCCGTATTCCCCAGTGGAGTCACCAAAAACTGTTGGTTGGATATTTTGTCAATCCAAAATATGAGGTTCAACCACAGTATATGGGATTAAATCCCTCCTCAAAGACAGGTGAGGCTGCCTGCTTATTACTAATCTAAAACACAGCAAAAAAAATATATACAGTATTCACACTAATCTAACCATTGGGGTTGGGATAAAATCCCGAAATCCACATCCACACGATTCAAAGGTATTGCTTTCGTAAATGAACTGGGTCGGAAACTATTACAATGAAAGAAGAACAATGGAAAGGAAATGAGAGAAACGTATTTTCTTTCGAGTAAACACAGAGCACGAAATAATCATACGGGCTTTAGATCATAAATATAATGTCTGAAATGATTAGAAACACTAAGGTGCTAAACAAAGAATAGCTTAAGATTATGGACGTAAGAACAATGTCTTAAGAAAGATATATCCCACAACACAAAGTTTGCAAAATAATATCAACTCCTATTCTTCACAATGATTAAAAGAAAACACAAAGTTTTTCTTCTTTCCAATAGCTCCCAATATTTCAAAAATCTCGACCCTTTGGAATGCATAAGCATCCCTTATTTATAATAAAAGGAATCGAGAGAAAATAGGATAAATCCTAGAAAATAGTGTTCTTTAAAAAGAGTTCTATTTTGCTTGACTCTCATGCAGGAGACCAAGTCAAAATATGATTCAAAAATGTGACGAAACAGAAATGAAAAAGACATGTCAATTTCAAGATTGAAATGACATGAAACATCAAGACTTAATCTGAATCATCATCTTTCGCTCCTTCATCTTTCTCTTCCTCCAGCTGAGCTGTTTTGTTCGAAATTCTTGGAACTTTTGAATTATGCCTTGCATTTCATTTTCATCAGGTGCAGTGGAATGATCATTCAAAATTTCACAGGTTTCATGGGTATCACTAGCACTGCCGGGAAGCTTTTTCAATCTTTTGCTGAGCTTTCTCAAGGCCTCCAAAGAATGTTCAATTCTTACAAACCGATCAATGATCTCAATACCAAATCCGTGCGTTGGTTCATGCTGAACAGACTCTTGGACTTGTTTGAAAAGATCATCTGCTGATAGGATACCTGAGTTTCCAACTGACACCTTTGGACAAATCTTCAGCAACTCTTCTTCCAGATCACTTTTTCCATCAATCAATTTATCCCTTGATTCTCTCAACTTACCGCAGGCTTCGTTGAGAATCTTTACTCTGAACCTGATGGCTTTGGTCAGCTGGAAATGCTTATCCGTATGTGGGATGATGCCTTCTTCTACCAAGAGATGTGATGGTATTTGCTTTAATACCTGGAGAGCTTCAAAAGTCAAATCAAGATGTCCAATTTCTTGAGAGAAATCATCGTCCATCTTCTCTCCATCACTCTGAATGTCCCCAAAGATTGATAGACTTTCACAACGTCTTGAATCACTTCCTTCCCCTGTTGGAGCAGCCTTTGGATCCATTCATCGACCACCCTTCCTTTTTTATTAATCTTCTCAATCGTAGGCACTGATGAGAAATCGAATCCGACAGGGACAGAAGAAGATGGTATGGATTCGAGGGGTTTTGAGAGCTTAAGCAAAACCTCGGTCAACTGCTCCACTTTTCCTTTAAGCTCATCTCTGTTGTCTTTTGTTTCTTTCAACTTCTGGCACAGCACATTTGTAGCATCCGTGCATCTTGTTGTGCCCCTTCTACTGTCACTTTTCCTAGAGCCACCCTGGTTATCTGATAATCAGAGGCTGTTACGTCCTCTTTAGTTTTGTCAGTCGCGGGAGTGGCGATCTCTGCGAACTTATGCCCTGAAGCGTCCACCAAAACCCTTGAAACTGTTTTGGGTTTCTTGGCCGATTTAGCAGTAGGAGCCTTGAGTGAGCTAAAATCAAAGGCCGGTATGGGTACAATCACCTTCCTCTTCCTCGGAGTTTTCTCGAGTAGCCATTGCGGCGTATCAGAGGGAGTTGCCACTGTTGTAGAAGCTGGTATCATACTCTCAAGGGGAGAAGGTTCTACTAGTGGAGGGGGAATAGTTACCAATGTGGTAGTAGATTCAATAAAAAGAGGCACAGGAGGGGGCGTGTTGGTGATTACTTGGGTCCCAGCGAGAGGGGGTGAGAGTCGGAGAAAATACTAGCCATGATTGAAGAAGTTGATGGAGAATGAGGAGGTAGGAGTGGTTGTGAGGGGAGGCGCGAGATTTCGAGACTCCAAAGCTTTGGGATGCACGAGAGATAAGGTCTCTTCAGTTGGGCAATCAACAAATGATGAAACCAGAGGCTGGCTTCCTTCTCCTTCCAAAGTAATTTCTCCTATTTATGGTGGTGTTGGTGATTCTGGCACATCCACCATTTCAATTGGAGAAATAATTGAAGAGATTTCTCTTTCTTTTCTCTTTTTGACAAACTTGACCTTTATAGGCCCCTTAGAAGATTTTTTGTCCTTTCCCTTTTTGGAGGGCCCCGCCTCTGAAGCAGCCAACTTTGAAAACTTATCATCTTTAAAACTCATTCCCCAAGAGGAGAGCCATGCTTTGGTGCGTGCAAGAATCAGAGCTGATCTATACTCTGTATGGAGGCTTTTCAGCGATTGATTGACCAATCAATAGGTGGGAAAACATATTGATCTTCATTCAATCCATCATAAGAGGGATCCAGAACACTTTCATTGTCACTAGTACCTTCTGGTAAGTTAGCGAGCTCAAGTGTTTGAATCTCAGCAAGTGTCGATCTGCTATGATCCTTTCTGACGAACAACACCTCATCACGTAGATCAATCCAGATGTCTTCTATGCTTGAGTACGTGCGGGTGCGAGTTCCATACCCACGAGGACTCCTCGAATGTCAAACCCGTCTCGGGGCTTCATGTGCTTCTTGAACTTATCCTGAAGCTCATGGACAACATTCTTAGCTTTCACCACTTTGTCGAACAAGTATACCTTCCATAGAAATTGGGAAGGATACAGGCTGACTTTATGTTTACTTTGTTGGAACTTGTGGAAATCCAACAATTGCCTAACCAATTCCATCAAGATCAGTTTGTCCCCTGGATATCGGGGCAGACGGAAAGGATCCCCTAGGTACATGACTACCCGTAGATATGTGAACTTCTTAAATTGCAAGAAGACACAACCCCACTTTGAAACCTCAGCCCATGCTTCATCAGATACTCTTGTTTTCCTCAGTTCAGGATTTAACCTGCAGATGTTTTCATAAAAGAAGGCGTCATTCACCCTTCTGAATTGGTCTTGAGACCCTTTCCTTGTCAGCTGAGGAAAATATTGATAAACATGGTCCACCATCCTGTTTCCCTTGGTATCCAACCCGGGATAGTTCCTCATCTGCCGGCCATTTGCATGCATAGGTGACATATGAGGACATATAAAACTTTCCCGTAGACAAGACTGTTGTCATTTGGGAATCTATCTCATTACTAATGAGAGTGCCCCAATCAATTCCTTGTTGATTCTTCTTAATGGTGATCATGAATTGATACATCCACCCTTGGAAAACATTTGATTCGGGTAAACCAAAAACCCGACTCAACAGAGTGATGATGTCATTGATTTCCTGAATGAAATCACTTCTGGGGACAAGTCTTGGGAATCTGGAAACAGCCGGTTTGGCTTTGATCAGGAACTTCTTATTTACATGCTTGATACAATCTTCCTGATCATTATCCCAAGCTTTCTGAGCTGACTTGATATCTAACTCTCCATATTCTTCAAAATTGGGCAGCTTGAGGAGGTCATCAAAGTAACCTCCATCCAACTTGATCACAACTTCTCCCTTGGTTTCTCACAGAATGAGAAGTAGAGTCATAACTCGAAGCGCAGGCTAAGATGAATTCGGGGCCTTTGGCGGACATAGGAAACCCTGCTGCAAGAGGTAAACCACTATCGGCTATCGATTTCATCCATGGAGTTTGGGAGGAGCTCTTTACCCTACTCCAGAAATCCTCCATATCTATATTTCTGAGCTCTGTATCTCGGATGTCATAATTGCAATCGATATAGGATGGAGACTCCACCTTTCTGAATTTGTATTTCATCCTTCCTGACTTTTCAGTCTTTTCTTGCGATGGACCAGGGTCCGACATGAGGGATTTCGAAGGAGGAGAGTTTGGAGATCAGGAGATGTTGCACACTGTGAAAACCCGACCTCTCTGAAGAGATGCTCGGAAGGGTGGAAAGGCCCGACACACTGAGGAGGATGTCGGGAGTCCAAAAAACCCGACACACTGAGGATGTCGGAGACTTGAGAAAACCTGGCACTTTGAAGATGTCGGAGATTTTGGAAAACCCGGCACTTTGAAGATGTCAGAGATTTTGGAAAACCCGGCACTTTGAAGATGTCGGAGATTTTGGAAAGCCCGACACGTCAAATTTTCTGATATACTGCGGGTTTTTGATACTGCACAGCACCCTGCGAAACCCGAGAAGAGGGAATAGGGTTTTTGTTGATTTTAAAACATGCAAGTTCTTTCTTCATCATTTATATCCAAACATATTTTAATTACAACAACATTCGGAAATAACACAAAGTGATAATTCCAAAGAGATGAACCCTAAAACATAAACCCGGTTTAGAAAACAACCCCAAAAGGAAAAAGATAAAAACCCCACAAACCTGGTAAGAAAATGGGAAGAATTCCATACATAATTAATTCACAAAAACCAAGAACAAAGAATGAAGAGAAAAATACCTTCAACCAGGGCAAGGAAAGATCAAAAATGATTAACGCAATCGGGCACAGGCGAGTTTGAGTTTCGGGTTTCGAGGTTGAAGAAGCATGCGCGAAAATCCACGAGGTAAAAATACGTCTGGTAAAAATGACGTGGAAATCCACATATATATATGAAAATTTGCAATTAATACACTTCAGCTGGCACGTGCCAACCCACCCGACAACTCGGCATTAATGCCATGTCAGCATGCTCGGGAGATCCAAAACCCGACACAAAGGTGTTTAGAGCAATTCGGGTTTCGGGTTGCGGGAAACAATCGACATGAAGCATGATGCTTAGATGCTTCAAAGTTCTGAAAACCCGACATGAAGGACTTAGGCAATTCGGGTTTCGGGTTGCGGAAACAATCGACATAAAGCATGATGCTTAGACGAAGGCATGCTCCGATGTTCGGAGGTCCAAACCCGACTCGCCTTACTCGATGCGGGTTTCGGGTTTTGGGGAACACCAGACATGAAACATCTAAAACACATGTTGTCTTTAAAATTTCGTAGGTGTAAACCGAAAACCCGATTATCTCTCATAAAGTATGATCCTAACTTATATTGATAAGTTGAATCTATAATGTTGAAAAGGAAAGTGATTTATTTAAAGCATGAACCAATAAATGGTAAAGAGAGAAGATAATAGGAATATGATAAGGAATTTAATGATAAGGAAATCATTAAATCAATCTAATGAATTATACAATATGTGTACTATTAGACAAGCTTAATAAAGAAGACTTGATGAAGTTCTTCTTAAATTAGATTGAATTATAAGGCTAAATGAACAAATGGTTAATTAATAATGAGTTCATTAACATGAATGCAAAATTGATCTGCATACCCACAATTGGTGTAAGGGTGCATTATGATTCCTTTCTTAAAGGAATTATCATTCAAACTTAGTTGACCCCTTAGATATGTGTGTAATGTAAATTAAATTAATTAACAAGCTGAAAGTTAATTAAACAAATGCCTCATTAAGTATGACAGTTACGTTAAAGGTACTTAGTGGGTTGTTGCAATATAGTTTCTATTGCACAGTACCCACTTAATGATGAAATTCATTAGGTGGATACTGTGAAGCAGCCACTATGCCTCAATATCCCACTCAAATCCTCTAACTCAACTGTCATAAGTGGAATTTTAGTTCATTGTTTTACTCTAAACTAAGATAGGCATATAGTCGAGTGTATTCATCAACTTATGTTGACCTAGGGTGAATAAACACACCTGAATTAACGTAATTTGATTTGAGTATGTCTACTTATCCTTAGTCACCACAAGTAGACTACAACACTAGTGTATGTGAGTTGTCCCTATTTAGTGTGAAAAATTTGACTCAGAATTGGTTGATGAAGTCAAGGAAGACTAATATAGATAACAGTTAAAGTGGGGTGAAATACATATTCCTTTTGATGAGTATGCTGTCTAGGAATGTAAACATGGTAAACATGTTTAAAAATTTGGCCAAAGTATTGCAAATTGTTGGTTGTGTTGTCTTATGTCACCTGGTCTAAGGTTGTGAGATTTTAGATGAGTATTAGTAATAGATACTCTAATAGGTTTTCTTATACAACAACAATTGAATCACCCATAAAGGGTAAAGGAACCAAAGTATACTTCATATACATAAGAACACATTTTTTAATAGGGGTAAATAGTTTAGAAGGTACTATACCCAAGAACAAGTTAAACATGAGAGATCAGGTTTAATACCAAGTCATGAAATGAGAGATCAGTATAACATTGAGTCATTACAATTGCATATGGTTTTCTGTTATGTGATGGATTAGCAAAGGAATGTGTGTTCTAAATTATGTGAATTTAGAACAGAGAACATTATGTAAAAAAATCCCCTTTTTATAATTCATACATGAGGATGTTACATGATGGGTTCTTTACAAACCTATGAATATAGGATGAGTAAATCAGCCACCTCCTCCAATACAAATGTTATAGGCTAGGGGAGAGGAGTATAAAATAGAGGAAGAGGAATATTTAACAACCAACAAGAAGGTGGAAGTCACAACCACTATCAAGAGCCACATGTAAGAGGAAGAGGAAGAGGAAAGAGTAGTAACACTTCTAGACGTGGTTCTTCACAAAGGCATGATAAATCTAATGTGCAATGTTGTTACTATAAATTTTTTGGGAATTATGCAAGTGAATGGAAAAGAAATAATATGATTTGAGAAATCATAATCATAATTCAATCTTCTCAAATGCAAAATAATTTGAACCAAAGAAGAAGGAAATGGGTGGATCCTTCCTTTTAACTTATAATGTAGCTAAGAAAGGAAACAAACAAGTATGGTATTTGGATAGTTCTTGTAGTAACCACATGTGTGGAAACAAAGAAATGTTCAATAATATAGATGAAGTAATCAAATCTGAAGTGAATATGGGAACATACAATAAGGTTCTTGTGATGGGTAAAGGCATAATATCCATTCTCACCAAGAAAGGAGACAAGAAGCATATACATAATGTTTTCTTTGTTCCAAGATTGAAGTATAATCTTCTCAATATTGGGAAGCTTGTCCAAAATGGATATAAGGTGAAGTTTGAGAATGGATAATGTGTTTTATATGATAAATGTGGAAGCATCAAGCTTATTGTAGTTATGTGGATGACACAAAAATGAATGTTTTCCTTGAGGATGGAAAGTGTAGTAGACGCTTGAAAACATTCAAAATACTAGCCATTGATGAATCCACTCTATGCAATCTCGTATGGCACTTGAGTTTTGGTGGATTGAATGTTCTTTATTAAAATAAAATTGTTAAAGGATTGCCTCATATTGAAAAAATGAATAAGTTTTGTAAGGCATGCATTTTGGGGCAGCAACATAGAAATGATTTTCCATTAGGTAAATCATGGAGAGAAAGCTCACCTCTTGAGCTTATACATTCAGATTTTTTGGTCGCATGAAGACTCCCTCCATGTCTAAAATTTTATATTTCATTACTTTTATTGATGACTTCAGTAGAAGGACATGGGTTTATTTTCTAAAAATAAATCAAAATCATTTGATGTATTCAAATAGTTCAAGGCCATGGTTGAGAAGCATAATGGCCATTATATAAAAACATTAAGAACAGATAGAACGAGAGAGTATATATAAAATGAGTTTCTAAACTTCAGTAAAGAGAGTGATATCAAGAATTAGTTCATACGGTAGGTATAAACCTCATCGAATGATGTAGCAGAGAGAGAAGAATAGAACCATACATGAAATGGAAAGGATCATGTTGAAAGAAAGAGGATTTTCCAATGAATTATGGGCGAAGAAGTTGGGAAAAAGTATATATGTTGAATATATTTCCTACAAAGAGTGTGAGGAATAAAATTCTTCAAGAAGCATGGAGGGAAGAAATTCAAGTGTTAACACTTGATAGTTTTTGGATGTGTGACATATGTATATGTGCCAAAGAAAAGAAGATCAAAATGGGATAATAAAGGAGAGAATTTCAATTTTATTGGATATAGTGAGAAATCTAAAGCTTACATATTGTATAATCTAGTTAAAATGAGCTGATAATTAGTAGAGATGTTCAATTCATTGAGGAAACATCTTGAGAAGATGCACAAGTAGTGGAGAAGTAAAAAAATGTAAACAAACCTATCATTGTGCTGAACCAACAAAAGGAAGAGAAAACAATGTACCAAGTTAGACATCCATTTCGCAAAGGGGAGAATTTTCAAATGGTAACAGCCAAAAAGAATGCAAGAAGCAAAAAATGAGGCATCTTCATCATCATTAGACTCATTTCAACAACAAGGAAGAATGAGGAATGTATAAGAGATTTATGACCAGTTAAGGTATGAAGAAAATGAATATGAAATGATTAATTTTGTTTTATTTTTAGTAGTTGATCCAATTTATTTTGAAAAATCAATTAAAGAAAAGAAATGGTTTGAAGCAATGGATGAATAAATGCATGCAATAGAAAAGAACCAGACATGGGAGCTAGTATATATTCTTGAAGGAAAGGAATTCATTAGATTCAAGTGGGTTTATTAAACCAAAACTACTTACGAAGGAAAAATTTAAATACATAAGGAAATATTAGTTTTCAAAGAAAAATTCTAGATGTGATTAATATTACAATGAGACAATTTCTCCAAAGAGAAAGGATAGAAAATGTGAGAAAAATTATTTCCATAGTTTTTCATCACAAATATAAAGTCCATCAAATTGATGTAAAGTTTTTTTATGAATGGATTGCTAGAAGAAGAAGTGTATGTGGGCCAACCACTTGGTTATGAAATCCAGTCCTTGAAGGAAAGGTATAAAAACTGGAAAGATATTTATATGGTTTGAAAAAAGCACCAAGATCTTAGTATAGTAGAATTGATTCCTATCTAATTAGTAACGGATTTAACAAAAGTAGCAAGTGAGCCCACACTCTACATCAAAGAAAACAATGGTGAGATTTTAATTGTTGTTTTGTATGTAGATGGTCTGATTTTACTAGAAATGAAAGTAAGGTAATTGATGAATTTCAATCTGCCATGAAGAAATAATTTGAGATGATTGATTTGGGATTGTTGAAGTATTTTCTTGGCATTGAATTCAAGAAAACAAAGCATGGCATATTTTTCTCTCAAGAACAATATGCAAAGGAAATCTTGCAAAGATTCTGAATGTTGGACAACAAACCAACATCTACACCAACTAGATTAAGTCTAAAATTGACTAAAGAATAATGCAGCAAAAATGTGGATCCTACAAGGTATAAAAGCATGGTAGGAAGCTTAATGTATTTAAATGCTACAAGACCAGGCATAAATTCATGGAGACACCAAAAATTATCGTTGGAAAGCGTAAAAAATGAATACTAAGGTATGTAAATGGAACAAGAAATTATGGTATTTTATATGCTGATAATAATTATTTTCAATTAGTTGAATATATAGATAGTGATTGGGAAGGTAACTGGATGATAGAAAAAGCACATCCGGGTATGTGTTCAATGTTAGATGAGGAGACATTTCATGGCCTTCAAAGAAACAATCGAGAGTTTAATTTTCCACTTTGCAAGTAGAGTATATTGTAGCAAACTTAGCCACTTGTCAGATAATATGGTTGAAGAGAATCCTCTCAGATTTGTAAGAAAAGAAACAAGGAGGTTCTGTGATTTATTGTGACAATATGTCTTCAATTGCATTATCTAAAAATTCAGATTTTCATGGTAGAAGCAAACATATAGCAATCAAATATCACTTCATTCATGAATTGGTTGAGAAAGGAGAAATTGAGCTAAAATTTTATAGGTTAGAGCAATAGTCACTTGACATTTTCACCAAACCTCACTCAAAGGAAAGATTTCAGAATTTGAGAGAAAATTTGGGCATCATCGATGGACCGTCTAGCTCCATAGATTAATTTTTGTTTCACTCAAAATTAAGGAGGAGTGTCAAAATTTATCACGGGTAATATCCTTGACCCCAACACCATGTTTGAAATGGTTTTACCACCCTCCAACTACCTCACTCACCGCTGTGGATTAATTAATTTTTTGACTATTATTGCTTGGCCATTGAAATGTTTGAACCCCACAAACTTTATGCCACGTGCCTCAATTTTGTGAGGCCTTCTTTCTCTCTCCTCCCCATGGATTTCAAACTGTGGGATTAATTTTTTTGAATGATAATTTTGGGTTTGTGTCATTTTAAAGTGGCATGTTATTATATGCAGAGATTTATATTATATTGTGTTTAGTTTTTGTGGGGACCGCGTTTATATATATATATATATATATATATATATATATATTTATATAATATATAATATATTATATTTATATTTTGTCTAGCAAATGAGAAATTACATATTTTAATATTTATAGAAATGTTTTAATTTAAAAGGGAGATATAAATAGATATGAAAAAACATAAGAAAATGATGGCAAAAGAATATAAAAAAGAGCCACAACTTAAAGGAGAAAAATAGTGATGGAAAATAGATGTGCATCAACACATAGAAGAAAAGGGAAAATGTAGAGAGAAAAATAGAGAGAAAGTGCAACATAAAAAAAGAAATAGAGGATAAAATAGAAGGGGAATATTTTACAAATAGATGTGTGCAATGACAAAGGAAATTTTTCTAAGAAAAAGAAAAAAATATTTGGACACAAGAAGAGAAAAATAATTAAAAATAGAGCAATGAATCTGAGATTGTAAAATTTCTTGAATTAATATAATATATTTTTGTGTGTGTGTGTGTGTGTTTTTATTTGTTTTTTCAAGTTGTGTATTTCATATCGATTGCATTTGGCATTAATTTTTTCCAACACTACAATCACACCTCAATACCAACGATTTATATTATATTAAGAAGGTCAAAATACAAATTTTCATAGAAGAGAATCTCGTGCACGTAGGAATGAAAATTATTAATAATCTTGAAAGTATGAAGTGTTAGATAGATTTGATTTTTACGTTATACTATGACAAGACACACATAGACATCTTAAGGAAATATCTAGGAAGATTGTAATAAAAACACATAGTGAGTGCAAGGATTTACGAATATTTATTTGTATTCAATGACCATCTGCATGCCACAAACAAATGGAGAAATGATTTTCTCTTAAATATAATGCATTACAACATATTGAGAGTAGAAACAACCCCAGTAAAGATTCAAATGTATCAATTATGAGTTTTCACCTATGTCTCGCAAAGAATGGGCTCCTAAGAAAATCCATAAAACATTTGCAAATATTTTCCCCACTAACTCGATCCTTCTTATGCTAAAAAAATTACAAAATAAAACTCAATATTTCATTAGTTAGGGTAGTCAAATATCATGAAGATTACCCTCATAAAGATTAAACCATTTAACAACTTAAAACAAATCACTCTAAAACCAAATGTTTTGTAGTATACTGATTCACATAGAAAATTCTCTCAATTAATTCATATGGTAATTACTTATAAAATATATATATAATTATCAAGCCAAAATAAATGCAATTGTCAAGTTATCACACAAATTCACAATAAATGTCAATAAAATATCCTACTTGTTTTAATGACTTAATCTAGGGAAAATCGTAGTTGAGGAAAGGAAAATCTATATCGGGAGTAAGAAATGATTTAATCTCTCACTCAAGATGTTTTATCTAGGCCGGTGAAAATGTAAACCAAAAACCATACCCCATTGTAAGGTGATCAACATACCCTAATAAGGTGCTCAACATACCACATTGTTCTTAATAGGTTATACATATGACACACACCCTCATGGATTATACCTACATCAAACAACCTAAGGGTTTACACTGGACTACATGCTCTAGTTTTATACAAAACCCATGATCTTTGATCACATGCACAAACAAACCCTCTAGGAGTAGAAAATACTAATAACTAGGCTTGCATGGATTTTAAGCGAGTTTAGGGATCAATTTTGAAAAGAGAATTAACTAGTCTCATACAAAACTAAGTGACCACAATGATACATTGTGACATATCACTAACTAATATAGAATTTCAATTAGGTGTTATGATACTAAATAAAATTGACTAATTAACTAACCCCATACCAAGTTCAATATTTATAATTTTAATAGAAGAAATAATGCATCGTTAGTCTATAAAAATTTAAAAGGAATTAATGGAATTCATATAACCACTTTCATTTCACTTTGAAAATATTTATGAAGTACATATGGCTATATAAAACCATTTTATTTACCTACATTTCATATTCTCAAGTTACGTGCAAAACTACATTACTTTATGTAAATATAAAGTCTATCTAAAAGGACCAAGATTCCTTCCATCCTATGATACATTAATGTTGAGAATACTTACCCAATTTATCATCTAGTTTTGATTTCTATATCTAACATTTAAAAGTAATTTGTTATTAATACTCTATCATTCCATTACATTATGTACATTTAATAGGATTTTTATAGCTACTTATGTAGTGTTCAATTCTCTTTATCATCTATGAAGTGGTATTATGGTGATGAATAATTGTTTGTTTAAGTTCATTGAAATTTATACTAACAAGTATAACTACATTTATTTGAAACATAGGCCTTATATCGGGAGGAATGATTGGTAATAGACATAAAATCATACATTTTGGTTCTATATTTTCTTGGAAAAAATATTGATCTAATCTAACTTGTCTAACAAAAATATATTTTCTTCATTAAAGTTTTTGAAGTTATTACTCATTCAATTTTCCATTCATCTAATGATGATACTATAGGGGAAGCCTTGTGGAAAAATAGCTCGATGTCATCATCAAAAAATTAACTTAAACTAAATTCATCTTCTTTTTTAAAACCATGTCATTTTTTATTTTCCACTCAAGCACATGCAAAACATAATACCCCTTATGTTTTCCTATGGGAACACATATTGTGTATATAGGGTCCTTTATCTCATATTATTATGGCATGTGGCTGTGAACCACAATTTAGTGGGTTTGAATCCTTCCTCGCCCACAATAGTCCACTATAGAGAAACTAATAGTAAGTGTTATTGTATTAGTTATTAGGTTAGTGAAATTATGCTTTGAACACTCTCCAATTAGCAAGATGTTATGTTGCAACAATACATGAGAGAGTTGTAAAAAATGGCCAATCCTCCCTACATATAGGTATAGGAATACTATAGGGATAACAATTAGGAGTCCTAGATACTTATATATGATAAAGATTGATTCTATAACAAAATTGGAATAAAAAGTGGGAAGACAAATAGATATAGAGATGTTTGAATCCTTTATTTACATAAGTAATTAATAGTTGTACATACAATTTTTATTTTCTTTCAAAAGAAATAGAAAGGTAAATCAAAATAAATGTAATTAGAAATGACACATTCAGTAAGAAAAATAATTTTGAAGCTAATTTATTTTCAAGGAAAATAGAAAAATAAAACATGAAGAAAGAGGGAAAAAATGAATGCATGTGGGAAATTTTAAAGGTTTTGTTTATTTGGTATGTGATAAAAAAATTTAATGGAAGTTAATCTAATAGAATTGTCTCTAAAAATATTCTTAATCAGATGTGGAATGATCGTTCATGAAATTGGTATTCCATATATGGATAAATAATATATCCTTAGGTTTTAATTCTGAATATAAATGGAAAAAAATAGTTCAACTAATTGAATATGAAGATCTAGAAAAGTAAGATAATTTATGGAAATATTAAACAAATCCTAGTGAACATAAGTTCACATCTCTTGCTCCTACCTAGCCATTTTGAAAACTCTTCAACAAGGAGCTTTTGGCACAAACCAAGTTTGTAAAAGGAGACAACAATTGAATAAACTCAAGATGTTGTGCAAAAGGGGGAAATGAAAAAGGATGTTGATTTGAGGGGAAAAGGGATTAATACCTATGGGTTTTCTTCTAATCCCAATGTATAAGGAACTAGAAAGGAAACTAAGTTTCCTAAGAGAAGAATGAAGGAGATAGTGAAAGAAATAGAGCATGCATTTCCTAAACAAGAAATTTTATTAGAGAGATCCTCAAATATAGTTGGAAGGTGCATGTTTACTAGAGATATTGGAAGGTAAGAATTATCCATAGCCTATATTTGAGGCAGCTAGAGAAATAGAAGAATACTATCACAATAGTTTGGATACAAAATAGGCTACAAGGTTGGATACAAAAGAGGTTGGAAGGTTAGATATAAATTTTCCTATAGTAATATCAGTCACTCAAGAAGTACTAAGGAAAGTTGGGAGCATTAAAATTTTAAAGGAGATAAATGAAATGCTAGAATTTGAAGCCCTTACACAAGGATAGAATTTACAAATGATTCCTATAATTATGTTTCCCAAAAAAAGTAGGAAAAAATAGCATACCTTTGTCATCTTTGAAGAGTAAGAAGAGGGAATGGAAATCTATGGTGGAAAAAATTCTTGAATATTCTTGGGATTTATTAAAAATGGGTTGTTAAAATGATGTGCTAAAAATGTTCTCCACCACTAGAAAAATACTTTTTATATGATGAGAGGTCCCCCTTTCTCATGCTTAATCCATTAGAAATATGGATGTAGTTATTCATTGGACAATGGTAAATAAAAACGCTAACTATTTTAAAATTTGAATTAGGATGGTTTTGGGAGGAAGGGTGAGGAAATGAATTAAATATTATTGGCTACAAGTGAATAGTTCATAATTAAAGAAAATTTGATTGTGGGTGATGTTGCATGGTCTATATGGTTCTATATGCATGAATTTATATTGGAAAGGGTTAAAAAGGATATGTTATTTAAGGAAGGAAAATTCAATAACTATGTGAGATAAAGAAAGGATAGATAAGGTGTAACATCCTCATTTTAAGACTTCAATAACAGGGGAATTATTTATTTATTTATTTACTTTATACTTCACAATCTAAATACCCATATATTTAAATCCAACATAAATCTTAATGTTCACTGTTCTAAATTCACATAATTTAGAACAAACATTCATTTAGATAATCCATCACATAATAGTAAACCATATGCATCTCTCATTTCATGACTTAGTATTAAACCAGATCTCTTGTGTTTATATATATATATATATATATATATATATATATATATGTACTAAGTATACTTGTGGTTCCCTTATTCCATTAAGGGTAAATCAAGTGTTAATGCCTAAAGAGCCTATCTCGAGTATCTATTATACGATACTCATCGATATCACGCTTCTTTAGTCTAGCGACATCAAGAAATGCAACCAAAATTTTGTGATACTTTGGCCAAAGTTTAAAGACATGTATACCATGCTTTTATTCCTAGACGTCATACTCGTAAGAAGGAATAAATCTTTCACCACACTCTAAATTGTTATCTAGACTCGACTACTTGACTCGCATCAATCACATCCATGTCCTTGATATATAATAAGTATAGCTAGCACACATAGAATAGTGATGATAGTCTTCTTTTGAAGAATAAGGGAAATAAAGTGCATCTAAATCGACTTGTGTCACTTCAGATCCAGTTGATTACCCGTAGTCATCGTAAGATGACATTGTAACTAGGCCATACTACTATCACTAATTAGTGTATATCAGTGACCTAGATCCACATCTTACGATAGCAACACTTAATGGAGCTAGGTGAATAATCGTGCCATATTGGCTGCTCCGTAGTAACCAATTAATTATTTGCATCATTAAATGGGTACTATGTAGCAACAACTATGATGCGATAGTCTGTCAAGTTCTATTAAATGAAACATCATAAATTAACAAGTTCATTAATTAATTTCATTAATAAATTGTTAATCCACACTTATTGTTCTCATTTAGGTGTCTTGCATAGGGATCATCTAGGGTTCAAACGAATATTCCTTTAAGTAAGGATCATAATGTTATATTTAATAAAGTGTAGGATTTGCAGATTTAGATCTACATTGAGCTTGATTATTTAAGTGTATTTTTCCCCCTTAATCCAGTTAAGTTTCATGCTCCTAATTCAATTGTATTAAATATAGGAAAACATTGAGACCTTGTCATTTTTATTCAAAATTAGTAGGAATATACCAGTTATACATAGCTAATATGTTTAGGTGTGTTTCATACATTTATAAGTAATATAACCTATCAAATGTATTTCAAACACATCCTTCACAAGCATACACCTTTATATCACTTAATGGTATAGTTACAAGTATTCCCTTGTTCCTAACTTCATTATGATCACCATTTATCAAATTGTATTAATAATTTAAATAGTAAGTGTATATTTTAGAATCGGTACATATAGACCATGTCAATCATATAAGTACATTTCAACACATTCAAGTTGATGGACTTAATCTCACATACACATACTTATTATAGTATATTTCATATTCCATTCAAACTAACAGACTTTATCTAACAGTCCTTCACTTATCACATTACCCAAGTTACTTAGATATCTGATCATATTTCACTTATTTCATAAGGGTAAGAAATCAAAAAAGCATATAGTACTTCATTAGATCATACTTATGCTTAATATAGAAATGTTATGAATATAATCTACTTCAATTTTATAAATGGAATCACAACTAATTTCAAACACTTAACATTCAATCATTTCCATTTAAACAATATAAATAAAGTAAACCATCTTTATTTTATTCAACTTTAAATATCATCAAACATATTTTTGTCTACATAATCAATTGTTTCCAAGTAATTACAATAAATGGGCCATAGGCCTTTCATGTTTTCAAATCATAAATACTTCAAGAAATTTATACAATAATCATTTAACCAAATTAATTAACTTCAATCAATAGAATAAATGTAAATTTTTATACGTCTTCCTTCTTTCATCTTTCACAAAGTCCATCTACAATATTGTTAGCATCTTTCAGTTCATACGAACTGAGCATGATAAGTATTAAATCTTTAGAATAACATGCTCTAACTTAATAATTTCATAAAAGGAACATTGCTTTTAAATGAAATTATCCTAAGGTTCAAAATAAAGTATACAACTCTTTTGATCATGCCACAAGAACATCATGAAAGAAACCATCAAAAGAAGCCAATTTAACACATGTAATTCTAATAATATATTGATTTAAGGCACACAAAGTTACCCCAAAATAGATGAAATTTATCAAATCATTCATATTAATATAAGTATAAGATTAATAAGAATGTAGTCATATAATCACATACTTATGTGACTCGTAGTCTTATATATTTTTATAAAGTTTATACAACTTAACTTGTCAAACATCTTTATACTTATACAAGAAATTATTATACAGATAATAGTTTAATAAGTCATCCTTATATAATTTAGGTAATATAAATAATTTAACTCAATATATAATTTAAGTAAATTTAACACATTTACACTACATACTAAGTTTATTTTATCGAGGAACTCATAAAATAACATCAACATTCTTGTAAGGTCATTATAACTTTGAAACTATATTCGAAAGGAGGTAAGATATCATACCACATTATTATCCATAGCAGAAGACCTAAACCAAGTTATAGTAGATGCAATGCAACCATATGCACTAAAACCATAATATCTACTAGAAGGTCTTAACATTCTAACAGTCATAAACAAGCTCAAATATGAATCCACTATCCTCTAGGGATAATTTTGGAATAAATGAATAAGAAAGCATTCAACAAATGTGGACACTAATAAGATCAACCAAAAATAAAGCAACTCTATCATTGTTATACTTAGCCTAGGGTACTGCAGAAGCACTAATACTTCATAGTCCTAAAAAGGTCAAGAATTAAAACAATTATTTCTCCTCTATCACAATTCAAACATCAAACTAAAAAAATTCTAAGTCTATTAATACAGGTATATCATAAGGAAAATCAAGACTGGTTCAACATTGAAGAGGATAGAGGAGTAGTCTACACTCTAAGTAAGAGGCCGAGTTGGACTCGATCTTCACAATATCTTAGAACCCAAAAAACTCACTAATAATTCCTATTGGCTTTGATCCATAGTGGATTAGATTTTAAATAGAGTATAAGGTAGGTGTTGGTATCACTCTAACCTAAGTGAGCCTCGAGGCTCAATTTGAATCGATAATAACTCAAATAGATTCACAGTTACCTTTCTTAGTTATAGGAGTAGGAGATTCAACCACACATACCTACAAAAATAGAATCCTTTCTGCGAAGGTGGAATGAATAAAGAATGAAAGAAAAATAATCGTTAGTGTCTAAGAAACCAAAAATACCCTATGAGCTATCAACTTATGGTTAAAGTTAAAGTTATAGAGGTGTCCATGCAAGGATATGAATTAAAAGACTTTGTATTAAAATTTAAACTACTTAGAATCCTCAAATGGATCGGGTATAACCCGCATAATAAACCCAGTGAAGATTCAAAGGCATCAATCCAAAAGGATTGAATATTCTAACACCCAATATAGGTATCATCATCAATATCAGAGTTCCATAAAAAATTAATCCCTAAACAACTAAGTGTGCAATCGGTATTTAGATAAATCAAAAATCAAATCAAAGTCAGACAAAAGATAGATTGTTTATAGAGTTACAAACCAACATTCAAGCTGGTATATCGAATATCCATAATAGAAAGTATATCCAAAACATATTCCCTAAAACACCCACTTATAGGTATACCTTTAGTTCATGCAACACTTGCATTAAACCCTACAGATATGGGTATCAACAAAACAAAGTTACATTCCTTCAAAAAAACACAAGAACATAACTCATTTAAGGTATTCATGTTTCCAAAAATGACTCTACAATACTATGTTTGAATCCATTAAATAACAGTCATGAATACATAACCGAAGCCATTATAATCAAAATATGAGTATATTCAAAACAATATTCCAATATAAAATCTAGATAATCAAGTAATGATACAAATACATAAAACCCAGAACTAGAGAACATAATTTCATTGCAAGAGTAGATTTATTTTCATGAATCCATTAAATAGAGAAAAATATTTCAAGGAGTTAGAGCCTATCATGCCTGGTAGATCTCCTACAAATCCTTTCCAAGCTCCCTAAGTCTTTCTGCAAGAAGTTCCCACAAAGGATTCCATAGAGATTTTGAAACAGATTCCACAGAAAACTCATTCCTCTCCTTCTCTTCATTTTAATAGAAAATGCAATAAATTTTTATCCGCTTAATTCCTCCATGCAAAAGAGAGATCATAAATCAACCAAAAATGAACTAACAATTTGAAAACCAGAAGGTATACATACATGTAGATCCCAAGTGCTTGAAAAATAAAATACACAAAGAAAACTAACCCCTATATTTTCTCCCAAAACCATTGTGTCCTTTTCAAGGTGGTTTTTGTTTCTTTCAAGATCATTAATTACCACATGGAAGAATAGCCAGTTACTTCCCACAATTCCACCAACCACTAATTATTAATTCAAAAATAGAAACCAACTAATAGTTATCCATGCCACCGCTAAACTTTTAGTAACCTAGTTTAGCATGCATGGCCAAGTAAGGATTGGTCCCTGCCAAAGGTGGCATTTCATACTAATAAAACCTCATTAAATTCTCTAAGTACACGTAGGAGTTGGTATCAATATTCTTAACCATACACTAACCCTTATCCATAATGCTAACCATGGTTAGGTCCTTAGGTATACATGCAGATCCCAAGTGCTTGAAAAATAAAATACACAAAGAAAACTAACCCCTATATTTTTTCCCAAAATCATTGTGTCCTTTTGAAGGTGGTTTTCATTTCTTTCAAGATCATTAATTACCACATGGAAGAACAGCTAGTTACTTCCCACAATTCCACCAACCACTAATTATTAATTCAAAAATAGAAACCAACTAATAGTTATCCATGCCACCGCTTAAACTTTTAGTAACCTAGTTTAGCATGCATGGCCAAGTAAGGATTGGTCCCCGCCAAAGGTGGCATTTCATACTAATCAAACCTCATTAAATTCTCTAAGTACGCGTAGGAGTTGGTATCAATATTCTTAACCATACACTAACCCTTATCCATAATGCTAACCATGGTTAGGTCCTTAGGTTAGGTCATAGGTTTAGAACATAGGATCCTTAGATAGGTTTAGGATCTCATTAATATAATGTGTCAACCTTAGCTTAGGTTGATATTATTTAATCAAATGTAAATAGGATAAGGTTAGGTCATTAGGAATATAATTATCACCTTAGTATAGGATAGATTAGGCCTTCATACTATCAACAAGAATATCACCATTACCCTAGTCACATTCGAATCAGATTAGGTAGAAGTATGACTACAAATTATAAGGCAATATTAAACAACTTAGGTTAGTTTATATTCAACAAATTCTGCATATAATTGTAATATCGAAACATTAAGAAGTCAAATAGACTTACCAATTATATTCATAATAACATATCAATCAAGGAGAATGCCTTGGATCACTGTAATTGATCCAAGGTGTTATCCTTCATCCAATATCGATACAATAGTCTTAGAAGTAGCAATTATATCAAACATTGAAAAATATTACCATATCATCTGATCACTTAACTATTCCAAGAACATGATTTACACTTTCCACAAGCTGAAATCACTAAGTTCATTTCAAAAACCAGTTAAGTAAGTACTTCATGATAAAAAACATAAGTAAAAATACTTTCATAAGAATGATTAACAACCAAATCTTATAAGCACTTGATATCATTCTAGCAAACATGATTAAATAATTCAATAGAGCACAACAACTCAAAAAAAAATCACATGTCAATGTTTTCCAATCCATTCATAACGAAGTAAGTACGATATCAAAAATGGAAGAGGTATTACATAAGGTAATAGTGAATGGATGTTTTTGGTATACATATTCACATATAAAAACCTCTCAATTAATTCATAGGAAATTAATTACAAAATATATACTTAATATTAGTTTTATAAACAAGGAACTACAACAAACTAAATCAACCCCTACTATCTCTCAAGCCTATTTACATGTGTGGTTATAACAACCACTATTCACGTAAATCATATAACTCATTATACAACAACCCTCACTAATTTACTAATGCATATAAATGGAGCACCAAAAATGTAATTTCCTAACGGATAGGTCTATAAAGAATTTATTTTATTTTGAAAAAAAAATCTAATTGGGAGCTACTACGAAAAGTAGGTACTATGGTTACAAGACAAAATTGAGGATGTGTTATTTGGAATGTATTCAAGGTTATATTTTTTTGTATAGCTATATTGTTTAGGTTATCTTGGGAGATTGGTAGTTATGATGCATCTTCTAATTTTTATTGCCTAATGATATTTTAGGGGATTTTGGGCTTGAGGCATAGATCAAAATTTAGTCCTTCAAATGAAATTAAAGGATGTAATGAGTGAGGATAGGAAGGATTTTATGTTACGATATATACAAACAATGTAAGGATGGGTACGACTTGAGATTTTTTTTTTTTTGCATAGTTAAAATGCTGGCTATTGATGATCTATTCTAGGGGAGGCATGACTAAACTATTGGTCTAAGAATATAGAGTTGTAGGAAAAAGAAAAGGGTTTCCTTAGGGTAAAGGAAACAAAGTTGATGAAGACATAGAAAATGAACAATAGATAGGATAATATATTTAAGTAAGAAGAATGATGGTGAAAAAAAAAGTTACTTGGGATTATGATGGGAGCTACGAATATGAAAAGATGTTTTGATTGAGAGAAGAGATACTCAAGGAAAATTGTGGAGTGATGTTATTATTTGAAATCATGAATAACTTTAGACTTTCATGGCCATTAGTTTCCATTATGATACCCCAACGTTATGGATGATGAGGTGGTTTCTAGAACTATAATTGAACTTATATTTATGTGGCCATGGAAGAATTACGTACGACAATGGAACACTTTCAGAACTTGTAAAGTGTATTGGGTCTCGAATGATGGGGTTTTTATCTTTAGTAAGTTGTTAATGTATAGGGAGGAATGTTTGGTACAAAATATCATTAAGTTGAGTCTATATCCTTTTCTAGTATAATAATGTTGCATGATGTGTGGATGAGATTTATACAAAGACTTCAGAAATGCTAAGAATTATTTTTTTCTATGAATTTAAAGTAGATTTCCTAGTAACATTTCCTTTAAGTATGGGCTAGAGATAAATCATGTGTTTTTGGGTAGTATCTCGATGGGTATCTCTATCTTAACTCTTATCTTGATTCCATAATGGTGTCTTGTTGCAATGAGTGAAATATTGAATTTATTTTTATGATATTATTGAAAGGGTGAGGGACCCATCAAATCTCTTTTACTGATAATAAAAAATAATACCAAGTTATTGAATTATCATTTATATAAGATACATTCACAAATATGTGTGTATTAATATCATGAATTATAGAAAAGTGAGATAATTTGAATTAAATATGATGTATAAGTGAATTTACAATCTGAGCTAGTTATCACTAGAATGGATAATGCTAACCCATTAGAGATACAATGAATTAGTACTAAATTGTTAGTTGAATTTACATTTTTATAGATTCATTCGTTTAATAATGCAAGTTACGTACTTAAATTGGTTACCCAACCCCTATGAAACACCCTAAATTTTTATAATACTTAGGTCATACCACCTTAGTGAGAAAATAAACAAGTTTTAAATGTCCCACCAATTTTCATTATTCTAGATTAAATTAATTATTTAAAATCATCTAATCATTGAATTCATTGTAAAATTAATTTATTTAAAAGCATAAATAAACATTTAGTTTTAAAAATATATAATTTTAATATTCAAGAAATATTCTTTCATATAATATGAGATGTCTTATTGTTAATGCGCAAAAGTAGAATGCTTGAATTTGATCATGATAGATCAATACTTTTGGCTAACATAAAATTGTATTCAAGATGTGGTACTTTTCTCCTTGAAACATACCTCTAGTGAAGGTTGGTTCCTTCATCCTAGATCACTACAAACTAACATAAATAAATTTAAAATGTATCTACCTAAATCTAATCAAAAAAATTACTAGGATCCAAGGTTGAGAGGGAGACGAAATGCTGAAAAATGAAGGAGGTGATACACCATACTATAACATGGACCAATTATGACATTTAAGAGAGAGAGACAACCACACATGTAAGAATCTAAGGAAAACACAGAGTTATGAATGAGATAAATTAATGAAAACAAAGGAGAACAAGAGGGAAAGGAATTTTCATCAAATACAAATGCATTAAAATGGGAAAACCATAGTTTTATTTCACTTAGAATATATTCATTTACATATACAAAGTATAGGTTTGGAACTCTTATAGAACGAGAGCTACGAGATGTCCAAGGATAGAATTACAAAATTCTAAGGTACTATTGAACAAGTTTGTTTGCTACCTATTTCAAATTAGTGAAATCACAATAATAGAACAATAAAATCCAAGTATGAGAGGGTTTAAGGTTCCTCTAGATGGTATGTCAATGGATACGGGTTCAAAATGAGAGATTCTCCTCGCAGCAGCTAGGTAACCTACATAACATAGAGAAACTTGACGAAAAATGGAATAATAGATAGATGGGTGGGTTGCCCAGCAATTCAGTCCCTAGAAGTGAAAAATTCTTAGGAAATATGTCAACCCATGCCTTTGATTAAATATAAGTAAAATAATGATTGTTAAATTCAATGTAGTAGCTAACTAAATAGAAACATAAACATGAAATGTAAAAAATATGATAAGATGTAGATATGACCTTAGAAAATCCAAGAAAACTTGTGTAGATCAACAACGACACAGAGATCGCAAGCCTAGTTCATGGAAACTAGAGTAGAACAAGTGAAACAATGATAGAAAATGAAGATCTGAACACATTGGAGGAAGATATGGAGCTTATAATGAGGTTGAGATGAAGAGTAAGAACTTGCAAGAGACCCGAAACTAAATTTGACAGAAAGGATACAAGAAAATTATTAAATATAAGGGTGGATGCAATGCAAACTGATCTTTTCGATGGAAACCTAACTGATTTGGTGGCGTTTGGAGCTAAAACAATTGATCTTAAGTGAAAAAAAGGGTAGAACAACAAAATCTTAAGTCGAAGGACCGTGGGGTCGAAAAGGGGATGACATGGAAAATTGAATGATAGAGATGATAAAAAAATAGGATCTAGGTCGACAACAATCAAAGCTAGGTCAATCATGGTTAGGGATGAGCTAGGGTTATATGAAAAATGATTAAAAATAACGATGATGTGTAGATGGAGATTAAGATTTACAATAATAAAGACATGACTCCTAAATGACTCCCAACCCGCAAAGAGTTGATAAAGAATAGGATGATGGAATTGCAATAATATATCCAAAATGTAAGGGAGGAAAAGGTTTCCAAATATCCAATAGTGAAACACAAGATCTCTAAGGTGATCATGATAGCTACAAGAGATAGAAAAAAAAAAGGCAAGATCATAAGAAGTCCCGAAGTCTCCAAAATTACATCTTGGGAAATGAAGGGGTAAGGGTGGCTTTGTAGGGTCGAAGGTGACTTGGATGGTTCATTGTTCATCATATATATCCATCCATTTGGGTGGTGAAAGGGTTCTAAGCTCAAGTAAATGAACCCTTATGAGGTAGGATTATGGTTTTGAGAGGCGAGGACAAGTGAGGGTTCCTTAGCATGGATACATGGGTAGGTGGGAGGTGAAAAATATTAAATAAAGGAAAAGATGAGGTGAATTTATTAAATGTGGGCCTAGGGAGGATAAAATGGAGGATTTAGGGACAATAAATGAATTAAATGGAGATTTAGGATTAACTAAAGATGATTACGAGATGATTAGGGAATATTAATTAAGGGGATTAAGGAGAATTAAGAAAGGAAATAATAATAAGTGTAATAAATTGAATTTAGGAGGTATGTATGTATAAAATGATGATGGAAAGAAAACATGGGATGAGGGGTAATGATACCAAAAATTAGTGTCTACATTTTCCCATTTTTGTCAAGTGTTTTGTGTTGGGAGAGACACGAGACAAAAATGATAAGAGATGAAAAGATGATTGATGGGGTTCTCCCCTCAAAATACGAGTCAACAACACAAACAGCTTTCTTATACCAAATATTGGAATTTGATTTGACTATTATTGGAATCCAAAAAGGGCCTTTTGGAATTTGATTTGGCTATTATTGGAATCTGAAAAGGGATTTTTGGAATTATATATCATGTATGAGGGATTTCCATTTTAGGAGTTTACAAGAATAAGTATGGAATAATCAATACATTTATAACATTGCAATGCATAACAAATACTTATATTGTCCATTCTCATAGAAACAAACATTTTTATCTTGTATTGAATGGGCATATGTCCATTCTCATACAAAAAAACATTTTTATCTTGTATTGAGTGGGCATATGCCCATTCTCATATAAGAATCATAGAAGAAAAATAAACTCAATATAGAAAGAAAAAAAATTTAGATGTGATTTATTTTAACTATGGGGTAGTGCACATTTGAATGTTGTATATTTTACATATTTTGATCATATATATTTGTGTGACAAATGTTTAATTATAATGTGGATTTATTTGCATAGAATATGAGCTATTTACAACATAAAATGATGGTAATAAATGAATTGTTAAGAGATAGTCTATAAAAAAACTAATTTTAATATATTTTTATGAGAAAAAATCAAGCCAATTAATTATATATATATATATATATATATATATATATATATATATATATATATATATATATATATATATTGATAGTTTAACACTTTTGACTGGAGCTTAGAACCAAGGGATTGGAGGGATCCCACCCATACATCCAAACCTATAACACCCCAAACGACCTACCCAAACCAACAAAGATACAAAATCCTGCAATTAACCATACATGAAAAAGGAAACAACATATATGACGATTACATACAAAAAAAAAACCCAAAGAAGAAAAACATTCAATCGTCCAACTAAATGACATCCACCTTAGTAGCATGATGACTGGTTTCACCTTCTTCCTACCACCAACAGTCCCACTAGCCCAAGCAATCTAAAGTAGAAAGTTGTATGAAAACCCCAACTTCTTGTGAAACCTTTCCTCAATCTCTGACTCCAGAACCACTAGTTACTCGACAAAGTGTCACTCTGTAAAATCCAAATTTCTTGATTCTATTACCACCATAAAATCTCTATGATAACACCCATGAACATCCTCGCAAATTACATAAGCTCTACATTCCTTGATGACAACACAACAATGACACGTCGAGTATCAGCTAAAGAAATCCCTTCCTTGTCCATGGTAGGAAGCGGCGAGTGATCCAGCTAAAAAAGCCTCCAACGCTTTGTCAACTTAAATCAATGTTGGGGTTTGATAAAATGAAGAGAAATTTCCTTGACTTCCACCTTATTCCTCTGAACCAAAAGAAGCCAAGAAACAAACCAGGATGCCACCTCATAATTCACCCTAGCCCTCACAAAAGCAGTCCAAATACTCCTCACCTAGAAACCTTTCAATGGCTTCACATACGACCCAAATTCAGCCCAGAAAATGATGTGTATGCAAGCCCACTTGATGCATCCAAAGAAATCCATCTCTCTCTTTACACCCTGCAAAAACAAACTAGGTAGTGGGGGTATTTCCATGTTGTGAAACTTAACCCGTAATGAATGCTTCCTCCCACCTAGCAGACCTACGAAACAGGAAGAGAAATAAACTTAATTAATTTATATTTATTATTATCTATATAAACTCAATCAAGTTCAGTAATTGTTTTTTTAAATGTTTCAAAGGCCAACGTAAATTTGGGTGTGAACCCACATGATTTAACCATGTACATATTAAGTGTGAAAATGTTTCTATAATGCATTCAAATTTCCACCCCCAAAACCAATAATTTATTTTCATCGAAAACAAGATTTTTTATATAACCTTTCAAAGCTAGATTTGAGCATTTATATACTAATCACATCATTTGATGAAATGTGAAGAACTAAAAAATTTTAATAAACACATTTTGACCACTACATACTAATAACCATCAATAACATCACTTAAAATGGAAAATGGGAAAAAGAACTAGAAAAATGTAATAATTTACACAATTTTATATTTCCTCTGTCATTTGAAATAGAGATCATCCCTTTAAGATGTCTCCTACATCATCTACAACCCCTACCAAGAATAGTTCAGTAAGAAATGATGACATAAGCCACTTATTATTTTTAAAGTCTTTTTCAGAAACCTTTGGAGACACCAAAAAAATTTTTTAGTAACTCCTTTGTTGATTACATTAACTACAATTGTAGTTTCACATTTGTATGGAAATTCTGGTGTTTTCCAATTTGTTTCCAAATATTTAATAAATTTATCTCCCTCTTTTTTGCAATGCTCCATACCACAAAAAACAAAGGATGCACATCCACTTTAACTAGTTTTTCTACATTGGCATTTGTATCCAACGTAGACCATGAGAATGCAATTCGATAAAACTCTTTAGATACAAAAGTTAGAAATTGGGAAATAGACATTCATTATTAAATGTCATTATTAACTTGTATGTATTTCAAATACGATAATAATATTTCACAAAAAACTTTTACCTATTTCTTTAGACATATTTGTTATTTGTAGATTTTCTAGATTTTCTCTAGTTGTATCTCCACATAACAATTAAAGTTAGGATATATTTTTGAATTGATTCCAACTAATATTGAAAAATGAAAAGGTTTAATATTTTACCTATTTCTTTACATATATTTTTGGATATTCTCCAGTTGTATCTACACATAAAAATTGAAATTAATATATATTTATCAAATCGATTCAAACTAATATTGACATGTAAAAATAACATTAAAATTTAAAAATACTTGATAATTGTTCATGAGCCAACTGTCATAACTGATGGTGAAGGGTTTGATGTTTAGTATGGGCATCTACCCATTCAATACAATACAAAGGTTGTGAGAATTCATTACTTCTCATTCTAAAACAAAGTGAATATTTAGAGGTATTAAAATGTTTTTTTGTTCAGAATGGACATATGCCCATTGTAAATATTCAACTACAACCATTACTGAATTCAATCATTTTAATACCTCTAAATATTCTAAAACATATTTAATTTTTTTTCTAGAATGGGCATATGCCTTAAACTAGTTGTGAGAATGGTGAAATTTTAACTCTATTCTTCTAATTAAACTTCTAACTTTTGTTTACATATATTCTATAACATGAAAATAAATTTTAGGAGTAAACTATATGAAGGATGTACATCTTAATATTTGAATGAAGTAAACATTGTTAAGAATTAACGTATACATAATGACTATAATAAAAAGAGCAAAAAAATCATAGAGGGGATGCACTGGAGGCGTAGTTAGACATTTATAATATTGTTGGAGCATGATCTCCTATTTCGATTCTCCACCATAAAGATAAGCGAGGAATTATTTGTTTAATGCATTTGTCCCACCATGTAATATTAATACAGGGATGCATTAGAGTTGCATCTCTCAATCATGTGCTCCCAAAAATGCACTGATCTCGATCATTTGAAAGAATGTTCAGGGATGACAACTCCAATTTCATTCAGTTTGATAATATCCAAGGGCTCTGAATGTTGCCAATCTAGATCCACTATCACATCTTCCACCTCCATACCAGTTGAATGACATAGAGTGGATAAGGAAACTGACACTTGCTAAATCTATTTTGACATCAATTTTGAGTTTTGTTTTAATAATAATTTCTCTTTTGCAGATCGCTTCACCTCTTGAAAGTGTGATTCTGAAATGCCTTTTTCCAACATAGATAATTTTTGTCTTCTAAGCATGGTAAACATATTTTTGTCTTCTAAGCATGGTAAACATTTTTAATGTAATTTTTGTTGGCCCAATTCCTTAACCATATTCATGCAGTGGGAAACATGATGAACCAAATGAGCCTTATGTAGTAATACAAATCACTTGATTTTGCAAGTGTCAGTTTCCTTGTCCACTCTGTGTTATGCAACCTTGTACCTTTTCAGCAGGATGTAATTTTGTAGGAGCTACATGGAAATGACCCATATCAATTTTGAATGAATTTTCATCAAATAAAAAAAGATGAATCTTTTCATCAATTTTGAGCGTGTTTTAATAATAATTTCTCTTTTGTAGATTGCTTCACCTCTTGAAAGTGTGATTTTGAAATGCCTTTTTCTAGCATAGATAATTTTTGTCTTCTGAGCATGGTAAACATATATTTTTCTTTTGAGCATGGTAAACATTTTTTAATGTAATTTTTGTTGGCCCAATTCCTTAACCATATTCATGCGGTGGGAAATAGATGAACCAAATGAGCCTTATGTAGTTCTATTATTTTTTTATAATTGTTACTATCATTTTGGCTGGACTAACCTTGGTGGAGCCAAGTGTTGGCACCACCAAGTGCTGCACTACATACCCTCAAGAGGGATCAAGCCTTATGTAGTTCTATTATTTAGTTTTAGAATGGGTGGGAAATATTGAACTCAATCATTTTGGTGGACTAAGAATTGTGTCTTTTGTATTTAATTGTCTCGTTTTGGCTGCTATTGTTTTTTTTTTTTAACACAGTTTATTTATTAATTAAAGGTAATTATTTTGAAACATGTCTTCCATTGCAAAATGAGGCATGACCCATTGTAAAAAAAAGTAATATTCATCTTCATGTCAAGCCCATTTGAAATGGGAAGATGCCCATTCTCGTATAGAAAATGTAGAAGAACAGACAAAAGAAGAATATATGTTTAGAATGGGCATATGTCCATTCTCAAATAATAATCATAGAATAATTGTGGGCATTTTTATCTCATATAAAACATAGAAGAACAACAGATGGAAGATCAATAAATGTTTAGAAGAGGCATATGGAAGATAAATATTACTTTGTTTTAGAATTGGGAAATGCCCATTTAACATATAGAAATCATGAAAGAAGAATGACTCATAGAAGAAGAATTTAGTTTTTTAAAATTGAAGATAAGTTTTAGATATACTTCTAACTCTTCTCTTGTTGATTTATTATGAGATGAAGAATATCATCTAGCTTTATTTATTTTGTATTCTGATCTGGGTATAAAGATAATGCCATATTTTTTATCTTTTGTATTTTTATATGTGTTTTAAGAATATCACTTCAATATTTTGTAAGACTTGCATAGTATTATCCTCCATAGTTATAAAAGGATGCATCTAAATATGACCATTTCTTGCATGTTTCAGAGTCTCAACAAGATCATTCCTTATAAAAATGTATAACTACACAGAAAAAATGGGAAATCATTCAATGCAGGTGAATCATGTCCATGTGTGTGTGTGTATATAATTATATATTATTTTTATAAAATAAATAGGAATCCCCAAAGTAGAAGGACCCAAAGCAAAAGGACCTAGGAAGGGTTACTTATTTTTTGAGTTGGGTGGCCTAGTTGCATAGGCCTAGATGGGTGGGCAGTGAGTGCAGGCAAAAGAAGGGTGGGCTGAACCCTGAAAGTTCGATGGGAAAGTTGACATTCTAATATGGGGGGAGTGAGATATTGCTTAGCTAGTGGCCGAGTTGGGTGGTGAGCTCACTACCGAGCTAAGCAATATTAAATGATGTATCTAATGAGAAAATGTCCTTCTCATAATTGGAATCATAAAAGAAGAACAAAGATAAAATGTAGCTTGTTTTATAATGGACAATTTCCCATTCTCACAACCTTCATAGAGTACTTGTTTACCATTAATTTGTAAATAAATTGTTTACCACCTTTTATTAATTGAAGGTACTTGTTTTTCAAACACATCTTCAAGCACCCATTGGAGGGAAATTGGTGAAATTAATGGAAATTAATTCTTTCATGGCATGGTAGAGAGAATGATGGTGGTTACTATTTTCAATGATGGTATAGATCTTGGGAATTGCAAGGTTAACTACGGTGGGTGAAGCCATCTCTTTCTTGTTCATCCTTTCCATTTTTCTTTTTCATCTAGTTTCCACTTTTTGGGCTTCTTGTATTTCATAAAAATATAGATACTTATATATATATACACACACACACACACACACATGGAATGAATGATTTCCCATTTTTCTGTGTAGTTAACCATTCATGAGGGGGTGTAGGGAAACTAAGATTTTATGAGAGGGTGCTAATATAATAATTGGGCATGTGCCCATTATAAACATGCACAACTTCTATAAAGGATGTCACAATGCATAACTTCCCATTATAAAACAAAGTACCTTCCCATAGACCATTTCATCTTGCAAAGTGAAAAATTTGAGCAATATTTCTAAGATATTGTTTTATCTCTCCTAAAATTTTTTGACCCTTTCCTTTGAGCTCCTCTATTTTGTAAGACCGTTTTGGCTTGTGAAGAACCAAATTTGAATAAAAATTGAGGCATAGATTATTCAACTCTTCTCTATTGAATTATTATGAGATGAAGAATATCATTTGGTTTTCTTTCCCTTATATTTTGTTCTCAGTTTAAAGATAATGCCCTATTTTTGATCTTCTGTATTATTTGATCTAGGTATTAAGAATATCATTTCAATGTTTTGTGAGACATGTAGTTGTTAACCTAATCGTAGTTGCTAATACGTTGAGTTAACATATTTTTAAATTGAAGATAAGTTTTAGAGATACTTCTAACTCTTTTTTGTTGTATTTCGAGTCTCTAGGTATAAAGATAAATTATAATGTCATATTTTAGATCTTTTGTATTTTTGATATGGGTTTTAAAAATATCACTTCAATATTTTGTAAGACTTGCATAGTTGTTATCCTCCATAGTTATAAAATATTGCATCTAAATATGATCATTTCATGCATGTTTCAGAGTCTCAACATGATCACATTCCCTTGCAAAAAAATGTATATGATTCTCCTTCTTGGTAAGATGGGGAGTTACCTAAGAAATCCACTGTCAATCCTTCATGCTAAGATGGGGAGTTATCTGTTATGTTTTTACCAAAGTACAGAGTGGGCTTACCACCTGGAGGCATTGCTTAGTTCCGAATCATATGATAGTTGATCAAAAAAAATAAATGATAATTCTATAATTCTTCTTTCATCCATAAAATGATATTTTTTTTCATGATCGATGTTCATCAAGGTTATAGATAATATTAATAAAAGTAAATAATTTTATCCCAAAGGTGAATCATTTGCAACTTGGCCTTGCATCAATGGTGAATCATGTCAAGTAAAGCATTTTATCCCAATGTGAATCATTTGCTATTTGGCCTTTGCATCAATGGTGAATCATGTCACATCTGTTAGCCTTGATATCATATGTTTCTCTTTGCATTGTTGAATGATTTACCACATACGCAAGGCCAAGGTACACATGGTTTATCCTTCAAGATTAAATGTTGCACTTCCATTACTATGATCTTACCTTGCTGAACAAAAGTCTTCTATTGTATAGTATTGGGTATTAGAATGTTTATAAATGGTACAAGATAAATTTTAATTCTAAATATTCATAAGTAATTCAGTACAAGACATAAAATTTTGTTTGTATGAGAATTGACATATGCCCATTCTAAGCATTTTAATGCAATCAATGTTTTAAAAATGTTATTTTAGTATTATTTATTTTTCAGTATTCTAATAACTCTCTAAAAAATTTAAAGGGGTCTAAACATTAGGAATATTAAAGCATTAAAGCATGGTTGGTAAAAAAATTTTTATAAAAATATCGGTCTCATGTTATGTTTCATGTCACTCCATATTTTTAAATAGGGTTTTTAACTACGACTGAATTAGTCATATTGTGATGCTACCAAACATTTATATCATTTTGGCTGGACTAACCCTCACAGAGACAAGTTGTGATTCTCACCAAGTGCTACACTACATACCCTCGAGGGGATCTAGCCTTATGTAGTTCTATTATTTTATTTTAGAAAGGCATCTTGGCATGTAGTTCTATTTATAATTTGATTTAGAAATGGCATAAAGGTAATTGTTTTAAAACAAGACTTGGACCTGCTCATAATAATGAGAATAGGCATTAGACATTCTCTAGACATTCTAACATTTTTTTGTGGCCATATTTTTGGTCAGTTGTATTGGAATATTTGGAAATATGGGCATCTTTCCATCATCTAACAACTAGACATTTATTTTTGGGTTGTTACCCACTTCATCTTCATGTCATGCCCATTCGATTTTTCCATTCTTCCATACAAACAAACAAACATTTTTTTCATTTTATCTTGAATACAATTGTATCATTTTGGTTAGACCATCCTGGTAGAGCCAAGTTCTACCTCCACCAAGTGTTGCACTACATACCCTCGAGAGGGATCAAGCCTTATGTAGTTATATAGTTTTGTTTTAGGAATAGTTATATTTATGGGCATTCATCCATCCTCGAAAAAAAAACATTTATTGTTGGATTGTTCCCCATTTTTTGCATGGAAGGAGGACGATTACAATGGAAGGACACATTCTTACAACCTTTATAGAGTTAATAATTGTATCATATTGGTTGGACTATCCCTGATTGATAGCCCCTATGCTTTTGGTCTCTCTCTCTTTTCATGAAAAAAAAAATGAATATTTCTAACTCTTCTCAATGTGAAGAATAACATTTACTTTTTTTCTTTCATTGCAAAATGGGAACAATCCACTTCATGTTCATGTCTTTCCCATTCGAGTAGATAGATGCCCATATGTAGTTTTTCTTATGCCTATTTTTCTTTGTGATTCCTATTATTAGAATGGGCATATGCCCATTATCAAGATCTTACAAGAAATTGACACATGAACATTTTTCTAATTTTATCTTTGCATACAATGAAATTTTTCTAATACGTATATTGGAATAAATTGATATGAATTGAATGGGAAGATGCCCATTTAATTATAATATGAGTAGTAGAAGAAAATTATTGTTAGTTTAGCACTTCTATAAACTTAATCATATCCTACCTACTTTATCTTCATGTCATGCCCATTCGAGTAGACAAATGCCCATTTTCCATTCTTGCATACAAACAAACAATCATTTTTTTCATTTTATCTTGAATACAATTGTATCATTTAGGTTGGACTATCCTATAGAGACATGTTATGCCTCCACCAAGTGTTACACTACATACCCCCATTGGGGATCAAGCCTTATGTAGTTCTATAATTTTGTTTTAGGAATAGTTATATTAATTTGATTTAGAAATGGCAGATGCCCATACTCATATTTTTCCTAATTAGCATATTTTGTTAAAGACCATCTCAAGGGGGATCAAGCCTTATGTAGCTCTATTATTTTATTTTAGGAATGGGCATCTTGGCTCCACCAAGTGTTGTACTACATACCCTTTGGAAGATGCCCATTCTCATAGTTGTATTAAATTGATTTAGAAATGGAAGATTCCCATTCTCATAGTTGTATTAATTTGATTTAGAAATGGAAGATGCCCATTCTCATACATACAACAAAAAAACTATTTTTTTCATTTTATCTTGAATACAATTGTATCCCTCGAGGGGATCAAGCCTTATGTAGTTCTATTATTTTTTTTAGGAATGGGCATCTTTTCTCTGCCAAGTATTGCACTACATACCCTTGGGAAGATTAATTTGATTTAGAAATGGCAGTAATACCATGACATATCAAGACCAACATGCAAATATATTGTTTACCACCATGTATTTATTAATTAAAGGTAATTGTTTTTAAAACAAGACTTGGACCACTCATAATAATGAGAATAACATTAGCCCATTCTCTAGACATTCTAACATTTTGGTTTGGCCATATTTTTTTCAATTGTATTGGACTATTTAGAAATATGGGCATTTTCCATCCTCAAATAAAAAAACATTTATTGTTGGGTGGTTCCCCATTTTGCATTGAAGGAGGACCATTGCAATGGAAGGAGGACCAGATTAGAAGAATAATTATAGTGTAAAAACATTCTGACAACCTTTATTGTATCATATTGGCTCGACTATCCCTAGAGGAGCCTAGTGTTGCATTGCATACCCTTAAAGGGAGATCAAACCTCTATCTCTAATTTTTGTTTATTCTTTCATTTTTTGGTCTCTCTCCTTTCATGAAAAACAACAATGAATATTTCTAACTCTTCTCAATGTGAAGAATAACATCTGGTTTTCCTTTAATTGCAAAATGGGGACCACCTACTTTATCTTCATGTCATGCCCATTCAAGTAGATAAATTCCCATTTTCCATTCTTTCATACAAAAAAAAATCATTTTTTTCATTTTATCTTGAATACAATTGTATATCATTTAGGCTAGACTATCCCTAGTGGATACATGTTATGCTTCCACTAAGTGTTGCACTACATACCCTTGATGGGGATCAAGCCTTATGTAGTTTATATAATTTGTTTTAGGAATAGTTATATTAATTTGATTTAGAAATGGCAGATGCCCATACTCATATTTTTCCTAATTTTCATATTTTGTTAAATACAATCTCGAGGGGGATCAAGCCTTATGTAGCTCTATTATTTTGTTTTAGGAATGGGAATCTTGGCTCCACCAAGTGTGCACTACATACCCTTTGGAAGATGCCCATTATATTAATTTGATTTAGAAATGGTAGATGCCCATACTCATATTTTTCCTAATTAGCATATTTTGTGATCAAGCCTTATGTAGCTATATTATTTTTTTTAGGAATGGGAAACTTGGCTCCACCAAGTGTGCACTACATACCCTTTGGAAGATTCCCATTCTCATATTGTATTAAATTGATTTAGAAATGGATATATTCCCATTCTCATATTGGAGTAATTAACATATTTTGTTAAAGACCATATCTAGGGGGATCAAGCCTTATGTAGCTCTATTATTTTGTTTTTAGAAATGGCAAGATGCCCATTCTCATAGTTGTATTATTTTGTTTTAGAAATGGTAGATGTCCATTCAATCAAGCCTTATGTATCTCTATTATTTTGTTTTTAGAAATGGTAGATGTCCATTCTCATATAAGAATCATAGAAGAAAAATACACATAGATAGAATGGGCATATGTCCATTCTCATATAAGAGAAATAGAGGTAATATTTAATTTTTTAGAATGGATAGTTTCCCTTTCCCACATCTTAAGTTCAATATTTCTTCAAGGGCATATGCCCATTCTCATATATAAGAATCATAGAAGAAAAATACACATAGACAAAATGGGCATATGCAATTCTTGTGTTGTAGAGAATAAGGTAATATTTTATTTTTAGAATGATAAAGAGTCCCCTATTTCCCACATCTTAAGTTTAATATTTCTTAAATGAGGTAGAATAGATAGGTAATTTTGCATTTTATTACCATTCTCATTTAGGGTAGTAATGACATACAAAGAGGATGGTAATTGTGATTGATGATGAGATTTGGGCATCTTGGCTCACATTAGAAATGATAATGCCCATTCTCATATTGTTTTCTTTATTGTTTTAGAAATGGAAGATGCCCATTCTCATAGTTGTATTATTTTGTTTTAGGAATGGTTCATTTTTCATTGGAAATATTGGATGCCCATTCATTCATATTTTTGATTTGTTTTAGAAATGGCCCATTCTCAAATTAGAAATGGCATATGCCCATTCTCATATAGGAGTAATTAACATGTTTTGTTAAAGACCATCTCTAGGGGATCAAGCCTTATGTAGTTCTATTATTTTTTTTTAGGAATAGTTGTAGGCATTTAGAAATATGGGAATTTGTTCCCCATTTACTGTTGGATTGTTCCCCATTTTGCATGGAAGGAAGATGATTGCAGCACATTCTGACAGCCTTTATAGTGTTTATTCTCTCTCTCTCTCTCTCTCTCTCTCTCTCTCTCTCTCTCTCTCAAAAAAAAAAATGAATATTTCTAACTCGAGAATAACATCTCATTTTCCTTTCATTACAAAATGGGGCACAATCCACTTCATCTTCATGTCATGCCCATTCGAGTAGATAGATGCCTATATGAATTTTTGAAATTAATGTTGTTAATTAATTAATTTTCTTTAATCCTAAAATCATATGTTAAATACATATTCTTTGATTTCTATAATTAATTAAGCATTATAAATAATGGTGATTAAGTGGTTAATTAGTTTTATAAAATTTAATTATATTTTTATAATATTATTATTTTTATTATTAATTATTGTTGTTAATTAATTAATTTTCTTTAATACTAATATCATATGTTAAATACATATCCTTTGATTTCTATAATTAATTAATCATTATAAATAATGGTGATTAAGTGGTTAATTAGTTTTAATTATATTTTTATAATATTATTTAATTGTTTTAAAAATATATTATTTTTGTTTGATAATATAATTAGATGTTATTAATAGGTTTCTAGTAATTATATAAATGTAAGTTTTATTGTTAATAATAATGTTAATTTTATTAAATAATTTTAATTAAATACATATTCTTTGATTTCTAATTTTTTGAAATAATGTTGTTTATGTTATTAAGTAGTTTTATAAAGTTTATTTATATTTTTATAATTTAAAAATACACTATATTTAATTAATAATAATTATTTTATTTATTTATTAGTATTATTAATTAATGTTGTTAATTAAATAATTTTCTTTAATCCTAATATCATATGTTAAATACATATTCTTTGATTTCTAATTTTTGTAATAATGTTGTTTATGTCATTAATTAGTTCTATAAAGTTTTATTATATTTTTTATAATTTTAAAATGTACTATAATTAATTGAGCATTATATTTATAAATTTTAATAATATAATTAGATGTTATTAATATGTTTCTGGTTAATAATATTTTTGTAATAATGTTGTTTATGTCGTTAATTAGTTTTATAAAGTTTAATTGATTATTTAAATTAGTAGCAATACTAATTAATTATAATACTATTAATTACTAATATCATATCTTGATTAGAAACACTTTGAATTCTATTATTACTTGTTATTGATTAATTAATTTTTAATAATACCAACATGATTGTTTCAAATTTCAAATTTTAACGCTTTCTTTTGGAAGGCTCTTAATGGTCATTTATTATGGTATCTTTGATTCAAATTTTGAAGTTTTGGCACTCTTTTTTTAGATTTGGTCATTTATTATGGTAGGTTTGATTCAAATTTTGAATTTTGGGTACTCTTTTTATGAGGCACTTTTTTTGGCCAAGTACATTATAAAAATAATGATTTTGAATGAATCGGGTTTTGATTTTTGCTCTATTGTGACTGATATTTTTTCATTCAGAGATTTACTTGGGGAAAGCCAAAGAATGTAGATGTAGCTAGAGAAATACAAAGATACAAAAATTTTAGAAGAAAGAAGAAGATATAGCTGCCGATAGTAGGAGAGATACGAAGATACAAAGATTTTGTAGAAGAAAGAAGAAAACATAGCACCGGTATAGTGATTTTTCAAGGGAGACTTTTCAATATTTCTCGAAGGGAAAACAACAATGGTAGAGCAGGCTATTCCAGGTTTTTATATCTAATTTTTCCATGTTTACTTCTAAATCCTAAAAAATGTATAAGCATAAATCTTTTAGTTCAAAATAGACTATCTGAACCATTTTTCCATATATCTCATTTATTTTTATAACTAAAAAATGTATGTATCAATTTTTTTCCATTCAAAAATGTAATAAAAAAAATAGGGCATTCATAAACGTAACAAAAAAAAAAAATAGAGAAATCAATTTCTTTACATTCGTAAACATAATAACTACTAAATATACAAATCAAAATTATTTCATTCAAATGCGTACTTGTTTATGGTGTGAAAAAAAAAATTGATTAGATAGATTTAGTACCACTTGTCTCTTTCTGTGTCTTTTTTAATAACCTCTACAACAAGTTTCTTTTTCAATAATCTTTGTATCCAATCAGGCCAAATCCTTTTCGCATAAGAAAAAAATGATTTGATAAACTTAGAACCTTTCGCATAACTTCTTCTTTCTCATACAAAATCTCTGAATGAAAAAAACCAGTATAAATAGAGAAAAAAAACTCATCCATAAGAGAGAAAAAAATCAAAACCCTAGCCATTCAAAATCTATATTTTTATATAGTAATTGACCAAGAAAAATTACCTCTAAAAAATGGCACTAAAATTCAAAATTTGAATTTAACCTACCATAATAAATCACCGCCTTTTAATGCTTTAATATTTTGAATATATAATACATTAACAAATCACCACTTATTAATGGTTAAATATGCTTAGATATTTGAATTTATTGGACCCATTTAAATGTTTTAAATAGCTATGTGAATAATGAAACATATATGTAAAAATATATGTTTTATAATAATGAACTTTAAATAAATTGTACTTTTTACGTAGCTTTAATGCTTTAATGTCATATTATCCCAATGTTTAGAAACATTTAAATGTTTTGAAAAGATATTAGAATAATGAAAAATATATAGTACTATTTTTGTATATACATTCAAAATTTGAATATATAATACATTAACAAATCACTGCCTTTTAATGCTTTAATATTTTGAATATATAATACATTAACAAATCACCACCTATTAATATGCTTAGATATTTGAATTTATTGGACCCATTTAAATGTTTTAAATAACTATGTGAGTAATGAAACATATATGTAAAAATATATGTTTTATAATAATGAAATTTAAATACATTGTACTTTTTACGTATTTACTGTGTTTTTAGAATGGGTATGCTTAGATATTTGAATTTTTTGGACCCATTTAAATGTTTTAAATAGCTATGTGAGTAATGAAACATATATGTAAAAATATATGTTTTATAATAATGAAATTTAAATACATTGTACTTTTTACGTATTTATTGTGTTTTTAGAATGGGCGGCCACTCTCATGTCCTATATAAAGTTATAATTTTTTTGAAACTATCCTACAATAATAAATAATAATGAAATCATGAAATTTTAAATAGTAGAATTTATTGTCATTCCTATTTATTGTGTTTTATAATGGGCACCCATTCTCATGGCTTGTATAAATTTATGAAATTGATTGAGCATTTTTACATTTTCTTGTATTGAATGGGCAGATGCCCATTCTCATATAGGAATCATAAAATTCCATATGGGTAGATAGGAATCAAATTCATTGCTTGTATGAGAATGTGGAGAAAATGCACATGCCCACTGTCATAAAAATCAATATTGCTTGTATGAGAATGTTTAGAATGGGCACATGCCCATTCTAAAAAAAAACATATTACTTGTATTATAATGTTTAGAATGTGCATATGCTTGATTAGAATGGGCATATGCCCTTTTTGAAAGGAATAATCAAATTTACTTTGTTTTAGAATGTGCACCCATTCTCACATCTTGTTATAAGAGATATGAAATTGATGGAGCTTTTTTGCATTGTCTTATATTGAATGGGCAGATGTCAATTCTCATATAGGAATCCTTAGTTTTGGTAGATAGGAATCAAAAATAATATTTCTTGTATGAGAATGTGCCCATTCTCATAAAAAAATATTATTCAATCATGACTGTGCAAATGCCCATTCTCAAAAAAAAAAATATTACTTGTATTATAATGTTTAGAATGGGCATATGCCCTTTATGATAGTAATAATCAAATTTACTTTGTTTTAGAGGTGCACCCATTCTCACATCTTGTTAAAAGAGTAATGAAAATGATGTAGCTTTTTTGCATTGTATTTTATTGAATGGGAAGATGCCCCTTCTCATGTAGGAATCATAGAATCAACATTGCTTGTATTACAAGGTTTAGAATGGACATATGTCCATTCTCATGAAAAAAAATTATTTCATTTTGTATTGAATGGGCATCACATTTTTACTTTGTTTTAGAGGTGCACCCATTCTCAACATTGCTTGTATTACAATGTTTAGAATGGACATATGCCCATTCTCATGCAAACAAAATTATTTTGTTTTGTATTGAATGGGCATCACATTTTTACTTTGTTTTAGAGGTGCACCCATTCTCACATCTTGTTAAAAGAGTTATGAAATTGATGTAATTTTTTGCATTGTCTTTTATTGAATGGGAAGATGCCCCTTCTCATGTAGGAATCATAGAATAATTTCTTGGGTAGATAGGAATAATAGAAGAAGACTAAGAAGAGTATGGATTAAATAGTCTCACATTTTTAAATAGGTATAAATAGGAATAATAGGAGAAATCTCATAAAATCAGCATTTCTTGTATTACAATGTTTAGAATGGACATATGCCCATTCTCATGCAAACAAAATTGTTTCATTTTTTATACAAAATTGTTTCATTTTGTATTGAATGGGAATCACATTTTAATCCTATATTCTCATATAGGATTCCCATGGGCATATGCTCATTTTAAAACAAACAATTATGTTTTGTCTTGTATTAAATGGGAAGATTCCCCCTCACAACCATTAAATACGTATTAAAGAGTGGGAAGTTGAGAATTTTTGTCTTGTATTCAATAGTCATATTCTCATTCTCATATCCGTTATAGTGGTATCTCAAAGATTAAGTTTAATATTGCTAAAATTAGAATATGTAAAAATGGCATATGTGTATTCTCTTTAATATTTATTTTAGAATGGGAATTTTCCTATTCTCATAAGGGAATCATTTTTAAAATGTCAATTATTGTTCATACTAGAGATAAGTATGAATAATTGAAAATATCATAAAAATAATTACAGAGATAACATTAGAATATGAAGAATGGGCATATGCCTATTCTCTTTAATAGGATTCATAAGAAAAATCCATTATTGTGTGAATAAGTATAATAAAGAGAATAGAGATAACATTTACTTTTTTAGCATGGGAACTTACCCGAAATCATTACCTTTGAAGGTGTACCAAATCCAACGTATCACTTCGTAATGATTACTTTGATTCCTGGATACCATAAGAAAATAATAAATTGTATGCATGTCAGTTCAATGAACTAGCATGAATTTTCAACTCGTAATCATGTTGAATTATTAGTAAATGAAGATTACAAAATGGTTAACTATCCTTTTTATCTACATAGTACATAATATCAATGAACATGCTGAATTATTAGTAAATGAAGATTACAAAATGGTTAACTATCCTTTTTATCTACATAGTACATAATATCAATGAACAAGGTAATAATGCAATCTCTGTTGGAAAAAAATATTTACTACCTAATTTTATAATCGTATAGACAACTACAAATATGATAAGCAAGAAAAAATCATTCATCATCACAATAATCAATATAGAAAACAAGGTAATAGTAGCATCTAATAATGATACAAATGTCAACATTAAATAAGATTATTTCACAGTCATTATTTTACATAAACAAAAATCATACATCATCATAGGAATTAATAGAGATAAAATTTAATTTGTTTCGAATGAACAATTGCCCATTATCACAGCCTTTATATATCTCTCAAAATGATTTAATTCAATATATCTTCCTATATGTGAATGGACATATTCCCTTTCTCATATATGAATCATAGAAGAATAGAGATAAACTTTATTTTGTTCTACAATGACCAGTTCACTACCATGTAAGGAAAAATAACCAAATGATATTCTTCATCTCCAAATAAATCATAAGAATAAATATAGATGAAATTTAATTTTCTATTGTTTTGCTATGATTCCTATGTGAGAATGGCATATAGAATGGGCATATGACCATTCTCATAAAGGGATCATAAAAGAATAGATATAGAATTTACTACATTCTAAAATTGTGAAATGAATTTTTTCTATTATTATTATGTTATGATTCCTATGTGAGAGTGGGCATATACAATGGGCATATGCCCATTCTCATATAGGAATCATAGAATAATATTAGAGATAAAAATAAAGTTTTTCACAATGGGCAATTCTCCACCATGCAAGGGAAAGAAAACCATATGATATTCTTCATCTCAGAATAAATCAACAAAGAAGAGTTAGATAAAATCATGCCTGTGAATAGTTTGGTGTTTCTCATAAATTTACTTGTTAACTTTTGCTTCACAAGCCAAAACAATCCAATGAAAGAGAGAACCCAAAAGCAAAAGTATAAACAATACACAATAAAATAAGATCAGAGATAAAATGTAGCTTGTTTTATAATGGACAAGTGCCCATTCTCACAGCCTTCATAGAGTTATTGAAAATAATAAGTTCAATATTATTTGTATTACAATGATTAGAATTGGCATACACCCATTCTCATACAAAAAAACTTTTTTATCTTCCATTGAATGATTAGGTATCCATTTCTATAGAGGTATTAAAATGTTTAAGTTTAATATTGCTTGTATTGAATGGGAAGATGCCAATTTTCATACTTATAGGAATCATATACCTAAAACATGGCTACGATATTGTTTAATATTTATATTTTTTTGACCATGGCATAGTGAGACCATTAATTTGTAAATAAATTGTTTACCACATTTTATTAATTGAAGGTACTTGTTTTTCAAGCACGTCTTCAACCACCCATTGGAGGGAAATTGGAAAAATTAATGGCAATTAATTCATGCCACTCCATGGCACCATAGAGATATTTTTGGTAGTTAACATGCTTACATTCAATATTTCCTTTACAAACACACTTCCCATTCTCACAACCCATTCTAAAAATGTTTACAATCATATAAATATATTGTATGATGAGAACTACATAAGCCTTGATCCCTCTCAAGGGTATGTAGTGCATCACTTGGCTCTGCAGGGATAGTCCAACTAGTATAATACAATTATTAATAATGAAAAAAAAAATTGTATGTTTGTATGAGAATGGCATTTTTCCCATTGTAAAGATTCTTTCACTAGTAATATTTTCTATTATAAGGGTTGTGAGAATGCACAACTTCCCATTTTAAAATAAAGTAAGGTTGTGAGAATGCACATATTTTCATTCTAAGATAAAGTAAATTGTGTCTTTATTATCCTTATATGATTCTTATATGAGAATGGGCATATGCCTCTTTTAATCATCTAGTCTTATTATATGTTTCCTATATTAAGTAACATCTTCTTCATCCTATATTTTTATACTAGAATATTTTTATCATTTTCATATATTAAGAAATGTCTTCTTCCTTCATATTTTTTGTATGACAAAGGACATGCTCCCTTTTTTTACAAAATACAAATATGACATCTATTCAATACAAAAATAAATTTAACTTATTTTCATTACTAAATGAAAATGTAACATCTATTCAGTCGGATTACTACATGATGGACACCCAAAACCATCAACAACATTACTTCATTATTATAATTTGTTATATCTCATATTCACTCATACTATACTACTACTTGAATAACCTAGGTCTTACATTATTATCACATTTTCACTTATATAGAAACATAAAGGACACCTGGAACCTATAAACTATTAAGGAAAAAGGTAATCTTTCCCTCAAAGTTCCTGTTTCTTTTTTGGCTAGAACTAAAGTCTCCATGGAAGGAGCTTTGTTTGCTAAATGTATGGGGACTAGACCAAATATTGATTATTTTAGAAGTTGGGCAAAAGAGGCAATGGGCAGCTAATGGGAACATTGAAGTTTCAGCGTATGCTAATGGGTACTTCTTAGCTATCCTAGCCCAGTAAGGAACATGTTGCAAAAATCTTGACAGAAGGACCTTGGTTCATTGGAAAATCTCATGTCATTGTTCAGAAATGGGAGCCAACCTTTAATCCCTTTGAAAATCTTGTTACGGAGTTTCCGATTTGGGTTAACCTTCCGGGTTTACCCTTGGAATTCTGGGAACCAGAGGTTCTCTTTGGTATAGCGAAGAGCCTGGGGACCCCATTGCTCTGGATCTGGTTACGAAAGCAAAGACTAGACTCACCCATGCCAGATTCTATGTTAATATGAGTCAAGACTCATGTATGGAAACAAATATTAAGCTTATGACCCCAGAGGGGGTATGGGTGTAGAGGTTTGATTATGATCCATCCCCATTTGCCTATAAGAAATGCAAGTTAGTAGGCCATGAATAGCGTCTGTGTCTGGAATTTTAAAAAAGAAGCTTGAGACAAAGGTCATGCCCCAAAAGCTGGGTCCAGAAAAAGAGACAAAGGAATGGAAGAGGGTTGGAAGGAATGGTAGGGTTGAAAATATTCAACAGAAAATCCTGAAAATAGAAGAACCATTGCTCCTACCTAATAAATCCAGTGAGGAAAGAGGGGAATCAAGTTCACAGGTACAAGGAAACATCAATGAAGAATCTAAAGAAAAGAATGAGGATCTGCTAGATTTGTCACATGGAAGAAGAAACTCAAGTTTCCGAGAATGAGGCAAGTAAAGTTATGGAGGACAATAAAATTGCTTTGCAAGTTGCAGATGGATTATCTTTGGAAGAGGTGTCCTCTATAGGTCAGAGCTCCTTTGGACAAAGACAAGAGGAAGATTTATCTATGTCAAATGGTTTTGAGATTCTATCAGACCTTGTTCCTGATACCTATGAGGAGATGGGCTCTCCGAAGACCCCCGTGAGTAAATCCAAACCTATTACTCAGTAGTAGCTCTCAAGCTGATGTGGGTAAAGACTCAAGCCTAAAAGGTAGGAAAAGTAACAAGGAAGTAAGGGAGACAAACTCAAGAAGGGAAGTAGAAGTTGGTATTCAGAAGACTCTGGGGAATTTGCTTCCCGTAAAAATAAATGTTAATGATTTGTCTTTCTTGGAATATAAGGGGTCTGAATAACCCCAGTAAACATAGATTAGCTAAGGATCTTAGAATGAAAAATAAACCTGATATTTTTATGATTCAAGAAACTAAAATGTCTATGGAGAGATTCAAAGATGTGGGCAGGTCTATTTGGAAAGAAAGTTGTTGGGAAGGTCATAGCTCTGTGGGAGCCTCTGGAGGTGTGGTCACTCTTTGGGACCCCAGTATTGTGCATGGTGTTCTTATCCTATCGGCTCTAGGTCATGTGGCTATGTGTTTCACGAACCTGTCCTCAAAGAAATCCTGGTATGTTTCTAATATTTATGTGCCTAACAATGTGAGTGAGAGAAGGAAGCTCTAGAGGGACCTCACGTCTTTCGAAATTTATTCAAAGATAAAGATTGGCTTATTGGAGGAGATTTCAATTCCCCCTTTCTCCAAGGAAAAAAAGGGGTATAACTTCTTTCACTGATAGTATGGAAGATCTGGCTGAGTTCCTCAACATCAATGGGATGGTGGATTTAGAACTAGAAGGATCAAAGTTCACATGGGTCAATAGGAGAATTGGGTCGGAACTTATTCAAATCAGATTGGATAGGTTTGTGGTGAGTCACCTCTGTATGATGAATCAACTCTACTCCCTCAAGACTCTTCCCAGAATTGGATCTGACCATAACCCTATCCTCCTTAAATTGGGAATTCAGATCAAGAAAGCTAGGCCCTTTCGGTTTGAAAATATTTGGTTAGATCATCCTGATCTTCCTACCAGAATCAAAGAGTGGTGGAATATCAAGGTTTTTGGGGTGGCCAGTTACAGACTCAGTTTTAAATTAAAGCATCTCAAAAATTGTCTCAAAAGATGGAATAAAGAGGTTTTTGGAAACATCTTCCAGGAAAAAAGTAGAGTGGCAGAAGATATAAGGAATATTGAGGAACTTATTGAAATTGATGGTCTCAATCCGATTCTAAAAGAACAAGAACAAAATCTCCTGATTGAGTATCATAACATCCTAGCGAAAGAAGAAGTGGAAATAGAAATCGAGAGTGAAATGGCTTAAGGAGGGGGATAGGAATACCAATTTTTTCCATTTCTCGGTGACCTCTTGGAAAAATCTCCTAAAGATATCTAAAATCAAGAACGAGAACAGAGAGATCCTATCGGAAAGTAAGGATATCAACCAGGTCATTATAAATTATTTTAAGGATCTCTTTCAATAGGGTCAGAGGGTTGAGGAGAAGAGACAAAACAATATTCAGAATCTTTTCTAGAAAGTGATATCCTGGAGGAAAATCATGAGCTCTTAAAGATCCCTTCTGAAGAGGAAATTAGGTATGTGATCTTTGATATGGAACCTGATAAGTCTCCTGGCCCTGATGGCTTTCAGGCCTTCTTTTACCAAAAATTCTGGGAGGTGATAAAGACTGAAGTTATTGATATGGTCCAAGAATTTTTCAAAAATGGGAAGCTTCTCAGATAGCTCAACAACACATTTTTGGTCCTCATTCCCAAAATTTCTGGAGCCAATGAGGTCAAGGACTTTAGATGATCAGCCTGTGTAACACGAGTTATAAAATTCTAACCAAAATCATAGCTTGCAGGATCAGGCTGGTGCTCACCCATTTTATTTCTGAGAACCAAGGAGCCTTTGTCCCAGGGAGATAGATCACTGATAGCATTGTAGTGATCCAAGAGGCCATTCATTCCATTGATAACTCTGCTAGATCAGCTATGTTCCTTAAGCTTGATATGCACAAGGCCTATGATAGGATTAACTCGGTCTTTCCTTCGGGCTATTCTAGAAAAAGTGGGGTTTGATAATACTATGGTTAGCATGATTATGACCTGTATATCCACTGCTAGTTATTCGGTGTTGGTCAATGGCAGTCTAGAAGGTTTCTTCAGAGCTGGTAGAGGATTAAGACAGGGTGATCCCCTATCTCCTTTCCTTTATGTTATCATGGCTGAATCCTTGAGTAGAATTTGTAAGCAGGCTATGATTTCTAAGAATATCCAGGGTATTAAGATTTCAAATGGGCTCCCTCCTATTTTCCTCAATCAATTTGTTGATGAAAACTTCTTGATGGGGAAGGCCTCTATCCAAGAAGCCACCAACTTCAAGTTTTCTCTCAACGAGTATGAACAGGTTTCAGGGTAGATGGTCAATTTCCTTAAAAGTGTTGTCTATTTTATTAATGTAGATAAACATGTTCAAGCTAGGCTCACTCATATCCTTGGTTGCAAAATCAAATGCTTTCCAGATTCCTACCTTGGAATGCCTCTTCTCCTTAAAAATCCTGATAGCTCTTGTTTGGAATGCCCTGCTAGAAAGAGTTAACAAAAACTTTCCTCCTGGAAAGGTCTCCTCCTTTCACAAGCTGGTAAGATTCAACTTCTACAGAGCTCCCTCCAAGGATTCCCATCTATATTATGTCTCTTTTCAAACTTCTAGCTAAAATAACAGCTATTTTGGAAAGAATTCAGAAAATATTTCTCTAGGCTGGTGCTTCGGAAGATTTTAAATTCCCCCTGGTGGCGTGGGACAAAGTAACTAAGCCAAAGCTATGTGGTGGTTTGGGTCTTGAAGAACATTCCTATTATGAACAAAGATCTATTAGCCAAAGCTGGCTAGTGAATAGCTAGAGAGGAAGGCCTATGGGTTGATATAATAAAAAAGAAATACCTACGGAATTATGGCAGAATTGATTCCTTTTTCTTCCATAATAACCTTCCTAAAGGCTCTTATTTCTAGAATTCCCTGATGGATTCCAAAGACATCCTCTCCAAGGGTGCTTCCTGGGAGATTGGGAAGGGGAACAAGATCATATTTTGGTGGGATAGCTGGATTGAAGAGGTCCCTTAGCTGATCAAGAAATTTAGAAGGAGGTAGCTCAGGTCTATGAAGATAAAGGTAAAATTTGGATTAAGGATTTCTAGTTTTTTTAGGAGAAGTATCATTGGGAAACCATAACCCCCTCCAAACTATCTTGGTGACCTCAAACCCTTTCAGGATCTCAACAAGAAACTCAGGGACTTTCACATCCCCATCTTCTAGATGAAGGAGGACACAATCATATGGAAAGAGGAGGATTCAGGAAACTTCTCTGTTAAATCTGCCTATAGCTCTCATTTCAAGAAAGATCAACAAAGAGACTATTGGGGCAAGTTATGGATTAAATATCTGATCCCAAAGATCAATATTTTTTCTGGTTGGCTGTCCAAAATAGAATCCTGTCGGTTGATAACCTCAAAAAGAGAGGGATGATGATTCCTAATAGGTGTTCTTTATGCAGGAAAAGGGAGGAAAATGTGAATCACCTTTTCTTACATTGTCCTTTCTCTAAAGGTGTTTTCATGATGATTTTGGATTTGTTCAATATCTAATGGATCATACCTTCCAATATAGAAGATTGCAGCATTCAATGGGAAAGTCCCTTTAGGTTTCCCTTTTTGAACTGGGCCTGGAGGATTGCTTTACCTCACTTCTTATGGGGGATCTGGAAAGTAAGGAATAATAGTGTCTTTAGAGACCAGAAACCACAGATTGTGGTGATAAAGAGGAAGATCCTAGCAGCCATAAAGGAAAATCTCAAACTCTTTAAAAGTAAAACTAACAAGAGTTGTCCGAAAGGGGAACAGGTTGTGCTAGAAAAGTTCACCTATAGTCCGGTCATGACCCAAAACCTAATAATATTGTGAACTAGAACAAGCCGGTGGGATCTACTATCAAGATCAAATTTGATGGGGCTTCCAAAGGAAATCCTAGTCAAGCAGGGGGAGGGGGTATCTTAAGAAATAAAGAGGGAGATTGGTTGTTTGCCTATGCTGGTCCTTTAGGAAAACAAACCAATAATATGGTGGAAGCCAGAGCCCTCCTATGGGGAATTTTAATAGCCAAGGAAAAAGGCATTAAGGATATACAGATTGAAGGTGATTCCCTAATCATCATAAGTGCTCTCAATAATAGGTGCAAGATCAATTGGGCT